>VXBI01016726.1:1707636-2030194 GCA_013397375.1 Toxostoma redivivum
GGCCACACAAATACAATAAAATCCCTAATCTCAGCTCAGTTCATCTGTTATAAAGATAACACAAAAATAACAATTATGGAAGAAGAAAGGAACAAAATGTACCAGATGCTCATGATGAGGTAAGAAGAGACTGGAATGACTAGATATTTTTCAGTTAGAATCTAGGGTTCTGGAAATACTTGATGTGCTGGTGAGGGAGGAGCACATTCACCCTTTTTTTATGGGGGAAATCCTTGAGGTTACTGAGTCCAACCAGCTTCATGGCCTGAGGGATTTCTGCTTCCTTCTACATGAGCCAAATCTGGTGGCCATGGGGACTGATTTGTCTTAGTTCCTGGAGGAAAGGAAGGAAAACCAGATGCTTGAAGAGGTTTTGGACTGAGTGTACTACAAAGATACTGTTTTTCTTGTCACAGAACTTATTCCAATCCCATATTTTTATTTTTTCTGCCTTGTCAAGCAGGCTAGGAGCTAAGTGTTGTCACAGTGGATGCTGCTATTTCTGTCCTGTGTGTTAGCTGGGAAAACCTTAGCCCATTATATATTACACAGCTGTCCAGGACCAGTCATTCCAACATGACCACCAGATTCTTGTTGCTGGCAGTGCTTCCCTGGGACAAAGCTGTTGTGTTTTATGGAGTGTATCATAAATCTTCCTTCTCCCTGTCCCCTCACTCTACTTGTACCTATGTGCTTTGCAGAAATGAACTTACAAGACTTCTAGATATTTCTGCATACATGGAGGATCTTCCACAGAGTCTTGTTTCTGTAAAGGGAGAAGAAAGAGGCTAAAATTATGTTGTCTTAATCTACAATAGTAATCACAATATAAATGTATGGTGATAAAATTCTATGGGGAGATAGGTTGCAAATGCTGTCCTCTATTTATCATGTAGCCTCCTTTCTTTGAAATGAAGTAATTGCTTCATAGGGACTTACAGGGTTAGGGAATAGCCTAATGATGCTGTAAACTAGAAGGCACCCATGCCTGTAAAATATTATTCTTTTTCTCAGACATTTACAAACGTTAACTGGTAACCTCTCACTATGACCCTTTGAGACGCTTTCATCTGTGTTTGACAGAGTGGGAAATAGATAAAAATACTATGAAAGAACTGAGGAACGGTCAGAGAGTGAAATTTGTGAAATCATGTACATTCCTGTTCTATCTTTCTAAGTCAATGACCTTCCCTATGTCCTTCAAAGCAATCCATAGTAGTTTCACATGTATCTTTAATGTTTCATTCAGCATTGTATAAGACCATGAATAATGAAGTTTACACTATACAGGGAGGGTAGCTATTGATTTACACAAGGTATGTCTCATTTATTAATCTGTAAATACTATGCAAATATATGCATGACAAGAAATTAAATCAATGCCTGTCACTTCTCTTTTCAGTCTGCATGCTTTCATGAGTATAAATTTGACATTAATATTAGTTTACAGGAATGTACTTGCTGAGAAAGCAATGATTTACACTGGTGTGCAAATCACTCATAGGAGTGGAGAGCTTTTGAAAACAGTGTGTGTAACCTGGACCTGATGTCTCGTGAGTGCCATTTTATTGATATCTTAGATCCATTCGTTATAGGGATTGCTAAAGTATAATAAAGGAAAGAGAAAGCTCACTTAATTTTTAAGGTCTCTATCTGAAAGGTACAAGAATTAGACATTAGGGTTGAGTAGAAAACGTGTTGAACAGAGAGCTTTGGCTGAACTCAGGGACAAAAAGAGAGCTTATGACCTTTGGAAGAAGAGGCAGGAAACTCAGGAAGACTACAAGGTTCTCATGAGATCATGTGGGAAGAAATATAGAAGGATCAAAGCCCAAATAGAATTTCATCTGGCCACTGCTGTAAAAGACAATAAATAATGTCTTATAAATAAATAATAAATACATCAGCAACAGAAGGAGCACTGAGGAGTATCTTGTCTTTGAATGTGGGGGGAAACAGTGACAAAGAATGAGAAAAAGGCTGGGATACTTAATGCTTTCTTTGCCTCAGTCTTTAATAGTAAGAACTGGATACCAGGTCTCTGAGCTGGAAGACAGGGATGGGGAGCAGAGGGAAGCCCCCATGATCCAAATGGAAATGGTCAGTGACCTGCTGCACCACCTGAACACACAGAAGTTTGTGGGGCTGGATGGCATCCACCTAAAGGTGCTGAGGAAGCTGACAGCAGTTCTCAGCCACTTTCTATCTTTTACCAGAAATCCCAGTTAACTGGGGAGTTCCAAGTGACTGGAGGTTAGACAGCATGACATCCATCCATGAGGTGGGTTGGAAGAACCATCCAAGGAGCTGCAGACCTGTCAGCCTGAGGAAGGTTCTGAGGAAGGATCATTCTGATCATTGCCACCATGAGCAAATCATTGTGAGTGCCATCGTGTGGCGTGTACAGGATAACCAGGAGATCAGGGACAGCCAGCACTAGTTCATGAAAGACAGATCCTCCTTTACTTTATCTCCTTCTATGACAATATGACCTGCGTAGTGGATGAGGGAAAGGCTATGGATGTTGCCTACCTGGACTTTAGTACCATTTCCCAAAGCATTCTTCTGGAGCTCGGAGCATTCTCATGCTGCTCCTGTCTTGGACAGGAGCACTGTTGGTGATGGGATGTCAGAGTCTAAGACATCCCTTTGGGAGTCCAGAGTTGCTGAGACCCTGGTCAGGGGGCTCTGAGACCCTGGAATGATGCCCAAAACATCTGTGGGTTTGATTATAGCCCTTGAAACAAATTACCAGCTTTATATGAGAACCTAAAAGTCACAGAAGTTTAAGTAGTTTTATCACAGAGTGAAAATATAGATTTTAGGATTTTTGGGAATAGGGATTTTAGAACACAAGATGGAGGAAAAAGCACGTGTTTAGTCCTTCTTTCTTCTTCTTCATCTCCATTTTCTGTTGTGGAGCTGGCACTTTTGGATTGGTTTAGAGTAGAAGTTAACTGTCTAACATAGATGATAGTAATTGGGAAAAAATTGTAAACATAATGTAGGTAGTTTGTGGTATAAAACATAACACCGCCTGGAGAAGCGAGAGAGTGTGCCATGGCTGCCCTGCAAGATAGATCCGACTGGGATGAGAGAAAATATTACAGATAAGAAAATAATAAACATTCTTTGAGACCGAGAAAACTAAAGAGCTCAGATTTATTCCACCTCGGGCACACGAACTGCCAGACAAGAACTTTTACACATCTCGGAGGGAAAAGAACCAAAACAGATTCTGAGAATGGGAGGCAAACATCTACACAGAATTGTAGAAAAAAAAATTGGGGGCTCTTCTTTGCTCTTTGCTGGATAGCTTTGTGCATTTCCCTATTTTCAGAGTACCTGATAATTCCTTGATGTAAAGTGGGACACTGAGAATCAGTGGCCTCTGTCTGAGTAATAACTATTTTGGTGGGAGTATTTATAGCTTTTACTCACTGATATATTAGGAAACAGACATTTACCATATCTGAACACGTCTGAGTTTGAGCACGATCTGATACATATTTTTTGTGAGGAAACTAATGGCTTTTTTTTAGATAGTTGTATTCAATAGAAAATCTGCTAAAAGAAGGTATGTGATAGAAACACCATGAACAAATTCAACATACTTGTTCTTAAGAAATGTATGGGTTTATTTCTGTAAACTGTTTTTTTTAGGTTGTCACCTTAGCATCTTTACATATCCTGAAATAAGAAAGATAAAAATTATTGAACTGGAGATTGTGGTTGAGCATTTTCTGCATTACTATGAGATGGAAGTGTCATAAGAAAAAACCCCAAAAAACATTTTTAAAGCACAGCTTTGAGGACTCCAGAGATTCAGTTAAGCATTCAGCATGAACATCTGCAGGTTTGAATCTGAGACTTCCCTAATGCAATGACCTCATTTCTCTACAAATTGGTCTCTGTGCTCAGCTGGTTTTAGGTTAGTTAAAATCAACCTCTCTCTGCTAAGTTATACTTCAAAAATTCCTTTAGAAGTTTTCACACTGAATACATTTCCACCTGTCAGTTCACATGAACCCATTCGTATCTTCCTGGAACAAAAAAAAGTCTGAACTAACTGTTGGTGGAGTTTTATGACTCATTGAAGCCCCGAGCTACGTGAAACTGGCTTTAATTTCTAAAAATCAATAATATGTTTAAGCTGTGTGTGCCTCTGATAGTCTTACCCAAGTGAAGAAGCAAATGTACTCAGTATAACAGGTGAAAATAGATTTTCATTCAATTTTAGGCTGAAGTAGTGTTTCTGAATACAGCTCTGATAACAAAGCTCAGTTGTTGGGTTTAAGTGAAACCATTGCAGGCAGCTGAGCCTGCTGCAATGGAAGAGAAAGACAAAGCCCTTTTGGCAGGGCTTTCAAAAACAAAATTAAGACTTTCTGGAGGTGAATCACTTCCTGATGACTTGATAATGCTATGAAATCTGTTTGTTTTAAATATTGCTAGTGATATATGGAGCCCATTGTATGCCACAGTAATTTGCTGGTGTGTGATTCACAACATAATTTCCTTCCCACTTCAAGCCTTTTGTGTCAGTCAGAGAAAAGAGATAGCAATTCATCCCTGGGTCTGTATTGTCCTGTTTAGACCACTTTGGAAAGCTACAAAATATCCTGGAAAATACAGCTTGAATGAATGATAGGTTTTCATAGCTTTTTTATTTTTTTCAGATTGTGAGCTTCTCATGCAAACTCAGTATAAGAAATAAACATATCTATTTTATTGATATTCTACCATCCCTGCAATGAAAAATACAGCAAGAAACATACATATATCTATAAAAATGTAGACATTGCAGAAGTCTGCATTTACATTGTTCATTCCTCTGTTAAACAATGCAGCACGTTTTTGGTGTACATCCCTTACTCGTTTCTTAAAAGAGTGAGAATTAACAGCCCTGTGGGCTGCACTCATAGAATGACTTTGCCCTTGGTTATCTCTGCAGTGGTTTTCAACCCTTGGTTAGACCTCCCTTAAACCATCCCTCTTGCTTTGATACCAAAAAGAGGTTCTTAATATGCTACATTTGTCAGTATTTACTTTTTAGTCTGCCAATAATTTTAGCACTTTTAATTGATTTACCACTGATTCTTCATTACTCAAGGAACAATAATAAATCACATAAGAACACTGTACAAGGGACTTGTGCCTTTCTGTAGAATTACCTCTGGGCATTGTGGAGGATCTCAGTCTGACTGCAATGTGTACTTTTGATAATTAGAACACGAATAAGGCTAATAGCAAAATCTTGTGATACAACATGAAAGCATTGCTTTTCTGAGGTATTTTTTAGGATATGTTTCAATTCTTCAGGCTAAGTGACATGAAGTAATTGAAGAAAGAGTGAAAAAAGAGTGAAGCTAAGCATTGTATTGTTGTTTTTTAAAATTATGTTTGACTGTCTATTCTCCAGGTGTCACAAAAAGAACAATATTGCTATAGCAAGAGAGAACTAGTGTTTGCTATAGGGAAGATGATAAACAGTTTTGACTTGAGTCTGTGAATACATGTTTGCATAGGAGTCATGGAAATTCAGAACCTGCTGGAAGAGTCAGATTATAGAACTGGTTTGGAGCAGAGTTAATTTCATTACTCCATTAATCTTACTTCTGAGCTTGTTTAGAAGAAGCAGACTTGCAAATGACTTTGAGTTCTGCAGGAACATAATTTTAATTTTATGGGGCACTTTTACTCAGAAGTAGGCATTTTGCAGCTGAAAGCATATGGTGCTGGAATTCTCCCTGTCTGTCATGAGGACTGGATGATGCCAACACACTCTCCTGCCTTCAAGTACTATGGCACTTTGTACAGTTTCTGCCTCTCAATGTCCTTTCTTAGAGAAGAGCTCACTATAAGAACCAGATACTGTGGAAATTTTGTGACTGGATCCCAGTGAAGTTAATAACTACTCTGCAATACCCAACAGCCTCTATTAGCCACTAATGCTCTAGAGCTTTAACAAAGATTGTTGATCACCTTCTCAGGGGCCTCTGAAAGTGCACATTCAAGAGCTGTATATAATTTTGTGTACACAAAATACCAAAGATACTTCCTTTAGGATTTTAACACTTACCTTGAAACAAACCAGCTAGAAAACAGAGCTGTAGCTCTTCAGAAGCTTCAGACTTCCTGAGGTTCAAAGGCTATGAAGGGTTTCAGCATCAGTTCCCCATCCATTGCAATAAGTAGCAAGTTTAATTATGAATATACTTCGTGGACGCTCTGGGTCTGATCACTCAATGACATTTTTTGCCTACTGGTTCAGTCATATTTTTTTATAGTAGTTAAAACCAAAAACGAACAAAAAAGTTCCTCACAATCATGACCTTGCAAAAGTATCTTTTGACCTTTCATTTTCTACTGAAATAGAAAAATGTGGATAACTAGTTGAGGAGGTACTGTAGCTTAGATATAGGGCTGCAAAGCAAATTTATTCTTGCTCATATTCTTCGTAAAATTTGTTTTGGGTGGTTTTTTCTGCAGGTCTGTACACTATCTTAGTCTCTCCCAGACTATGTGACATTCACATGATACAGTGGCAAGTTTCTGCTATTCAGTTCCCTAAATAAAATCAGAGGACCGAGATGCATTAAGTGCATCTGAATTAATAAAAATACGTTTTAAGGAGACATTTAATCCTCCATTTTTCAATTAAGAATTCCAAATGCTGTGATATCTGTAGTGTATCCAATTTAAAGTGGAAAATTTGTTTACTTCTTCAATGGGTATTTAATAATGGCAAACTGATTATGGAGTTATTTTCTCTCTTAAAGTTAGCTAAATCTTGCCATTACTACTACCTTTGGTTCCCTAACAGTAACCAAAGTTGCTCTTGCAGATTCTGCCATTCATAAGATGAATTGATTTCACTTGTACCTTTGAAGTTTTAAAACCAGTATGATTTTTTTGTTATCTTTTCTGTGCTAGTAAAAGCTTTCATTTATACCTTTTTTAAAGAAACTCTACAGTAAGACAAATCACTGAGACTGATTTAACTGCAAACACTACCTGTACATCTAACATCCTGTTGAAAAAGCAACACCTATACCTTTTCCTTGATTCTTAAGGAGCACATATCTGTCTGCTACAAAGTCTGGTAGATGGTATATTGTGATTGTCATTAGCTATTTCAGTTGCTGGTATCAGAATACCACATATAATTATCTGGAAGTACAGTGCAATTCAGTACTTATACTAAACAGACAGTATTTAAGCACATGTTAAGTTTCAACAAAATCTGTGAATTCTTCAGTTTCCTTTATGAATTAGAATCATGTACCAAAGAATATCAGTGCCATTTTGTCAGTTTAACCATTATTATTTAAACAGCTCTTCTTTATTTTGTCTTGAAAACATCTCCAAATGCAAATACACTTTATAGAAAATATTAAAAAATCCTCTTTGCTCCTTACATGAGGATTCATCTACAATGAAAAGTCATCTACATTCTGGGAGAGAACAATTTTTGTGCACTTTTCTCTAACTTTCATTCTCACTTTCTGTGCTTGCTGAAACCGAGGTTGAGTAACAAAGACACCATATGCAGCATTCCAGTCATTACTGCTCCTGGTAAAACATGCAAGACTAATTTATGACCATTTACCTACATAGTTCTCTCTTTAGTGATTTTAATTCATCTTTACTCAAGTGAGATCTTTTATTCAGAGGAAATCTCTGTCAGAGGATGTTGACTTAGTTAAAGGGGGGCATCACAACACCTTCATGGATTCCTGCAGCAGTTTGTTCAGGGTTGCATTAGTGCATGCTGTAGCAAGACTGGGTGCAGAGAGTGCCAACCCCTCAGGGGTCTGTTTTATTAAGGAAGGCTGGTGATACTCAGTTAACTGAGATGTCAGAAGGTCAAGAGTACAAAATGGCAGGTCACATCACCAGCTAGAACATTGCTGTCACCTTTGCTACTGCCTCCACGTGCATATGCACCCACATATGTACCAAATAAGTACCTCATTAACAATAACAAATAAGAGATCAGCAAAAATCTTCAGCAAAAACTCCTGCATGTTTTTCAGTTCAGCTTTCCTAGGAATTCAGGAAACATTTTGTCTTAGAAAAATTGGTACCAAATTTTCCTCCTTCAGCACAATTCTCTGTCAGTTGTCTCTCTTTGCTGTCCCTTTCCCTGCATTTTTACCTGACCAGAACCTACACTTGATGAATTAAAATGGTGGTCTCTTAGGTACCATTGTATGGCTGCTGATGGTAAGTGCTCCTGGTTTAATCATCATTGTTAACTATTTAGTTGCTTGTCCTGGTTTAGAGCAAATTTGGGAGGAAACCTCTGAATGGGGTCCCTCCAGGGAAAGGGAAAAAAAAAACCAATCCAAGCAATCCCTCCCCCAGTCGGTTCGGGAAAAAAATTTCCTTGGAGAGAAGTGGAAAAAGAAACAGAACTGTTTATTCAACAGGCAACACACCTCCCAGCACAAAATTGAACAATACCAAACAGAAAAAAACCTCTTGCCACTCTGAAGAGATGACAGGATCAGCAGAGTTCCTTCCGTGGGCTGCCCGGCTCACTGCAGAGTTCCTTCCGTGGGCTGCCCGGCTCACTCAGGCTGTTCTCAGTCCCTCCGGTGCTGGGAAATGCCACGGCCCAGGCCAGGCCTGGTGGGACACAGGTGTGAGCTCCTGGTGCTCTTTCTAAGTTTTCAGTCCAGAGCAGGTTCAAAACAGTTCCAGGAAAAAAAAGGAAAGGAGGAAGAAAAGCAATCCAGGGAGTTTCTCTGCCTCAGCTAGCCAGAAGAAGCCACCCAGAGCAAAAGAGAGCTCTCCCTCGCTGTCCACCGCAGACAACACAGTGCCAGCAGGAATGCGGGGGAGCTGGTGCAGTCTCTGATAACAAACCCTGCACTTCTTCTTTCCCCCTGCTTCACTCCTGGAACCAGTCTTAAAGTTGCAGAATTTAATATTCAACACCAACAGAACAGACGATTTGGGGATACAGGCATCATACAGTCACCCCAAGACATTGCTTTACTGGTCATTCTCTGGAGTTTGTGGTAAAGTCTTTAGTTACCAAAGAAACAAACTTTTGGTAAAGAAAGAAATTATAATGCAAATATTGTCTTTATTGGGAAAGAAGTAAAACTATTTTGTCATTTTCATAGCAAAACTAATAGAAAAGAAGTTATTTAATTACTGTCTCCTACTGTATTTCCACACACTGGATAAAGTAGCTGTGTTATGATTCCACCATTGTGGAAAACAGACGACTAAGTAAAATGGATTATTTTCCCCTTGCACCGATTTCAGTGGCACTGCTTACAAAGGACATTTTTAATCAGCATGAGGAAGGGTGACAGAATCAAGAATCATGTAGTGCCATGAAACTGTTAGGTCATGTTGCGTCTTGAAGACAGAGATCCTCTATTCAAAGGAGATTGGATTTTAAATTCTTTCTGTTATTTATAGTGACTCTTTCCAAGCTGTGGTGTGTTTGAAAAAAAATCACTTGTTTAAAAAAATCATGGGTAGTCAGTACACAATCTGGCGTAAGTAACTCTCAATTAAAATAAACAGAACCCTGAGTAGGAGGAAAAGAAATTCAAAGAGGAGCAACTTAAAAAAGACATGAAATGAAATTTTAAGCAGTCAGATACTACTGCAATTAAAATTACTAACCTGGAATTAACATTCTGCTAAGGGAAATAGAGTAATTTAGGAGACCAGATCATTTTTGGTCATATTAACAGTGTCACATGGTCATGAACCATTCCCTTATCTAATATAGTAACATTCTTGCAATATGGAACACATTTGCCTTTTTAATTACTTAGCTGTTAAAAAAAAATTACACTTTTATTCCCAGTGGAGAGTTAACAAATTGTGACTTTTGCTTTGCTTCATTAGAATTGGGTAAATGTGACCTTGACATACTTCTTGGAGCTTCATCAAAGGCACTTCGGCAGAGGAAGGAGTTAATAACTGTGAATTGCCATGTGAATTCTCCAGCATTCCCCAGAATCTTGTAACTGGCAGATAATTTTTTCTCACTGTCTCTTTCTGTTACTGATGGCTTTTAACTTTCATATTTCTGCTTTTTATGGGGCAACTCCAGTTTGGGCACATTAAAGGAAAAGGTATTATGGAAATAAGATAAGTACATTTTAAAAACTCAATCCATATCTACCTTGTGACAAAATAAACCAAACACAAAGTATTCTTCTCAAATTTCTGCCTGGAGGTGGTACTTAAGAATACAAATTGGCAAAATAAAATCCCAAATGTCTTAGGATAAGCTGGTTTATGGCTTCCACAGTTTGCATAGCCATTTTGTATTGCAACCTGAATAGAAGAAGAAAAAAAGGAATGCCATGCCCACCAATTTTAGAGCTATATATAGCCAGAAAAAAACCGAGTTCATGCAATTATCTCTTAAAAATGCTACTTAAGAGTGAAGCTTTTAACTCTGCATAAACCAAGGCTAGGAGATCTATGAGAATATCCCAAAAGAATATGACTCTAGTGATTGTATGTGAATGTGCAGTGCTATGGGCTTTCCAGATTAGTAAAAGAGCCTCTTTACTGCAACACAGATTCAGGTTATCCTTTGACAGGACTGAAAAAGGTTCTCCTTGTCTTATGGCACAGAACCGTGTTCTAGCTGCCTCTCTCAGGCTCTCCTGCTGGTATCAGAAAGGAGCCTACAGGTTCAATGGAGATTCAAGCCCTGTTCACCTTACATTGACATCAACAGCATATATGGATTTTGGGATGTATCACAGGTCTGTCAGATCTGTCAGATCAAGGTATTTCTCACAGAAGCATCCTTAAATCACTAGGTGTTATCTGATGCTGAGAGTTTTGCACTCTGCTTCGTTTTTTTTTCCCCCTCTGGTTTGATTATAAGCAGCCACATTTTCAAAATGGAGATTGCTCTATTTCTGCCTTTGAATGTTTTCTGTGGGGGCATGAATACCACCTACATGCTCCATGTGATACTCAAAAGATTTAGCAAAGGCACAACTGACATTGGGGCACATAGTACACGCTTAATGAGGTGGTTCTGCTTTAAAGACTATTCCAGAAGGGCAGCCATATTTTGCCACAGTGAGTTAAGATATAACAAAATAAACAAATGTTTTGATTTGTCCAAAACCCTGACTCATACCCTTGATTACTGTTGAAACCAATTGGTGATCTGTAATAATTTCAGGATTCATCTGGAGGAACTTCTAATAAAGAGACAGTGGTGACCTAAGTAGTCTTAGCTCAGTTTGACAACTAGTAATAGGCAACAGTTCCTATCACAGACATGTGATCAATTCATGCCTTTAGTCCACTGACTGAGCTCAAGCAAACCCCATTTGTGTAAGTTTTGTGTTGGAGTTTGTGCTGGGCCATTATCATCTGTACCTGTGAGCAGCTCTAATCCTGTTTGCCATTGGCTGCTTGTGGTCTCCTGTCCAACCAAAACTCCTCTGTATACAGCATTTCTTTTTTTCTCATTATGGGGGATGGGCTTATCCTCTTAACCAGGATATTTTAGTGGTCTGTAGCACACCCTGGTATTAGACTGTACTGACCTTCTTTAACACATAGATTTATAAACTGGTATGTACAGAACCTGCTGCTCGGTGTCCTCATTTACTCCACAAGAAATGCCTTCTCTTTCATGTAGCACAGCAAATCACACACTGACACCTTTTTTTCCTTAGATCTATCCCAGTGATTTTATCATTCCAACCATAAGAATTATTCTTTTTAAATTTTAATGTTGCCAATTAAATCACATTTCCCCTTATCCACAGGAATTTCCATTTCACTCTTCTTGTTACCTGGCATTTGGTATCCAAGAGACCAAACAATTTCTTGCCTTTGAGTTTGGTGTCTTTATAGTTCTTCTGGTTGGTAATAAATTGATTGTGACTTTATTTCCCTTTGCAGCCCTCTAGTCTCCAGCTAGGGTTATAGTGCTTACATATATGATGTAAGCCCTTCACACAGACTACCATGCATGCTTTTTTGCTGCTGTGAAAGGAAAATAAAACATAAAGAAGGGAAGTCACAGCAACTGTCTTCCCAGTGGCACTTTTTACAAACTAGTTTAGAGCTGTTCTTGCAGAGAAAAGACCAAAATATCTTCTGCTTCTCTCTCGGTGTCCCATTGACCTGCATTAGGGACCCTCTGTGTATTTCTCATCATTACCATTCTTGTGCATTAACAATCAGGGAATCAGATTCCCCAGATTAATTTTCAGTAAATTTATTTTATCCAAATAAAACATCTCCAAGTAATAATTTGTTTTGGGGTTTCTAAAACATTCAGGTCTTCTGAAGTCTCATTTTCCAACTTTTCCTTGCAACAGAAAGAGCTAGTTTGTTTAAAATGAAAACTAAGACTTTCATTTCAAGAAGTGTATCTTGGAGAAAAATACTATTATCAGGAGATAAATAGCAACAGTGGGGGAGCTGACAACAGGGTTATGTTGTGTGCATCTTAGCAGTCTTGGCAATCACATCCCAGCTTCTTGCTCAGAAAAGTTTGCTAGTTGACCAAAACAGATCTTCACCTCGATGTAGCACCTGGTAGATTGGTGAAACACATTCAGCTTGGTCAGTTCCTATCTGGGGTGGTCCAGAACCATACATGTACTGAGTAAAGTTGCTAAATTCGGGCATTTTTGAAATCTGAGCCGCAGTTCTTAGTTCTGGATCTGCATTTCATGCATGAAATTTGGATCTGAGTTTCAGTTTGTATGTCCAAACTGGTTTAAGTCAATATCCTTGGTATAAACAGATATAAATCTATGGGGGAGAGAAAGACATATTTGAAATGCAAATGAAAATGCTGTCATTCTAACTCTCCCTAATGAAAATTCAGACCCTGCAGTAAACCCACACAGTTTCAATGCTGTTGAAGAGAGTTTCTTCGTGGATCATTGGCAGCTATTCCCCCTAGAAGGATGTTGGTTCAGTGGCAAAAGAAAGTGACGGTCCAGCTTCTCCTTAACACTCCTTGTCATGATAGCTCTTTCCTTGTCTGCTGTAGTTTTAGGGAGTTCTTAACTGTGACTAAGCAAAATATGTTACCACTGCTGAATGACTGATTCTGATCCTAACACACTGGCATGCATATTACTTGTGGAAATGGGAGAGCTGACTCACTGAGAAATACTCTAAAGCAGATTTTCTCTGCTCAGTGACAGTGCAGGTGAAAGAAACCAACATACAGA
The DNA here is from genome assembly GCA_013397375.1 of Toxostoma redivivum. NCBI lineage: Eukaryota > Metazoa > Chordata > Aves > Passeriformes > Mimidae > Toxostoma > Toxostoma redivivum. The sequence continues at coordinate 1,720,842 of VXBI01016726.1, forward strand.
ATGTGGGAAGTAGGATTTTTTTATTGTGCTGGAGACATGTACCTATGACTCTGACAGTTGAGGGTGCTCAGCTGCTCTCAAAATGAGCCCCAGATCTTCTGCCCTCAGGAAGCTTTTTTTGCTTTAGCTCTGATTGATGGATGCAGGGAACTGGAGCCCAAAGATAAGTCTTTAATGGATCACTAAATTGTGACTGCCAAGCAAATTATTGTGTATAGGTTTTAGAAATTGTACTACCTAGAAGACAGCATATTTCAGGAGTGAAATTTTATGCTGGAGAGAAAACAAAACAACAGCATTTTCAGTACTGGTTTTAATGGCTGATTTGTTCAGAATGTTTACTTGCTGCTGTCTCCTTTCTTTGTTCAGTCTTCACTTCAGCATCTCTCCTTTCTGCCATACATATTAGTAAGGTCATTTTATTACCCTTCTTATATTATTTTTCAACTTTAAGATTTTGTTTCCATAGTTATTAACTCTAAAAAGAGTACAGATAAATTTCTTTTTGAAAAGAATATTCAGAGATTTAATATAAGGGAGTTATTCTTTATGTGTGTTTACACATCTTTATGAAGAAATAGCTTGGACACTGAAGTTGTGATCTCTTTTTTTGTCGCTGTTACCTTCATAGACATTTAATGTGAAATAACTAAAGCCTTAATATAGCTTTTCTACACTCGAGCTACACTCACAAACCCTGTTTTTGCAGCATGCTCACAAATAATTTATCTGGACATGGAACCTATTTTTAAAACAGTATTAGTGTCCAATACCTATTTTTGTGTTGAGCATGTGTTGAATTGCCTTTGAAAAGGATTGGAAGCAATTAAGTTTAACAACTGTAATAACATCTCAGGTATTGCTTGTCTATGAATTGTTGCTATTGCTGTATAATAACAAACCTGGAAACAGAACATATCTAAAGACTCACAGTCATTAACCTCTATGTTAACAGGTCTGTTTAAAGGTTCAGAGGATGGTAGGTTATGTTTTGAGCAATTTTGTGTGTGTATGTGAATTAGATTGCTTCTTTGTCATTATTTTTATGACCTAATTTGTATATCCAAGGTTTATTCAGTTTTGTGTGATTTATTCCTGATGCAAAATTGGTGCCATAAGAAGACACAGTTTATAATGGTGCCTTTTAATGGCAATGCATAAGAGACAATATTTTAAAATATTTAAATTTTAAAAAGCCCACAAACCACAATTAAATATGCAGGTAGAAAACAAATTTATGAAAGGATTGAAATTAAATAAGGCCTGGTAAAAATGTGAAAATTTGAAGTACAACTTTTCCTCAATAACATTAGGAAATCAGAAATCAGCATTTGGTAATAAAGTAAAACTTAGAATTTGTAAACTAATTTCAATTTTGCAATGAAATACAAATGGCACGTGTATGTAATGATGCACATGACAAATTCTGCTACAGATTTTGGCTTAAAAATGGACATGAAGCTGACTTTGATTCGCTAGAGAAAGAAGAATATCTTGCTTCTGCACCTGAAAATATGTAACTTTTCTGTTGCTAGTGGTAGTGTGAATTTGGATGAAAGAAAAAAAAAAGGTTTCACAGTCACATTTCATTAAGCCAACAAAATGCTGAAAAGAATAACACACATTTTCAAGGGTAGTATAGTAGACTTCTAGGTACCTTAGATGACTTTTAGTTATATTTTGCTTGGGTAAGCATTTTGTGATCATTACAAAGCCCTCATAGCAATGAAAGCGCAGAGTGAAATGAGAGTCTGAAATGACAATCAATAGTTTGCTTGGGATGTCTTCAAAAGAGCACAGAGATACCGAGGTTTGCAATGTATTATTCTCCAAATTATAAAATTTGTGCATAACAGAGGAGTAATAAGTCCCATTTATAGCCAGGAAAATGAATCAAAACTTATTAAATGAACAGTGATGGATAAATACGTCCTATATAGCAGTCATTTTACTTCTGTATATCATGCTTTTATTATCAAATGTACTGGGTCATATGTTGTCTTCTGTGTTAAACCCCTCAAATTATAAGATGCTGTATTAACTGGGGTAAGGGTCTTAGAAAATAAATGTTTAGCTTAACTTTGCTGTCAACATGGAATGGTACCAGACTTTGAAGTCACCATGTCCTTGAAGTAGTCTTTTCATGCTTGCTGGCTTCTGAGATGGAATAAAAAAAATATTTTTAGTGCTAGGATTTCTGAATACAACCTCATGTTCCATAAGGGCTCCTGAAGTATGGATAAAGAAAGAAACTCTTCTTAGGCAGCCCTAGAGGGGTGAAAAGTTTAGTGGTCTCTTGCAACAGATCCATCTGACTGTTGCAACACCGACTTACTCAGACTAAGCTCTCCCTAGCTTCACATAGAGTATATATAGACAGATGGACGCATAAAATTACATTAAAGTCAATATGGGAGAGTGAAACTGGGAGTTCCAGAGAGGTATTTTTTTGTGAAATTCTACTCCTTTGTTTTCTCCCAAACTGTTTTAACAATTCTGTCTTTATAGCTTTAACACTGTTAGTACAGGTAGTCTCATTCCTGGAATGGGCAGACAAGGTCTGTAAGTGCCTAATCAGCAGATAATTTATGTGTCCTTCTGTCCATCTGTTAGATGCACATCTAGCTTCTTCAGGCAACAGGAAAGAAAGCAAAACTCCTAATAATGCTTGTCTAGAAAAGTGCAGAGTAATACTGAATGCAAATAGCCCAGATGAAAGACTCCATGGAAGGAGGTATCTTGAAACCTGCTCCACATCCTCTGTTCTACAAGGAGGTTTAGGCTTACATGAAAACAATTACCAAAGACAGAAGAGAAGGAGAGATGCACAAGTGAAACCTCACAAAATGCAAGAGGAGGTAAGATGATGCTAATCACAGATGCCTTTTGCAAATACAGCTAACACAGATTTCATTGGAAGAAGGAAAATTTTCCTAAGGAGGTCACAGTCAAAGACAGTCAAAAGCAAGGAAATCTGTTCTGAGATGGAGAGCAAGCATGGCATAAGAAGAACTACCTGACAAATCAGTATTTGCATATAGTATGGTAGCATGCAATAAAAACAAAGCAAGAAAGCTTGCGCCTTAGGGGACGAGACATCCTCTGATGATAGGTAGTGAGTAGCTTGACAGTAGATAGATCAAAGTTCCTGAGTAGACAGAGATGATATATTCTTCCAAATTTTACCCTGTCCAGATCAGATCAAAATTACCACTTTTTAATTCAGTGATTCCTTTTCTATTTGCCATTCATCATCACAAGAACAGGAACATGTTGTTCAACATAAAACGTATGAAACTCTTGAAATTCCAGTAGGACTGAAATTTAGTACTCATGATGTTCATTATTTTTATCAGGAGATAAAAATAATGTGATACAATGTTGAAAAAAGCTTTGAAATAAATGCAGCTACAAGTCTAAAATTAAAGGCAGCAAAACGTGCTGTAAGAAATCTTGTCTTGGTAGTTTGGACATGTGACAAATGTGATAGTAGAGACAAGACAAAATGTGTGGACAAAGTGCCACTGTTCACTAGGCCATCCAAATTTCTGAGGATCTCTGTTAAGGCAATAGTGTCTAGCAAATCCTGACCTGTTTCCTCAGAGGAATGAGTTCTTTATGGACTACATAAAAGAGACTTCGTGGCCATCTGGGATAAATTGTACCAGCATGCCTTTGATGATTTTAAAAAACAATTGAACACATCTTCAGCAGTGGCATTTTATACTGTTTTCCAGTTGCCCAGGCATAATGCCATTTCTGTTGCACTGAGATGGCAAGAACCTCAGAGCATACTGTTTCAGGAAACTGCAGATATTGATGACCAACATATCAATTTTGATGATGCATTCCTTGTTAATATGAGGTCTTCCAGGAATTTCAGTGAAGCCTTGGAACATATTGTTATAAATATCTTATTGACATGTTGGAGAATGCTAGAAGACAATAACCAGGCTGCCTTTAGGATGTCCAAAATTTCCTCAAGAGTTCAAATATATGACTGGAAACCTGCTTGTTAGTAGTAAGTGTTCCTGGCTTCTGCTCATCTGTGCATGCCCCAAAAGGCAAATTTGAAGTGTGTGGCTACGTGCAGTCTGGTTTGTTACAGGAACAGTATTGTGTCTGGATAAACATTCTACATGAGAGAATCCTGTCCCTTTCACAGCAGCTCTAGGTCTGTGCAGAACTGTGTATTTTAAAATGTGCTCAATAGCTCAGGCCAGTCTCACAGCAGCACATGGATACCAGAATAGTAAACCATTAGGGATACACTTTTTTCAGCTTGCACTGTTTTTCTGGACTGCCCTGAGGTTACTCAAGGTAGCCAGGTCTCATCTATCCAGTCACACTGCCACTAAGAGGCATTGAATATGGAGTATGCAGGAACGTTTCCAGTATGAGCTCAGGACTTAAAATTCCTAAAGACATCAGGCTAGGAATGTGATCATATTGCAGAACAGGAGGAGCAAAATGGATTGAGAAGGTCCAGCACTGTCCATCTCCAAAGAGAATACCAAATTGCTCTGAACCATGTTTCTGTCAAATGATTATGGCTGGCTAGCTAGTGCTTGGAAAAAATTCAGCTATTTCTGTGCAGGGCTGGGCAGGACCTCCTTCCTCAGAATCCTGTTAGCACTGTGACCTGCATAAAGTGTTAAATGAGTGTCTGGATCTTCTCAGCTGAGACAATGTTCTGTACCACAGTAAATAAGTCTGTTGATTGGCTTTTGTATGTTCACATACAGGTGGTAAGCAGTCCAAAATTATAGCTACTCTCCAGCCTTGCCTTTGGGCAATAAAGAAATCTGGTCTCAAGGGCATCAGGAAAAAATTGGTTAATAGAACAGAAATGGGCATTATGTTTGTGACTGTGGTTATTCATACTTTTTTACAGTGGGCTTCTTTAGTTTCTGTGCTGCATACAGGGCACACAGAGGCCCATGGATGACTGATCATAGCTCTGAAGAAGTTAGCTTTAGCTTGTTTGACCTGGTCTTTCCATCTGCATGGGGGACAGCCTTTCCAATGATGTAGTTCAACAGTAACAGATTATTTTTATACTGAGCTACTTTTGAAAGGCATTTGATAAGCTAAAACCCCATCGCCTTTTGTTCAGAGTTTAGTAATATTCAGAACTGAAAGGGCTTATGTACTGTGCTAAAACCCTCTACTTTATGTGCTTATGAAATGTGCAAACACACTTTGAAGAGAGCCAAACAGCTGAAGGCCAACTGCTCTTTTCTCAGGAAAAATAATTATATAATTCCATGTATATGCTAAAAAAGGGTGGCTGCACAAGTAAAAGTGATAGGGATGATGTCTTTCAACCTGAGATCATAATTGATTTAAAAGAGTTAAATATTTATAGACTGTGTTACTTGATAGAGAAGAACATTTGTGTTACTGGAAAATTTAGAAAAAAGGCACCTGAAAGTGTTGGTACCTGATTTTGGAAGAGGAAGAGTACCTGGAAACACTGAATCCCAAGACCCTCACAGAATACATGATTGAAATTTTCTTTCATGTAAGGCTCACAGAATATTTTCTGCATTTAAGACTGAAAATTAAAAAATCTACAACACCCCCCCAACAACTGTGTATAAAGTATTACAGACACTTTTGAGTACTACCAAACATCCTTGTGTAGTTGGCGGTTTCAAGTGTCAGATCTTTGCTAGACCATCATGTTTTGAAGCCGCTCTCATTCAAATGGTGAATGATTTAATTTTGGGAGTTTGAAGATAAATGAAAGCTGCCTTTAGATAAGACTGAATAAATGTTATCTTTGCACAGTAGAATTACCTCTTGCTGTTCAATATGTTACCCATGTTGGCTATGCAGTGGTCTTTTATTCTGTTCTCTTTTCATTACTAGTCTATTAGATCTTTACCTTTTAATTCAACTAGCATGGACCTTGATTTCGGAGATGAAGAAGAAGAATCCAGCCCAGAGGAAGGTCAGGCAATATATTGATAAAGGAATAAATCTCAGTCTAGTTTGTTCGCTTCTTTGTTTATTTCATTAGAAAAGACTGCAGAACATCCTGGTTAAATCTAAGTGTGAATTATGATCTTCTCTCAGCAGACAGAAATGCTCTTCTCATGTCCAGTTATTAATTTTTAGCAGGGTTGCCAGAGTCAACTATCTCTGTGCTTCCTGGCTAGAGGGCTTGCCCTAATTCTCATGTTAGCTGTCAGTAGGCAGAACGGTTGAGATTATCTCCCTTTGGAGTAAATCCATCCTGCTTTTCTTTTCTAGGGAAAAAATATGCTACTTGGCCTTGGAGTGGAGTTCACTTCTGTGCAGGTCTATCTTTAGCTGGATGAAATTCAAGTGTTGTTTAAGGCTTAGAAACCTAATGCTTCCCATTGCCTGGACTCTTCAGTGCTTTGCTGTTGATTTGTACTGTTATACTGGTATAGGCGATGTGAGGAAGATCAATTGAATACCTCTGGGAATCCTTTACTAGTGTAGCAGCAACTTTCTCTTGGTAGCGAGCTGTAAAAGCATCAAGATACAGCTGGCTGAATAGTTGCAGGTGATAATATACTTTAACTATTTGCTTTTTAAAAAAGGGATTTTTTTTTCCTCTGGGATGGTATTCTGATGATAATTCAGAAAAGGTGAATGGTATATTAAAAATGTAATCTATCCCTCTATTCTGCTTTTTTAAATAAAACTTTAATATTTTTTTGAAAATGACAGATGTCTTGGATACTTCTAGCCTTTAAAAGACTATAGGTAGTTTCTGATAATAAGGATTCCAGTTAGTAGTCAATATAAGGATAAACAGGTAATCCACAATCATCCCATGTTCCCAATGGGAAATTTAGCTCTCGCTTACTATCCAAAACAGTTGAATATTGTATGTACTATTAAAGATCTTTGGTTCTTCTGCTGTTCGAAGTGGCTCCTACCTAAACAATACTCACTTCTAATGCATTTTATTTTATGTTTGAAAATGTAACTGAAGCATATATATGATGAAAGGTGATTATGTGAGTTCCTAGAAACCCCAAAGAATAAGTACATATTTATGTTTCCATTAGTGAATTTTGTAAATTTGTTTTCCTCAATTTACGGGATCTAAGGAGCGATATGATTACAGTGATCACATGCAAGTGTTCTGAATGCCTACACGAGCTCTCTGCCTTGCAGCTGGAATTGCTGTCTGAAGAAGGATTTGAATAGACTTTGTCCTTTCAATACCACTTAGAAAACTCTTGGTGTCAATAAGCAAATTTTTTATTGCGTGATTGTAGAAATTATTTTTTCTATTTTTGCAACTAGAAATTTTGAACCAAACAAACAAAAAAGACTGTGTTTGGTTCTAATGAGACTAAAATCAGTGCTTTTTTCACGGTAAGAAAAAGGGAAAAGGCTTCATACATCACTAGCTGAGAAACACTAGATGCACAGATGGGGACAGATCATTCTCTTTGATAGGATACACAGTTGGCATGAATGCAAGAGAGAAGTTTGGGAACTGTGGTTTAAATTTATTCATTGTGAACATTTGGTTACTTATTTGGGACCCTGGTGATAAATTTGTAGTATGAATTAGAACCCTTTGTGCTTGTTTGAAACTTGGGGAGGTTGGGTTCCCATGCAGACCTTTATCTTGGGATTTAATTCAAAACAAAACCTCCCAATTTTAGTTGTCCACAAGACCTTCCAGTTGTGCAAACTCCTGCATGAAGATTTTAGTGTGAATTCAGCTACCTTGTAACAGCAACTGTGCTACTGAATTATGTGAGATTTTCTGCCTGGCCTCGAGCAGCCTCTCCAGGAAGAAAAGATCCCTTGTGAATACTACATCGTGTCCTCTGGAAGTGTCTCAGATGTCCTGGGACATCTTGGACTCACTATGGAGTTAGGAGCTGGATCCTGCTCCCTGCCAAGGGAGGTTGGAGAATCATATATCTCATCCAAAAGTGCTACCAGCTCTATTCATGGCTCTCTTATAAATCTATATTATATAGGTTACCATTCTTTAAAGTAGGATTTTATCCTTATCAAAATGCATTTCTGCATTCTGGATTTGATATATGTGCTTGTTTCTAACATTTCTTTTAAGAAAGGACATGTCTATTCACTGCTTCTGGTTTATTTTCCAGCACAATTCAGGCTGCATGGGTAGAACAATTATGAAAGGTAAGCTACAGAGTTTTTAGAAAAACAGCTTGGGAAAAAATATTCCTATTGTCTTTGTTTTCTTTCCTGACTAAAAGGTTTTGCAGGTGCTTAACATATGAAAGGTAAAGCATTAGACTGGAGGTCCATTGAGCTTCAAGTTCTCTTTCTGGCAGAAAGTATTTAGCAAATTTTGATATTGCAAAGAAAGAAGAGAGAGGAAAAAAATGCACCATATCACAGTCAAACATGGTTAGTAGACTTCTGTTTTGTTTCCCATTAATCAACAACAAATTAAAATTAAGGGGATTGTGAAAAACAATGTAAAAGAGTAAAGCTTTAACATAGAAACAAAAGGCTTGATTCAGCACAGTTATCAGTGATTTCCTTGTATGTTCTTCCATACATCATGATCAGGTTTTATTGGTACTGCAGTCCTATTTCCTTGCAGTTTGAATCATCACTGAGAAGAAACCATTGGCTCGTCCTTGAAATCTTCAGAAGAAAATATATTACTTGCTTTTAGAGAAATTATCAATTATCAAGTTCTTGGAAGTGTTCTGTAGTACGGGTCAAAATCTTGTAAAAAGTGCTCATTGCACCCCTGGCAATCCATTTTGTAGAGGGTCCATTGCAATTTTATTAGTTATTTTTTCCAAATTCCCTCAAACACTGTTAGACTGAAATATTTTGTTTTTGTGAAGAAACATGCCCTGTATATTCATATAGTCCTATGTATTCTTATAGCTGTTAGCTATTACATTAGCTGATCATAGTTTAACTACAGTTTTCATAATCTATTATTAATGAACATTTTATTTAATGTGCTGTATTACTTTGCCAAATGAAACTGCTGTGAAGTTAATTACTGTGCAGGTTTTCATAAGCTGAAAATGAGAGAAATTGCTTTTGCAGCAAAATTTGTCTATAGAATTTGTTGTGTCACTACAGGATAATGCCAACAACATAATCCCTCAAGAAAGCAAAGCAGTTGTTGGCCTTGTCCTATTGTTAGGGTGACTGATTAAGCACTTGTACAGCTGAATCCTGGCAGGGCAAAAATCTGCAGTTTTGTAATTTATGCTGCATTCAATTGCAAAATGAATGGTACACTTCCATAGTCTTTGAAATATCAAGCCTTCTTTCATGTTTGTATTTCGACCTCCTCAGGTAGTAATGCTCATTTAAAAATATATTCATTCCACACATCCAGCCATTCCAGGCCGCAGTGGCTTTCTGCAGGCAAAATTCAATGGAGGAGGCTCTTTTGTTCTCTACTGCACTCCAGGGACTTTTGATGTTGGCAGCTGCTATGTTTTTGGAAACGTCAATCTGCTCATGATGCTTTCAAATGTCTTTTTGTTGAAAACAATTTGAGTCCAATTTAAAACATATATTTCTGCCATTACAATTGGCATAGGTTTTAATTTCAGACTGAAAGAACATTGATTTATCATTTGGCTTTTCATGGTGCTTTTGTTAAGGCTGTGTTCTGCCTGTAAAGGCCTGCCCTTCTCAGAGAAAGAGCACTTTGAGAGGCTTTGGGGAAGAATGAGAGGTGACTTTGGTACTGAACTGGGCCCAACATGGAGAACCACTCTGTCAGCACACCTTAGCCCATCATAGCCAGAAGATGGGCTCAGCTGCATCTGGACAGGGTAAAAGGGAAGGAAAGAATTTCTGGTCAAGAGATGGCTTCCTGAGAGCCTTTTTCAGAATCTGTGTAGACTCTTCTCTGTTTCAATTCACAGTACTCAACTCATCACAGCTGAAAATTTGCGTAGTAGGAGGTCTTTAGCTGTCTGGGCATAAGTGAAAGATTTCTGTCACCTTAGGTAACTCTTCTTTCATGTTTTAAAAATGCAGAAATTGAACAATCTTTTAGATAATATTTCTTGATGATCAGTACACCCAATTTTTCATTAAATGATGAACAATACTGCTTAACCTCCATTCCTGTATATCCATTGCTTTTGGTATTCAGGCAAAATCTCTCCATTTTTCTAGGTTAAAAAATACACTCAATTGATGGCATCCCAAATATTGTCTCCATCTTTCTCTTACATGAAAGTTTCTTTATTAATGACAAGAGACCACTTTTTAATCTTAAAAGGTGATTTTTAATGAAGGAACTGTGCTCAGATTGATGCTTTCAATTGACAGAAGAATTACGGTAGTATTGTATGTATTCATCATGTAACAGATCTTCATAACAACAAAAAAAGAAAACATGAAGTGAATAAGATGATTGAGGAATTGTATGTTCAGGTGGCAAAAGGCCAATTATTTCAGGGTCCTGATGACACTTTTGGAAAATACATGGGAGAATGTGGCTGGAGTTTTTCTGCTGGCACAGCTCAATTACAAAAGCTTTGAGAGGCCATGGGGATCTGGGCCCAAATTTCTTGCCTTATTTTTCTGCTTTATGTTAAATTATGAAAAAGAACAAGTAGAATGGCCCCGGGCCCTCCACTTGTGTTGCTGTTGTCTGCTCAGCATGGGAAATTAAACTTGAACTGCTCAAAATCTGGACTATGGCAGGATATAATGGCAGAATTTGGATGTACTTAGTCAAAGTTCCTCTCAATCATGCAGCATGCACTCCCATTGGTTTGAAGTCAGAAAGCTTAAGTTGTTAAAAAATTATATGCAAGCTCAATCAGCTCTTCAATCTAGATTTTGAATAGCCAACAGACCAGCTTCCAGTGATTTCAGACAATTGCTTGGCTCATGCTGGAAGAGAATCACTGATAAATGTTTCAAATTTTACCCTTCATTATGACTTTTCAATGCATCTTTAACTTCTTGGAACTGGAATTCACTATGTGCATTTGATTGCAGTCCACCGTCCTGTACTGAAAATCCCCGTTTCTTGGTATTAAGACTCTTGGTATAATTAGAGACTATTCATGGCAGCTAGCAACACAAATCCTTTTCCAGATGTTGGAGCTTCCACAGCATTGCCTGTAATTTTTTAAAAAGGAATTTGCTTCATTTCTCCAAAAACTCAGAGACAGTCTATTACTGCTGCAGCCTTCACCTTATTATAGCCAATTTTTAAAGTCTTTTGACTGAATTCTTAAATGGAAAATAATTAGGAAAGGTGGAGAAAATTCAGCTAAAAACATTTGCTTATGGCTTTGTGCACCTCACTGCTTTTCTCTAACAAGGAAACATGAAGGGAGGTAGTACTGATGCATTAAGAAGGGAGAAATAGTATTTTTCAAATATTAATACAAATTCTGCAAAGCTTTCTCCAGCTTAAAATATGGATTCTTTCAGCAATTAGTCCCCACATCCTGCTAGGTCTGCCATGATCTATTTTACTGTTTATAGAAGAAAGATTCTGCAATAGACTGAGGCATGGGTAACCTTAGATAGTTCACCTAAGACCTCTCCATTTGTGTGATGGATAATTGGGATGATAAAAACAGGATCACCACTCTGAAAGCTGACACGGGGCTGTTCCAGCTCCTGCAGGCCCAGGAAATAAAGGGTCTCAAAGTGGTTTCAGGCATTTCTGTTCTGCTGCAAACAGCAGCCTCTGACTGTGTGCCAAATGTGTCATTGAGAATGGTCTTCCTGCACAGGGAAATCATTACAGTAGGGCACAATTTCCAAGTGCCACAGCTGTGCTATAGGAACTGTTGTCTAGACGTGTGCTCTGCTTGGGGGATGGAAAAGGAGATGGAGGGGGAGATGATACAAGGCTCTCTCTGGATGTCACTTGATTTTGTAAAGCACCAAATGGACACCAAATAGATTTTCCTGTGGTGTGCCACAGAACTCATCCATGGAGAGATTCCCAGCATTTGAAGGGACATAAGATTTCCTCTCATCTACAGTCTTATATTTTTTCTATTTTTTTAAAGCATCTATTTTAATATGATATAATCATAGAATCCATTCTGGAAGGAACCTCTAGGATCATATGATCCAACCTTTTCTGGCATAGTCTAGACACAGTCTAGACATGACCCAGCACTTTTTCAGCCAAATCTTAAAAGTGTCCAATGCTGGGGAACCTGACACTTCCACAGAAAGATAATTCCAATAGATACTGTTTTCATTGTGAAAAATATTCTCCCTGTGTTCAACTGGAATCATCCCATGAGTAAATTTTACTCATTGCCCCATCTCTTTTCCATGTGACTCCTTCTAAAAAGGCTTTTTACCCACTCTTTAAATACTGGAACATGGTTATAAGGTCTCCCTTTCTCTTCTCAGTACTGACCAAACCCAATTCTCTCATACTTTCCTCATATGGCAACCTTCCCACTCCTTAGATCATCTTTGTCTGGAATCTCTCCAGGCTGGATACTTTATCTGACAAATGAAAAAAAAAGTGCAGGATGAAAGTCTCTTGCATTTGTGCAGACATATGAGCAACTCTTGAGATTCCTACATCAAAACTGATCACAAATTATTTCAGAACCATTTCCTCAATGACAGAGCTTGACTCTCTTTTGTGCTCGCAATGAAGCAGGTCCAATATGATACAAAATTCTTTAACTGGTCATCTCGGGAAGACTTGTATGGGAGGAATGATATCACAAAATCAACCATCTGGGACAGATCACCCTGGTTTTATGGAAAATAGACTGCTCTCGTATCCTTCCAGATGCCAGGACCTGTCTGAAGTCTGATCAGCACAACAAGCTGCTCAAACATACTTTCTGCTCATGAGGCTCTGCCAGGAGTTCTTCTACAAGTACTAAGTCAGCAAAATTTTCTGCATGTTTGGATTTCCATCAACAATTTGCTCTGCAAGGTGGTCTGCTGTGGAAGGCATGTCATTTAATCATTTCTGTGAGCATGCAGGGTGAAATTACCTATGGGTTTTATGGCAGATATAAGGATACTCCTTGAGTGTTGGGGTTGGGTTTGCCAGGTGCTCATCTGGTGGCAGTGTTGTGGACTGATCACATCCCCGGGAGTCTAGCTTTTGAGCTGTAATGAAGATGGTACTGAAAAGCAAATAAAACATTTTTCTTAGGAAACTGTGGAATGAGCCAGGAACACCACCATTCTGGCTCAGTAGAACAATCCCACGCAGGCTAACCGTGGGGGAGAGTCGTTCTCCAAGATCTGAGAGTCAGCATATGGACTGCTACAAGAAGATACAACTTGTAGTCCATGCAGAGAAGTTAATGGGATTTTGGCTGGTTACCAATATTTACAATATCACTTTACTTCTTTCTTACCATAAATGGAACTACTGGTATCTTATAGTAGAACTTCCTCACAGCCTGATTTTGTTTTAAACGGTGTCTGCTAGTTGGTTTTTGAAATGAGAGAGAAGTATAAGAGTTACAGAGCATTAACCCACAGGTTTCTGATTTTCTTTGGGAAGTACTGGAGTTCTCAGTGGGCTTTGCAGACGGTTCAGGCTGGCTAAGCACACTGTGGATACACACAGATTCCAGAGCTTTGTGACTGACTTGTACTTAAACCAGGAAAACAGCAGTCTTTGCAGCATTGCTCTTAACATTGCACTTATAACCCCCACTCTTGTCCTGTGCTGACCTGCTCAGTTCTCAAATGATGTCTCTGGAGGGACTGGACACCTTATTTTTACCACATATGTTTTTCACTTAAATTTTTTACAACATTAGATATTTCTTAGGGATATCTCTATCACAGGGGCTGTGGCTTCTTTCAAGTGTTTGCATCTTCTTGGTGGTGGTACCTTGGCATGTGCCAAGAAAACAATTATTTATATAAACTTATGGAACTTTTCTGAAGGGTTCAATGTCCCTCCTCTTACTCCATATGGCTCAATATAGTGGTATAAAGCACTGTGCTTTTGTTACAAGAAGAAATCAGACATCAGCTTGGCCAGGGGTAGGCTGATGTACTGTAGGGGTAGGCTGATGTACTAAATACAGACCCAATTTGTATGTGACTATGAAGAGGGGTTGGACTAGGTGATTTCCAAAGGTTCTTTCCAACCCTAACAATTCTGTGGTTCTGTGGTATCAACCTTACAAAGGTGTCAGAAGATGCTGTGGCTCTGTTGTCTTTAACTCTTTGCCCTTCTTAAAATAGCAGTGCTGCCCTGACAGCCTACATAAACCAGTTTAAATTGTGTAGTGCTACATGTGTATCCCTACTACAGGAGTATGTCCCCAAGGAATAGACCAAATCCTCTTCTGACTACAGTCATTAAAAGACTGACATGATTTCTCTCTTAGCGCAGAATAGTATGGGAAGTGGGGTGTGTTACTGTGCTGCCGCAGCCACTCTGGTGGGGATTGGCATATATGGCATAGGATTTGCTTCTTCAGAGAATGCACATCAGATAGTGTGAATTTCTGCCTATTTGTAAGAAAACATGATTGGAGATTATGTAAAGCTTAGTGTTTTAACTGTTTATGTAGCTCAACAGAATAGAGGGATGTAAGACTATCACTCTAAAATTGCAACATTAAATTACTCCCTAAAGCAGTCATTGTTGTTTTTGATTTTTAAAAACTCATACAACACATTGAAACAAGAGGGAAAAGCCAAATGCAGAATAAAACTGAAACTATAAATCTGCTGAAGTTATCAGAATTATTCTAAAGCTAATTATAACTGTATGCAAAGCAAATGAAGTGAGAACTGACTTAATGGAGACTACTACCTCCCATGAGCTAATGAGGCGTGCTTTATACCAATAGCTCTTCAAACTGAAAGATTAACCATGAGAAAGAAAGAGAAAGAAAGAAAGAAAGAAAGAAAGAAAGAAAGAAAGAAAGAAAGAAAGAAAGAAAGAAAGAAAGAAAGAAAGAAAGAAAGAAAGAAAGATAAAGAAAAGAATTGAGAAAGTTAAGAATAGTATAGAAGACCAGAAAAGCAGTAAGATTCCTGCTGTTCAATGTTTTCCCTTGACATGCTTTTGTAAGTATCTTGTTGGCCCTCAATTTTTTTGTCTGTCTTGATAGGCATTTTTAGTGTCACTGGGCTAAGAAAACAAGAAAACCCTGTTATTAGGGGAAATTTTTCCCAGTCATCCCTGGACATTTTCCATGGTATATAGTTTTAAATCTATGTGCCCAGTACTCTGTAGTAAGAGAGGCAGTTGAGTTGGCTGAGGCTGCTTCTTTTCTTCAAGTATGTGACAGGACTTTTCAGCGCTGATACAGAAAAAGCTTATCTTTTTTTCCCTACATGGCTTAGTTAAGCTGGAATAGCTTGCCTTGTGGTGAATTGTTTTGGCTGAAAAACCTCCTTAGCCAGCAATAAACATTGTTCCCTGAATGCTTGGGAAAGGATAAGCAAAAATTCCTGACTGACAGACACAGCACTTCTACAAAATGTAAAAGCTCATCATAATTTTCATAAAATCAGAAGTCTCTTATATACTCTCTGAGTTTATGGGGAAGTGTCCTCGAAGTTGAGATGTTGGCCGCCAGTTACTCTTCTGGAAGTTGAGTGAAAGGAGACTTCTGTACACCACTGTCATTGATAAGTTACAGCGTCTCCTAATCTATACTATTTCTTTGCTGGCTGTAATATAGGTACCTTTGTTACTGTGCACTGTCTTATGAACCAACTGGCAGTGTTTCTTTTGTTATCCTGTGTAGTAAGAAGTCTGTTAAAGTCTCATGTCTGTCTTCCTTGTGTCTATTCAATAAATAATTTATGTTTTAACAGACCTGATTGGTCATTATTAAGAACTTGCAATTGAGAGACATTTGGGGTGCTGGCTGCTTCAAACAGAGCTACTGCCAGAA
This sequence comes from Toxostoma redivivum, assembly GCA_013397375.1. Classification (NCBI taxonomy): domain Eukaryota; kingdom Metazoa; phylum Chordata; class Aves; order Passeriformes; family Mimidae; genus Toxostoma; species Toxostoma redivivum. Next base: position 1,736,693 of record VXBI01016726.1, read on the forward strand.
ATCTGAGTCAACATCAGGACTTGTCTGAGCTCTGGTAGCCATTCGTAACAAAGTATAACAAAAAACAATTGTTTTCATCTTGTCTTCTGTGGTCAACTCCACCTGCTCCCCATTAGGCTTTTACTTCTTCCTTCTTTAATCTTTATTTAATTTTATTTGTCTGTTGTACTCTTTTTCTTTCATGAATCAAAATTCTTTTCTGTGTTGCTGTGCATCTACAGCCATATTTTTGTCTGGTGAAACAGGATATCTTTGCCACTCACTAGAAAAAATACTGATAACAAAGTGTTTGGATTAATATCTTATCTTTTCAGAAGATCTGTAAATCTGTGCTTTAAAGGGACTGCTAAAATGTTCCCTCTTTTCACTGAGTAGGATATATATCTACTAGATTTTATTTACACAGGAAAATTTAATTTCAAAAGCAATCAGAGATTTTACACAAGATTATTACACAATCTTATTTAATAACACAAGCATCTAAATTCAGGATGTTTCCTTGAAGTATAAACTACTTTTAAAGGCTCTTGAATTACCTGCAGCCAATATTGTTGTGTTGCTTTTTTTTTTGTTAAATCAAACTGGAAATTAAATGCAAATGACAAAATAGAAAGTTAAACAGAATTGAAAAGAGATATATAAAAGTAGCAAGGAGGTGAAAAAAGTGTTCTTGACTACGAGCTACCACAAGTCTCCATTTTCTTACTTTGAATATATATGGTAGAACCTAATAATTAGATTACTAAAACCATCTTTGTAACAGAAATCCATTTCACATCTTGCCACCAATGAAACAAATTTTAACAATTATAAGTTGCCCAAGAATCACTTTTTTCTATTCCTGTCCTTATATAACTGCTCAAAATGAAGCAAAACTATTTCTGGAATTAATTTTGTGTAGGAGAGTTGAAAGGAAAATGGCAAAACTGTCTCACGGGCCACAGCTGAACCAAGTGTTTTTAAGAAATTCCTGACAGACTTATATTTTGTCTGTTTTTGAAAATTTTGAACTGAACAACCCAGTATCCCCTAAAATTTCTGTTATGAATTCTCCCTACTGAAATTAAAAATTATATCAGTGCTTGATTAGTCTCATTTTTAGAAAGTTTTCCCAAGGTTTAACTTGTTAATACTGGTTTAGGTAAAATGAGAAAGGATCTTTTAGTGCCAGATCTTTTTATAAAGTACTAGTAACACCTGAATAGTTATTAAACACACCAGTTAGCTTCTCCTCCCTTCTGCTGTACTGTGCTTGTTTGCTCATTTGTGCCCACTGCCAACTTCTTTTGTGTTGTACCCAAAGATGTGAATCCCTGGAAATTCTGGGGAGAAAGCTGGCCATCATCCCTTTGTCATGCCTTTCCAAGAAATCTGTCTTCTTCAGACAAGTCACAGCTAATATTAAATCAGATTTCCTTCAGAAGCATCTTGTTTACAAACAATGACAGTTCTTGGCTGGATATATTTACTTTGTACCTGGTAAGATGTAGAGTTGTTTAGTCGGTTTTTTTAAAATGCAAGTGAAGTTCAGAGGAGGATTTTATTTGATTTATCGGTTCTTACTTCCTAATTGCGACATCTTCCAGCAAAAGATCAGCAAAAGGGAGTTGCAAAGTGTTAATTGCTACATTGTAGAATTAGTTTAATTACATATGTAATGTCCCTTCTCTAGTCCTAGCATATTCAATTTTTAGACTTTAAAAATTATTTATGGCATTAAGGAATTAGGGTCCGTTTAAGACTGCTGTGTGAGAGTAGAACTGATTGTTTAAAAGGTATGAAAATAGCAGTATTATTTACATGTTTGTGGGAGTGGTATTCTTGTAATTGAATCATGTCTTTGCAAGGCTCTTAATTACATTTCTTCTGAATGCATGCACAGTGACATTAATTTCAGTATAACACATGGCTTACATGTGTTTATTTATTCATTTTCATCCCTTCTGTCACACTTCTTACTAGGCTTTTGTGACATATTAAAAAAAAAGTTAGGTTATCTTTTTGATGGGTCTTTTAAACAACAAATTTACTGGCGTTGGCTCTGACTACAGGGGAGATGAACAAGAGCGATCCTGTTCTTCCAGCTGGTTCAAGCTCTCAGGCTTAAAGTTTTCTACATTGCTAACCTTAGCCTGGGGAAAGTCTTGGCCCTATTGATAGAACTGAAAAAAATCAGTTTTATTTGAAGACAATCTTATGCAAGAAAAGGTCATGGGTATACACAAGCAACTTCAGTTAAGGGAAAGCATTGTTTCTCCTCCACAGTAAGAATAGTTCTAGTTGCCCATTGTTTTAATGGATCCATGAAATAAAAGAGTAATCAGTTTTACCAATTTTTAAAATGAATCTGAAATACTACTACAGCTTTTTCAGATGTGCGTCCTCTCCTTCACAGAAGCAAAACGGTCTTTAATAGTCCAGGGAACAACTTTTGAATAATATCCAGAGGATGAAGGCAGTTCTTTACATTACTCATTGCAAAGATATCAAGATGTATCTCTTTACCACAACATGCACATTATAGAAGTAGACAAACAGTATTACACTCTATTACCACTTTCTTCCTGAATTTCTTCCTTACATTAAAACTTCTGTGAAAATATTTAAATCACCTCCATATAAATTCTAAACAACATATTCAATAAGCTGTTGGTTCCATTTCCCCCACCCCCAACCATTTGCTTCAAATGCACTTTTTATTTTAGGACAGTCCTTTGCTTCAAAGAAATATTGGCTTATCTATGATTCAGTGTGTTTCTGCTAAATAAGTCTGTAAAGGTCTTTAACATTTATAAGTGGCACATTTTTTATTTATAGACCTGACAATCTCATTTTCTCCTCAGTTATATATATAATGTCCACCGCACCATTTAAGGAGAAATAGCTTGAAAAAATCTCTAAAAATACAAAAATTTTCATTTTTCAGATATTAAATTCTCAAAAATCTGTCAGAAATGATCAATTAATCTTGCATTTCGAAACCCAGGAAACTTCAACTGAGTTAATGTTAGTGGAATGTGAGATTCCAGAAAAATGAAGGAAAAAAACCCAAACATTTTTAAGACTGCTCATACCTTCTGCTGTCAGTCCAGTTCTAGATAAATCCTCTATGTTTTTTAAGTGTTGTCAAACAAATGTGTCTCTAAGCTTTACCTTGCTTGCTGGTAAATTTGGATTAAAAGAATAATATCATGTGTCTGTTGTGGTCCTGTCTTCTTTATGCTTTTATACCATCTGTTTTTGGCCATCTCTTCAAAGGCATCCTTGGAGAGGATTCCCTAACCATAAACATATAGCAACAAGGTTTTAGTAAATGTGCTTATGCTTTTTGATATGCTATACCTAAACAATTTTTACATTTTTTCCCCCTTTTAACACAGTTTCAATTTTTTGAAGTATGCTTTCTTGTTTTAAATAGCCTTTTTTACTTTGTTGTTTAGCCATGCTGGCTTTATTTGTGATGTTTCTACAAACATTTTGGCAAATAACACACATTTATTTTGGATTTCTAATGTGTTATCTGACAATGTTTTGCAGTTTTGGCTTTGTTGGTCTGGGTTTTTTCTCTTTAGAAGTTTTTCTCATTATTAGTGTAATTATTTTTGAAATTAAGCAGTTCTAGAGTGCCTGTATAGCTTTTCTTATTTCTTCAATAGATAATTGATACTTATTCGTCAGAGTTTTTGTAAGTAAATTTTAAATCAGGTCTGCAAAGCTGCCATTTTGATTGAAAGGCAGTCTTGATTTCATACTTGAAAAATTATTTCTATCCAGTCTTTATCATAGTAGATAGAGTTTCATGAGTGAGTTTTTCTCCTTAGCTTCTAATCATCTTCACCCTCTGTCAGTCACTATCATTGTCCTAGATGAGGAACCTTGATACTATATTTTTACTGTTTTGTCCTTTAATTTCTACACCTAAAAAGATTTTATATTGCTTGTTATTCACCCATTTACTTGATTTGATGGCTGTTTACAGATGAAACTACCCCAAATCAGAATAAAGCATTTTTGAAATAAAAGAGGCAGTGGAAAAGAACTTAGTCAACCATCTCAAAGTCCCATCAGTTTTAGATGAAAGACACTTTCGGTAAAAGCTAAAAGGCTCACAGAAGGGTGATACTAGAGTCTAATTCCTAATAGAAATTGTAGCTATGAATATCAACAAATGGTGGTAATGTAAGATGTAATTCTGTATATTGATAATTACTGTTATCATATCTCTGTGTTTCTTCAAAGATTCTCCAAAATTATCTAAATATTCTTAAAGATATCTTTGTTAGGGGAAGATTCCAGCCTAAGCAGATGACAAAAATATCAGTGGGTAGACTGGAGCAATAATCTAGAAACCAAAAAAGCATATAGGAGACATAACAAAGATAGAATGGTAAGCAATAGATTTCCTGTGCCTCAATTCTCTTTAGTCCAGAAGGGAAATAGGAACAAGACTTTGAATCAATCCTGTTGCTCTATTAACTGGAGAAACTGTTTCCCAGTTTCTAAAAAAAAATACCTAGAAGCAAAGAAAAGAAATACACTAAATTAGAGTAAAAGGGAGAAACCTAACCTTAGAAGAAGAGCAAGCCAGGAAAAAGTTAATCCTTTAGTTAGATTTTCCAGTCCTCTGGGATAGCTGGAGAGTTTTACAAGCAAGAGTATGCTTAAAATCAGGGGAGGTAAGAGGAAAACTGAAAGGTTGAGAATACCTTGAGCTCTTTCCAACAGATAACAATAATATTGCCTGCTGTTTCCTGTAAGTGAAATGGAAGTGCTTTCTTGCTTTCAAATTTAGCAATATTAGTGTATTACTCTCAAGAAATTGAACCTTGAATGGAAAATCCCAATGTAAAATGCTGCTTTCAGTTCCCCATTTATTGGAAAGGAAACAGTGCTTGTCTAAGACATCTCCCCTGGAGTTCTCTGATTTGTCAGAGCTCTTAATGGAGACTGTATAACTCACCTTTAAGTTCTGCTGTTATCTTCCTGTAACAAAACAGAGAAAATAGAGGAAGAGAAGCAATGTAGGAAATACGGATTTGTTGACATTTACAAGACTTCAAAGATTAATATTTTTGTCTGCAGTCCAGACCATTGGACAAACAGCATTTTTCAGGTAAGTGCCCCTCAGCAGCATCTCATTTGGTGTATTGGTTCTCTTTGGGGTCCTCAGCAGTTCAGTGCTAATGGCAACTTGCTTGCTGGGGTTCTGCTAGTATACAAGGCAGCTTGTCAGCACAGGGTGTCATCTTCATCTCTTCCACTTGTGGTGCTGTGTTAATTGGCATTTTCATTAATAGCTCCAGGTTACCAGAACCTTTTAGGAACATAGAATTGCTTACCTGTATTTGTCCTCACAGTCAACACATACTACCTAAACCTAAATCCTTATAGAACCTGTGCACTGGGCAAGTCTGCCAGCCCTTATGGGAAACAAAGGCCAGCATGAACTTCATGGAGCAAGGAATTACCTTGTTTAATAAGGTGGATGAAAAGCCCATTGCAGTGGATCTTCTGTGCTGAGTTTGCTAAAGGATATTACAAAAAATACACCAATTCATAAGAAAGTTTGTTTCCTACCCCAAATTTAGCTCTGGAAAATACATCTATATTTAAGTATCCAAACAATAGTTTCATATTTCTTTTACAAATGGGCTAAGGGCTGTATGTTTATAATGAAACCCTGTTTCCACTAAAGTAATCACCATGAATAAGTTTAACTTTTCCCATTCCAGTCCAGAAACACCAACTTTACAGGTCCTCTTAATTATAAGGATGAACAATGATCCCCTGAAGCAAAAAAGAGTTACTGTATGACATTTCATGATATACCATATAATGTCTCAGAGGAGACTGTATGTCATTGTAATTCAGTGCTGCATATTTTCTGGTACCTATGAATTGTGAAGTGATGAAAATTCATTCTTCACTTTAACAGCAGAGGTAAAAATACTTTTGTCAAGTTAGAAGAGAGAAAACATAAATAATTTAAGATCTATCTTCTTAATACTTGCCTAATTTTAATGAAATTTAAAGATAAGCACTTTTTTATTAAAATGAAAAACGCATGAAGGAACAACCTTCCAGCCTGATTCTTAGTCAAAATTGACTATGTTCAATTAGTATAATAATGTATTATATAACTTTTTATGTATACATTCAACATGGTGATCGGTAAAGTAAAATTCTACAATAATCTCAGGGAGATAAAATAGAAATAATTAAATATCTGTCTTTCTAGAACAGGATTAGCTATTATGAAATTTAGAGATAGAGCAACTTACTGAAACAGTAAAGGTTATTCATAGTATGAACTGTTTCTGTCCTGCTTTGTCAATCAAAATTCAACTTATTTGATAATCTTCAGAAGCAAATGCATCATTATTTGGTTTCTGCTTGCATTAGTTGAAAAATCTTATCTCAATATTCAAATTCTAAAGGATTTAATTTAAACATAAATATTTGCATCTAAATAATGTATTTTCTAATATTGTCAGAGCTCTATTGTTGATGTCTGGCTTTTCCAAAGCACCACTATATAACATTCCTTACAGAGATGTCTTAATCTGGAGAGTGGCTGTGGCAGGCAAACAAAAGCACCAGAATTTAATGAGTCTTAGAAAAAGCAGTGTTACAAAGGAACTTCTTCAGTCACTGAAATAAAGCACAGGAAAGCAACAGGCTGACTCTACTTTGCAATCAGTCAGGCCTTACTCAACAGTAGTTGCAGCCACTGGGATGGCTATGGTGGTTCAAAGCAAATGCAGGCTACTTCTACACAAGCTGGGATTACTTTGGTTATCTAACAAATTCTAAACTGTGCATTACACAGAAAAAACATTTTTCTTAACTTTGAAGGCCTCTGAATCCACTGTAGCCCAGGTGGCAAAAGCAGAAAGGTATCCACAACACATATTTTAACATGGTTCAGATGGAGAGTATCTGAAATTTTCTATCAATCCATGAAGACTCTTGCAGTCTCCCAGAGACTGTCTCACTATAACTCGACAGAATTCATTTTGGGTTACCCACAATCCAGTAACAAAGTAGTGAATGTTTCTGTCAAATAGATTCTAACAACAAAAACTAAAACTGCTTTTCTCTACTTAGTATTTATTTTCTTCACATGTTAAGATATAAAGATATTGGAAATAAACTCTAAGATAATAATAAATCAAAATTTTGGGCTTATTTAATTATCAAAACCCCTCAACTGCCTAGTCGGAAAAGTGTTTTATGCTCTGAAAAGTATGGTTTCTAAATACAATTAATATTTTCGGAAATATTTTCTGGAAATCCTGTCAAAATGGTAAGAGTTACAAAGCTTTTCTTAATTTATAGGAACTTCATAGGGGAGTGTTACAGCTCTATCAATGCAACACAATGACCAGTTTAATTGGTCCCAGTGGCTGCATCTGTAACATTAAGCTGTGAAGTGTTAGGGAGTGCAACAGATCACATGTACCCAGCCTCACAGCACGCAGCCCCTGGCAGGGTTTTGGCCTTGGGTCAGCTCACACTCTTCCAGACAAAACCCCAGACCATGTCCGAGCTTTGGCATGGGCAAGGGAGCATTCTCTGCAGGCAGTTTGGAAAGGCTCCCATGTCCTGGTGGGTAAGTAAGTCTAGTTGTGTGGATGCAATCCATAAGGCCTCATTCCATTAGAGACATAAGGGGTGAGTCCCTGCTGGGGGGTGTACAGCTTCTGGTGCCTAGCACAAAAGTTGTAGGTTCCTGCACTCTGTGGTTTTACTTCTGATGCTGCTTTCTGAAGTCCCACTGTGCTTGGTAGACCCAGGCTGACATTTCTTAATTCTTGTACTTGGCAGGCAGTGGGTCTCCCTGCCTCAGTTTCTTACCCACACATTGTGCATATAGCCATTGCATTCTCCCACCCTAATTTATAGGTTGGTTTTAGACTGAAATTACCTACTGAAGAAAAAAAAAAGCTCATGTAATATGGTGTTGTTTTAGAAGCTGGAAGCACACACAGGACACACAGTAGTAGATGGTTCAAAGTTTTTGTTCACTAAGGGGATATCGAAGCAATCACAGACAAATATTTGTGTATTTCCTTTCATAAGTTTATCAGGCTGAAAACTAATATTAAATTGGTTTGTATTCTCTCTGCTCCAAGAGGAAGACTGCCTCAGAACTTCCCTGCCTGGTCCATTAAAATATCCAGATGCAAAGAGAGAATTTCATGTTATTTGCTCACAGGCCTGCAGTGTTTGTTAGTTCATACAGTTCCCTGCTCCTCTTCTGGTATTTATTGCCTGCTGTAATTTTAAAACCCATTTCCACAGGATCTTATATTTTGTTGACTAAGCAGATTGAACTGTACATTCACCTGTCACCTGAGCTAACAAAGGAGAAGAATTTCCTCAGTTACTGGTTTAATTTTTTATTTTCTATTTTAGATTTATTCACCACCAGCTTGGCCCTCTTTGGATTTGCACAGTCTGCCTTCACCTTACTTTTGCTCCTTCTTAACCTAGGTCCTTGGTGAATGTAGTTATGCTGTGGAAGCACCAGAAAGCTCAAAACATATCTTGAAGGACATTTCAAAATTCTCTTGGTAAAATGATGACACTGTTAACAAAGAATTATTTCTTGTAATTTGATGTCCAGAATAATAAAATTTAGATCACTGTTAAGTTGAAATTCTAGAAAGGAATGGGTATAGTAAAGCAGATATTATATCTGGGTTGCAAGATGATATTGATACTGCTTAAACAAATTTGTCGGTAGTTGTTTAAATATACTTTATCATTTTTAGACCATAGGCAGTTGATTTGGCTTATCTGATTTTATCTTCTGAATTTTAGCCTAATTTCCCACAAACAGATTTCATTTCCTCTACTCAGCAATGCCCAGAAGAACTTGCTATTTGCTTTTGTTCCCCAACAAATTTTAGGACAGTGCCACGATATCTGAAGATTTCTTGGGCAAAAAGACCAGAGAATCTTACATTTAGGGTTCATTAAAGGTTACCTTATTTTTATAAGAAAATTTTAAGTGATTTCATAGCCTTCCTTTTGGAAATGCAGTATACTATATGCAAAATAAAGGCAGCATATTTTCTTATTGAGCAATGGCACTTCCATATCAGCCAGTGAAGGCTCAAGATAATATCTTCTCTTTAATAACATGGATTGAACTCAGCAAAAGTATAGTTGCAAATACAGCAGAAGACACAGTTAGTGACAGTAAGTGACCCTTGTTTTTAGTGTTAGGCAAAATGCTGCAGCTTACTCCCATGTTTGATGTGCCTATATGGACTAGAAGTTTAGAGGTTATTTATTTTGGGGTAAAAAACTAAGAATGGCCTATTAAAAATTCATGTAGCAAATTACGTTCTGGTTAGCCAACTACTAACAAATTAAGTGTTAGATGGTGCTCCTAACTAATAGCTAAAGATTAAGGGATGACAATAATTTTCCCTGTCTCGTATATTCTGTCTTGCAAATAGGGAAGTTAGTTCCTTGCTCTTTCATGGTCATTAAAAAAAACCCTCATATTTAGGTTACATCTACAAGTATTATTGAACACAATCATCACAAATTTGTTTTGCTCATTTGCCAAAATAGCAGGATATTAGCATGGTTCAATCAAGAGAGGTGTAGCTTTAATTAGAAATTAGTGCCATACTGAGTGAAAGACAATAAACCACACCTGGCATTGCATATTGGTATCTACCTGCAATTTGTTTGATGTGTAGGCAGAACATGCTTATGGTACTGCATGGACCCTACTTTCTCTATCAAGTCCTTGGTCTTTGGACAGACTGTACTATTACATGACAATAAATATTCTTCAGAGAGTGTTACAGACAGGTAACTGAAAAGAAACTGCTGTTGAAGCATGAATTAGTTTACCAAAAATTATCATTATATAAATATATGTATACAAAGAAATTATAGACAAACAGTATAAAACATAATTAGATGTTGAAACTGTCCTTTTCACCACATGCTTCTGGAAATTGTCTATAATGTTGCCCCAAGACAAAGAGTACCTTTCAAAGATGCAGATGGAAACCATTTTTGAACATTTACAAAATCTGGAATTTAAATATTGTTTGATGTGATAAATAGGTGAAAATAAATGACAGTTGTCCCTAAGTGTATAAAAAAAGAGATTATAATCTCTAGCAACATGACAACTTTCCATCTACACCTCTCAAAGAGTTTGTAAAAGGAGGTCATGAAAACTTCAAAGGTGTTTGGAATTTATTCAAATGTGACAGAATGGAAGATTTGTCTTATTTATATTCTACAAAGTAGTTTCTGAAGTACTGTAGAGGATAACACACCTAAGACTTGCCAGTGTAAAAAGTATTACAGCAGACAATACTCACAAAATATAGTGGAGAAAAAGCATCTATTTTAAAGTGTTTTTTCACAGCACTTTTTTTGGACTTTTTAAAAAATTTAACATAATATACCTGTTCATGTATTTCTTTATCTACTAAGAGAGATTAAACTTGTTTTAAAATACAAGCTAAAATAAATATTCTTTATAAATCAGGCTTAAATGCCAAAGAATATTGAATATATACTTAATTGGTTCCTGTATTCTGAAAAATTATATATGCTAGTGAGTTGTGAATTCAGTTTTTTTCCCCTCAGTTCTTGCTGATTGCATTAGTAGTGGGGTCCCTTATCAGAATTTACTAGAAAGGGGGGTTTTCTTCCTGTCAAAAATCGGTTTACAAAAACTTTGTTCTGGCCCAAATAATTCTAAAACTTTGCCATTGATCCCATTGATTCTTACTCAGGTAAATTATCCATATTCATAGATGTAAGCTTCCCTGCCAAATATTTCCAACTTCTGAGGCGACTTCTGAGGAGGGGTATCCTCAGGATTCCAGCTGCTTGGCATTACTGTTCTGTAAATTCTGATCAAGGTTTCTAGGCTAACTGGAAGTAAAGATATCACATGAGATTGTTTGTCACAGGATAGACATTGCAGTCTGACTACATGTCCAGGTAGACAAGAGAAAGAAAGAACAAACATTTGTTCTAAGACAGGTAAATAAGGTGCAGAAGATCAAATTCCACAGCTGCTCTAATTTCTATTGGCTGGATAGACTAGTTCAGACTTACATTCTCTTATTAATAAATGAATACAGACAACATTACCCCTTTATTCTTTTTTTTCCCCTTTAGTCTGTGCAATTGTCTTGGCCCAGGGGACTCGGCACATTCTCTGGTCTAGAGCCATTTGCGCTGTTGCACTTGTCTCAGTCACAGACTACATTGTATTAGCACTGGAGACCACATCCTACACCAAGCATATAACCATTCCACAAGTTGGATTTGATGAACTGCCCTAGGGCAGTGAATCCCAGGGCCATTTGGATGGGATCAAGATGAAATCCTCTTGGACTCTTTTGTTAATTTGTTGGGGATTTGTTAAACTGAGAGTGCTACAATCAGAGCAGTTCCTACAGCTCTAGTGAATGACATAGATACATGCAGAAAAAGACTAAAATAGTTTCACGACTTCTGAAGTTTTAAAATATCTTCCAGATTTTCAGATCTCTTGTCGATTTTCCCCCAGTACAGTATATAGGTAGAAGCACCAAAAAATCTCTACCCTTTTCAGCAGAAGTCAGGGCAGAAACAAAGTGCAGAATTTTAAGGCCACAGATTGTAATAAAAATTGTTGACAGTAATGAGGGTGCAAAAGTAAATGGACTTGTTAGCAATGAAATAATTGGTGCACACCTCAGCTTCTTACACACCAGCTTCTCCCTGTTATTTGCAAATGTGCTTGACAGCCATCTAACTGTTAGTTTAGTGGATGAAAACCCATGCTACAAATACCAGACTGGTTCAAAGATATGTACTTCTGCATTACAGCTGTGAGTTTTTCTCTAAACTTTTACTCTGGTGATGGATGAACCAAGATATGTAAACATTCTGCTTCAGAACAGCAAGAAAAACCTTGTGCATTTTTACAAGGGACTAAAGGTTATTTCAAACGTATCATCTGAGGGATGTTGTCAGTTTGTATTTACCACAGGGGTTTCTGGATTCTTTGCTCATTTTTTATGGTTGTCAAAAAATTTGGTCTACATGCAAAGCTTTCCTACAGAATCCTTGTGTGGCTATTTCCCCTGTAGTTTTCTCTCTCATTTTTTTTAAAATACAAGCCTTCTGATACTTTTTCCAATTGCCAAATTCCTATTCTTTCCTGCTTATGGAGCTTGTAGGAATAAAACATACAACCAAAGTCATCTCAGCTAGGGTTGCACTTCATTCCTCTTGGTCAGCTCAAATAAGTCCCAGTATTGCATGAGACAAGCTCTCCTCTGCTTCAAAGCAGGTTCCCTTGTACAGAGTCTCTGTGAAATCTCAGTATGCTTTTGCTTATTTATTTAGGTGGTATTAGTCATCATGCTGGGTGCATTCAAAACATGAAAATATGTTCTATATTCCCTTCCTTCCCATTTTTTACTGTCACTCAGACCAGGACTGAAATAACTCTGCAAGGATTAGCAATGGGTTGCAGGGCTGTTAAATATATTACTTATTTTTAAGTGGAGACCGGTAGTCAGATCTTGCTCTGATGACGAGAAAGGATATCCTCCTCTTCATTGAAAGCAAAGAGAACTTAGGAATTTACAATATAGAGGCTGCCCCACAAAACACCTACAATTTAGGGAAAACATCTTTCCCCCGTAGTGCTGAAGCATTTTTAAGGTCTTGGCTTTAATGTCTTAGTCTTAAGCTAACATAGCAGTCCATCTCCTGTTGTTTTGTGCACAGCTGAAGTTCTAGATCTTAAAAAAAAAAAAAAGGGGAATTGTTTTCTTACATCTTACACTGGAAAATGATTAAAATATATTTTAAAACTTAAGCCAGCAAGTCCTAAATTTGTGAGACCAGAAAACATCTGGACAACAACTCACCCCCAAAAAGTTCTTTGTTTGAAGATCCATAGGTTGTCATGGCCTTGATCATATTTCAACTGACATTTTTAGCACTTTTCATTTAATTAAAAAATTATTTTCACTAATATAAGATACATAGTAACACTGAAGTAGTGTTTGAGATACACATAAAGAATATATTTTTATATTAAACTGTTTGATATACAATTTAGTAGCATGGGACACTGTACCCATACAGCAGTTGCCATGGGAAAAATGTGAATATTGAAAAATATAAATATAGAATGTTCATATAAAAACTGCATTATGCATTAGTCAGTCTGCAATACAATAGTGCTATTCATAAGAATGGACCTATCAGATTAAATAGTTGATGTAAAAAATTGAGAAAAAGAGAAAAAGACCAGAAAAGATAATTTGTCTTGGAGTTTCTCTGACAGTACATAGATATCTACACAGTTTCTCAGCTGACTAATTCAAACCCATTGAACGAACAGGAGCCAGGACAATGATCTTGGCTTTTTTTGGTAAGAGTCATCAACTTAGACTGTGACCAGAATTTGAACACAGAGAAGAAAAAAGGTAGAATTGTTTGCATCAAAACTTCTGTGTATATTTAAGCACATGGTCAACTCCTTTCCAAAGCAGAGAAGTTAGATTTTTCTCTGTCGTATCTTATGACCCTTTGGTATTGATATCCATCTTTTGACAGTTTTAGTGTCTAGGAATTGATTGAAAGTTTCAATTTCAATGTTTCTTATTAACTGGCAAATTTTACAGTCAAGATGGGATGAACCTACTGCTCTCTTCTGCTTGCCTTGAGAAAGTTAAGTGTAAATGTTTTGTTTAATAAGTTTTCCAACTCAGGTGAAATTTCCAGGGGTCAGGCAAGGTAAATGTCCAAAATAAATAAATCTTTCTGTAACAACACCATTTTTATGTGTTTCTTACTAATGTGGGGAAATGAAAAGTCATGCTCTCATATAGAATTTTACAGACAAGACTTTGCATTCTCAGACTTCATGCATTACCAGGCACCATGCATATTTAACAGAGACTGGCCTGCTTGCAAATAACTTCAGTCTGGTTGTTTCCCTTTAGACACTTTCAGGGTTTGCTTTTTTTTTTTTTTGTTTGTTTGGTTGTTTTTTTGTTTGTTTGTTTTTTGTTTGTTTTTTGTTGTTTTTTTTTTCTCCAACTTTTCGTTGCCCAATCCTATTGCACTTGCAAAGAATTTGTTTCTCATGGGTGTGAAAGCAGCAGTGAGATGGCCCCTGGCTGATGGGCCCTGGCTAACAGGCGCTGCTGTGCTGCTCCTCCAAGGGGAGCCCCCACAGATCCTGGCACCAAACCCAAGGGAGCCCACGGCTCATGCTGTCCCCTAGGACAATGCTCCTCTTCTGCAAAGCAACATAGTTCTCTGAGCCTGTAACCAAATCCTAAATGCTGTCTCAGGCACTTGCAGAAGACAAATGTACACCTTTTTTAGAATCTGAATTTTAAATCTAATCATTAGCTCTTAACATCTTCAAAGAGAAAAATAGATGACACCAGTGTTTGTATATCTGTAAATGGATTTCATACTTATCCACATTTATAATAGCATTTTAAATACTCTGAAATATTTTTTAAAATATACCATATCAATAGTTTAGTTTTAAATGCCTCTTTTTTGCATAAAGGGATAGAAATATTTTTCCATCTGCAAATTCGTATTTTTGGAGTAAACTTCCTAACTGGGCAGTCTGTCAGGTAGATAGCACTCAAGAAATTGTTCACCAATTTTTGCTTCAATGCAGCATATAATTTTGCTGATTTTATTTAGGGAACATTTCTAACTTTGAGAAAGATAGTATTTGTATGTCATCTCTGTTCTTCTGTCTGGAATTAGTACTAAAAATCTCATTTCATGCTTCCTAATTTATTTAAAAAACCAAAACGCCATCCATCTAGTGTTGAATGTTCATTGTTTGGGGACATAAAACATCACTCTGTGTTAGCTTCTAAGATGAACAGAGAGAACTGACTCAAAACATACTGCTGCAGAGGTTAGAAGCTGCAACACATCCACACTGACAAAAGATTGAAAATAGTAAGGAAGATTAGAAAGGAAGAAAAACATCCTAGAAGACTTTCACAAAAACATATATGCCTTGTTCTCAAGTTTCACGCAATATTCCTGTAAGAAACAGGACTAGATAGGGCAGAAGCCTCCTCAGAAGGGATGGTTGCTCTTTCTTACAGCAGCTGCTCAAGGAGAGAAGGTCACAGGAATGGCTTGACATGAGAAAGAGATGTAATCAGGGAGGCACAGCAATGTGATGGGTGCTTGCAGTTAGTACAGACACTGACAGGCTACTGGAAAGAGAAGGAGGGGACAGAAAGGCTCCAGGAGACGTGGAGGGTGGAAAAAGTACCCCAGGGATCAGAGAAGACTGGGCAGATTTTGTTGCATCTCAGACACCCTGTGAGTTAGGCAGCTGAAGCAAATTCACCAAACAGGTTCATGGGGCAAGCCTAAAGTATCCAAGAGCAGCATGGTACAAGATAAGAAGCTATTCATAATTTGCCTGATATAATTCCTTAGAGAATTTTTCACTTAAGAGTGAACTATGCTAGTTTATATTCTAAAATATAACTCAGTCTTTTTTTAATTCAAAAAACATTCTGGTCTTCCAGGATATCGCTGCAAGAAAAAAGTCCTTACAGCATTGCTCTCACACCTGTGGGTTTCTAGCCCTCATCAAAAATAGGAATAGCTCAAGCCTTTCAGAAAAGGACATCCTGAGCTGCTGAGATGAATATTCTCAACCTGGCAAAATACAAATCACTTCCTTCAGGAAGACCCACAGATATCTGGTCTGAACTTCGGTGTGTATTGGGTTTGTGTGGCAAGTTTTGGATAGTGGAGGGGAGCGGGCTACAAGTGTGATTTCTGTAAGAAGATTACAGAAGCTGACCGTGTTGGACAGAGCCAGTGCCACTCGACTCCACGATGGACCAACTGCTGGCCAAAGCTGAGCCAAACAGTGCTGTTGGGAGCAGCTCTGTGATAACACATTTAAGAAACTGTTAAAAAAAGGGTGAGAAAATGAAAGAGGAACAAGTCTGGAAACACCAAGGTCAGTGAAGAATAAGGGGAGAATGTGCTGCAGGTGCTGGAGCAGAGATGCTGTTTCAGCTCCTAGTTGGACCTGTGCCCTGTGGAGACAGCAGCCGTGCTGCAGCAGTGTGCTCCTGAAGGACTGTCCCTTACAGAAAGAGCCTCTGCTGAAGCATTCCTGAAGAACTTGTTGGGGGTTGTTTTTTCCCTTTCCTCTCTGTGGAATTTGCCCCATTGACGTGTTAAGAAGCCTGATGGCTGGGCCCTAGCACGGATGGCTATTGACAGGGGGAAGAGGGGGGAAGGGGGGTGAAAACCACGAGAGCAGAAGCAAGAAAAGGAGAGTGGGAGGCACTGGCTCGCCCCGTTTGCTCCTGGGGTCGGAGAACAGCCGCTGCTGCTTGCCCCAGCCCCCGCCATCCCAACGCCGGGAGCCGCCTTTGCTGCTGTTGGATCCCCGCACTGCTGCCTTCTCGCTTCACCCTGCTATGTCCAAGCGCCCTGCTGAGCACCGGCACCGACTCCGTGAGCAAAGGCCTCTCCTCCATCCCTTTCCCATCTGGGACACAGCCACCATGCCCCCAGCGCTCCTGCGGCTGCGAGGGACCTGCCCCGCCACCGCCGGTCACTGCCGCGCAGGGAGGGACCCCGGGCCGAGGAGGAGAGCCACTGGGTTACTGCTCTGTTGTTGTTAATTTCATAGCTGCTTTTGTTTTGTTTGTCTTTTTAGGTATATTAGTAAAGAACTGTTATTCCTACATCCATATCTTTGCCTGAGAGCCGCTTAATTTCTGTTGCGGTTCATTGTTTTCCTTCAGTTATATTTGTTTTAATGTTTTTTGTATAAGATGGTTTTTCCCTGTTACCCCCCCTATGTTACTTTCCCAGTTGGTCCGCTCCAGGTCCTCTTTTTCCCGCCGTTAGGCTTGTTTACCTCCCTAAACCCCTCCCATCCTTCCCGAACCTTCCCTGTCAATCCTCTAAGCCCTATCCCCTCCAAGTTATCAGTCACCCGTGGCCACGCCCCTTGTTCTTGAATGTTCGCTGCCAGTTACTTGTTTACTGTTGTAGGATTGATCAGTTTGAATTGTACCCTTCCCACTGTGTATCCCATTGGTTCTTTGTAATGTCACCCCACCTGGTGCTCCTCCCTTGAGTTCTCCCAATTGGTTGTTACTTGTACCCTCCCCTGGGGGGAGGGCCCCTATTTAAGTTCGTGTACAACGATTTCTTTTGCCTTTGGTCGCTTCCCTTCCTGAGTTTCTCAGATCCCCTGTTCCTTGCCCTGAATAAATTCTTCTCCCTGGAAGCCTCCAAAGGTCTCTCTCTCAGCTCTTTACTTGGTGCAGTCGCGTCACACATTGCTAAAGGCACGGTGCCTTTACTGGGACTTTGGGGTTATTCAAGAACCCGAAGACCAGCCACTCCTGCCGCAGGCCCACTGAGTGGGCTAGCCGGGGGACACACATCAGGCGTGTGTGTGCGTGGACAGTGGGCAGCGACAAATTTCAAAACTTTACTAATTCAGAGGGAGGGGTTTGTTAGCTCCATCTCGAGGGAAGGCCCTGCACTTCCCTAGCACACCTGTCTTTTCAAACCAGGACAGAGCTGCATCCTGTGGGAAGATCTCACATTAGAGAAGTTAATGAAATTAGAGAAGTTAATGTCTTCCTCAGGAGACACTCCATGCTGGAGAACGAAAAGCACATGAGGAGGAAGGAGTGTGAGGAGGAATGGGCAGCAGAGACGATGTGTAGTGAACTGACTGAAACACCTGCTCACCATGCTGCTAGGACACTCCATGCGAGGAGCAGAGAAATTGAGTGCAAAGTTGAACAGGGAAAGAGGGGAAGGGTGGGGGAAAGAAAGTTGGGGTTTTTAAATTTTTAAACTTGTTCTTATTTCTTGTTTTCCTACTCCACTATTGATAATAAATTAATTTGTCCAAGTTGAGTTTATTTTGCCCGTAATATTATTTCCTTGTCTTTATCTTGACCCATGAGCTTTTTGTATTTTTTCTCCCCTTGCATTGTTAATAAAGGGGGAGTGATAGAGCAGCTTGGTGGGCACCTGGCAGCTAGCAGAGGTCAGAGATCTACACAGCATGAGAATGTCAATACTTACCATCCTCTTAAGAGAAAGGAAGAGAGTCATGAGGGCAGTGAAGCAGGCAGCAGTAAGGGGAGTAATGTGGAGAGCTTTATTAACTTACAAGACTACATGTTTTTATGTCATGTTGCTATTCTAAGATAATTGAGGAAATTATGCTTAATGTAGATGGTTTTATACAACTTACAGTAGGTACAGACGAGTAAGGAATCTCTCAGGTTACTCAAAACAGAAAGTTTTAAAGTATTCTTTATGCTGAGAAAATCTGGGTTGTCCAAAAGCTGGCAAGTCAGTTAAACTTTGCAATAACATTTATGACATCCTTTTGGAACCATATTTGAAATTACGTAGTCAGAAAAAAAAGGAGAAACAAAAAGTTGTTGTGATAGAGGGGAAAGCTTCAACACTTGAGGCCCATCAGTTCCACTAAAGAGGGCTGTCTGCTAACAAATGTAACCTCAAATAGGGTGTCAGACTGGGGCACTTAACAGAGTACAAGAAGGGGCTCAGTAGAGCTGTAAAGAATGAGTTGGATTCTATTCAAGGTTATGATGCTTAAAATGAAGCTCCTCCCTGTGTATAAAAATATTTTATTCAGTGGAATCTAGTCAGTACTGGAATTCCTGGAACTGATCCTGTTGTCCACTGCAGGAACCTAAGAAGTTTCCATTTTTGCTACCTCAGTCTGTCTTGTGTAATTGCTATTGAAAATAGCTTCTCCCTCTCTCACGACCAGAAATGTGATTCACATAGTGAAATCCCAGCCTATGAACTGAAGATGTCTAGGATATCATTCTAGCTGAAATAGGCAACAGATATATTGATTCCCTATATATCTTATATTTGCCAACAGAGTAGATTACATAAATCCTTCTGATTCTTCATAATCATGCAGCTTCTGCATAGCAAAAATTTTTAGAGTGTATATCACTTTGTGCTTTGAATAAGGTACAACAGACTTTTGCATTTTGCAGATTTTTAATTTTATTTCATGACAGTTATATTTGCTCTATGTATTTCCCAAAATTTTAATATTTATTTCACACAGAACAGTCCAATTTATTCCAATTATAAAAGTCATTAAAAAAAGACTATATGCATTAAAAATGAGAAGCAGATGGTAAAATATTAATTTGTTTATGATGAGATTTTAAGATTATCTAATAAGATATTCCCTATTATTTTGCAATGTGATCTTGAATCTCATTAAATGGCTATTGTAAGAGTATATTTTAAATGGAAATAGAAACTAGGCACTATGTCCATAACTGAGCCTGCCAAGCTGAGAAAGCAACAGTTCTGTTGCACAGTAGAAATAGGACTAACACTAATCTTGCACTTATGTAACCCTCATATATAATGCATCCCTCTAAATATTTAAATAATTTGGTCTGGAATAACCTGGACTTCTAAAATGAAAATGGGTTTCTTAATATTTTACTATTTATTGTTTAGTTTTTCATGGGTTATACTTATTAGAAAAATTTTGAGTAGAGAAGAATAAGTAGAATTAAGTGATACTTAATTTGGTTTTGGCATTACTTTGTCTTCAGAATTTTTATGGGAAAAAAAGTGATTTCATTCTATATGCTAAACTACTTCAGTTCACTATATGAAATACTGGTGAACACAGGACACTGTAGACTATTACAACTTTAAATTAGGGCTTGAAGACTTCGTAGTACTTAATAATTTAAATAAGCCTAATAAGATCAGGCTATTCTGGTATAACTTTATTTTAAGTGTATTAGTTGGTTATCCACAGCTGACAAGGACAAATGAGTTCTGCTCAAGGCACTCTTTCATCTTCATTGATCCACGCTAAAAGACTACTGTAAGTTCTACTTAAATATGTTGTGGGCATAAAAACAAGAAGCAAGTATAGGATAAGAAGATTAGATAGGAAATGTAACCGTTGCTTTGTTTAGATGCATTTTTTAAGATGTGAATACTAGAAAAAACCAAATACTAAAATTTCTCATGCCATATGTAATAAAATGTTTATGTTTTCCTCCACTAAAAGAGATTTTGCATCACATGGTTCAGCATCTTGAAGTGTCGGTAGCCAGTTTTGATAGAGAGATAAGAAGCTAAAACCATAAATTAAATCTGCTTCTTTAAGTCTTGCAGGAACATGGAGGAGCTTTAGGAATAATTGATAGTGGCAGGATGAGAGAGATAAAAAGAGATGGACTGGGAAATATTTAATGACTCTTTGTGGTATTACATCTGTCACACTTTTTGTGCTACATTAAAGTTTCATTATTTTCATATTTCTTGTGTTCATATTTTCCCATCCTCTTCTTTCTGCTAAATTTGCCAAGTAATACAATGTGGATAATGGAGAGCTATTGCTGCAAATGTCACTGAATCTGTTACTGGACTGGATAAAGTACCTCAGCCATGCATTCCTTTTCATAATACATTTTCAATTAGCGGTTTTGGAATTCTTTGGAATTCTATTGGAATAAAAAGTAGACTCATGCTTTTTAAAAAAATAATTGTGTATTTATAAAAAGACATAATGAGACTTACAGTATGGAACTATTAATAATAGTTCCATAATAAGGAATCAATTTAATTTTGCCAAAGAGAATTATTGCACTAGTCTGTTTACTGAAGAAGTTTTTTCATCTAAGGACTTGCCTTCTACAGGCTCTTAAAACAAATGGTTTACTTTCCTCATCTGAAAGATAACAGACATAATCTGAGAGATTCATGTTTCCCTTCATTCAGTCTTGTTTCTTCCATCTATGTTCTTTCACCTTTGTAGCCAACACATGTAGCTCAGTGATTTATTTCGGAAAAACATACCTTTTGCCTGAAGAGGTTTTCCTAAGATTTAAAAATTTTTAAGAAGATGTCTATAATTTCTAACAGTGTTTCTCTTAGATTCTTGAGATTCTAATAGAATTCTGTTCATCAGTGAATATCTTGTTTATGTTTTAAGCTTGGAAAGCAAAATATGACGTATTAGTAATACTGTGTGTAGATTATGGATCCATCAGTATTTGTTGTGAATCTGGGGTGCATATTAAGTACATGGAGATAATAAATGGAATACTGTGTTTCAATGCCAACAGGACCTAAAGTAACACAGAATTCTTCACTCAACTAAGATAAGTAAAAGGTTGACTGAGATAATAGCACTGGAGGAAGAAATCCAGACTGATGCTCTCCTGGTAATGCTTTTTTAGTCTTTACATAACCAGACTAAAAAGGGCTATTTTCTGGTTGATAATTTTGCAGTATGATTCTTTCAATGATAGACTGGAGTTTGTGATGATCTCAAATATTTAATCTGGAGAGGCTCTGAAATGTTAAAATACGCCCCATATTTAAGTGCTCTTTAGAACAGAGAATCCAAAGCAGCACCCAGAATTCATGAGAGCTGTATGAGTCATATTCAGCCACAGGAGCTGCATAGTTACCAACACACACTTTATGACTTTTAGATTATAGCTTTCTCCTCGCTCCACTGTCCACAGAATACACAATTTCACTTTTACGCATTTTTTAATCATTATATCTCAAGTCATTTCTCTGTCAATACAATAGTGTTATTCACTAAGAAAAAATTTACAGTGGTCTGTGATTTTAAATCCTCTCAACCTACATTCACACAAGCACGAATAACAGACAAAACTGTTTTGAGGATTGCAAGATTACATTCCTTGAAAAAGCTGCAAGCTTTCTAAATTACAACCTCAGGATCAGGAGAAAACAGGAGAAAAAAAGCCCTTCTGCATGATGAGTAGCATTTTAGATTGCAATTTATGTGAAGTATATTAATTCAGTTAAAAGGTGCTGAAATAGAGACTGCTTTTGCAGTTGTTTTTATAGACATAGTACAGAAGTGTTTTTGCATTATTATTTACAGACATAACTGTTGAAAGGTTGTACTAGCATTATCATCTTTGAAAACCGTGTTTTAAAATTATGTTTTACTGAGGAGAAAAAAGAAATATGAGGCCTTTGCAATTTATAGGGGCCGGGTTATAGAAGACCCTTGTGTTCAGCAGAGAAATAAGTAATGAATTTTTCCTTAGAAAAGTATATTTTCTCTTGACAATTGGTTTCTCTCCTATTTTACTATTCTTTCCAACTGCCTTGTGTGACAAACACTGAGGATACTGGCTCAAGAGAAACAGTTTTGTTGTAAATGTGATTCCATGCGCTGCATACGGAGCTGTTTTGTATGCAGGGTAGGTAGAAGCACTGGTTCTTTACAGTCACACAGGGACATTACATATAAAAGATTTTCACACTGATGATTTTTTTTCCCCCTCAAAATTAACTGTCTGTATTTTTCTTACACCTACAACCATGGTTCGTTCCAGATCAGACTGAAGATGAAAATTTCCTTCTCACCATGAGTCTAACAGTGCCTCTGATTTTCAGTGATTATAATTTCATTTCTCTCAGTAATCATTTTTTAGTTATTCAGCCTATTTTTAACAACTACAGATGGAAATAAAATGGATCTGTAGAAGAGACATTCATTAGCAAGTAAGTATTCAGAGACTGGAAAAGTCTGTCTGATTCACAAAGCAGAAATAGCATTTAGTATCCAAGTCCCCTCCTAGACAAAATTAGCAAAGACTGCAGTGAAGTTAAAGCCTGCTGGTTGCAAAATTGGAAATTGGTTTCCTGGGGCTCTCTGTAAACTCTTCATTACTTTATTCAATCATGATTCATTAGTAAGTTAACAGACAGAAGACCAGCACACGTTGGGATATGTTTAGAGCCAGGACTTCCATCTCCTTGAATACCACTTAAAACTTGAATGTCACAGCAAATTAGATACTGTGTCAAACTGCATCTTCTTCTCAGCTGCAGTACATACAGGACACAGATCATGGCAACTTAACCTCTTGAGATTGTCAGGTGCTTTTTATCATGCATTTCATGGAGTACGTGTTCTACTCAAAGCAACTCTGACGGAACAAACAAAAGATCTCAGAAGATGCTCAAAACAGAAACAAGTAAAAAAAAACCTTGCTAACAGTTTCATGTAAAATGGATTTATTGTCTCTTATTAACCAAAACCTAATTTGCCAAAAGGAAACATCCATGGGTGATATTATTCCAGTTAAACAGAAAGCTAAAAATAATTATTAGGTTTCTGGGAAATGTTCACATTTTAGTTACAATATAATTTTGAATTGCAGCTGAGTGCCAGTTAACTAGAACCCCACCTGAGTGCCTGAATCTCCATTTTCTATTAACCACCATTACATTTTTCTATGACATTGCCTGACTTTTCAGAAAAATGTTTACTCCAAATAGTTCAAATCAATGAAATTAATTGCATATAAATTTTTAAAGAATTTAAATGCTTCTGTGCAGCTGCTATTTGTATAATATTTTAGTGCTATAATTTTCATGAGATATCATTAATTTTGAAAATAAAATTTAGGTCAGGCATTATTTGAAGCAAACTGCTTAAAATCACCTTTGGTGTCTAGAGCCCCTTTAATACAATCTGTTCATGGTTTGCAGGGTTAATGGGTATAACAAGTGATACTCCTGGTTTTGTACCATTGCATCAGATGCAGATAACTGCATTGGCCAGTGTGACAGCCACCTTCTGATGATCTTTATAATTTTGACTATTTGCTAACCAGAGGTCCTAGCCTTGACTCCCCATGCAGTTAAGGAATAATTTCATTTTTGTGTCCAAAACAGGAAGCATAGCTACCAGAAGTGTCCAGTCAGAGGGACTCCATAGGGAGCCAGCGTAGGGCAGGTCTAACAGTGTGTTTCCTCATTGCTCTCTTGAATGTTAGTGCTGTTGCAGTCTTAGTGTACCCAAGTTACCCTGTTTTAGGTCATGATATGGCTACAAAACTATGTGAGCTGAATTTTTAATTATATCCTTTATTAAGAGTGATACAAAGTATTTGAAAGTGTCCAGAGAGGGACTGAATACTTCCGAAGTCCCTTTGTCAGGAGCTTCAGGGTTTTTTTTTACTTTTCTGGGCCTACTCAGTGGTATGACTCTATTTGCTGTTTACAAGTGCTTCATGTTTGCATTGGACCCCATAGCTCCCAGCTGGGTGTTCAATTGTACTATTAAACAAGGTACTTTTGAGAGTCTGAGGATCAGTCTAGAACTACACAAAGTAGTACGAGTGCTGTGATGCACCCCAGAAACATGATCTTTCAGCATCTGTGTCCCAGTCAGGACACACCACAGCTCCTTTCTAGCCTGGGGCTTGGATCCCCCTTATGTGGGGACCAAAGAGAAGATTCATGGGTGATGGATATCTCTCTGGGAATGCACAAAAGGATGAAGGTAACATAAAACTCCCAAGTTTGAAAGCTGATTTCTTCAGTTGGTCCTTGGCTTGCCTTTGCCCTGTCTTGGCAAATGTTGTCATTATCACAAGAAGTGAATATGCTGTGCCACTGGCATGCCACTTACAGGTAATGTTATTTATTATCACAAATTCAGTAAAATATGGTAAACTGCAATTCAGAAAAATATCTTTCATACATGGTGCTTAAGGGAGGAATAAAATATTCTCATGCCATCATCTGTATGATTTTCATATAATTAATTTGTCAGTTTACACATATGCTCCTATCCTTATGGGTTTCTGACATCTGTTTGATGGATTATAGCCTAATTTACTCCAGAGACAACTGACTTGCTGAGGGTTGGCCTTTTGTTATAAATGTTAACAAAGGAATTAATCCCTCTCTAATTTATTGCCAGGATTTCAGTTGTTCTGTCAGAAAGAAATATGTAACATGTAGAAACTAGAAAAATGGCACAAAATCAACCTTATTGAAAAGACAGATTACTGCAACACAAGTAGGAATGAAGCAACTGGTGACTCAGGTAAAAACTTGAAAATCCAAGTTCTGATAAATAGTAACATCGTTTCATGAGCACACACTTTAGAGAGCAAGCAGAATCAGATAACCCATACAAAGTCAGCATAAATAGCAAATGAGTGAGAGTCAGAGCAGATAACTGTATCACACAATCATGCTGTAGGAAGTCAGGTTGCTGAGAAGTCCCTGGCAAGAAAGCAACAACCAGGGAAGATGTCAGATTAACAGAAACAAATGCAAGACATGAGAAAAGGAATGAGATACATTTCCTTTTGTAGCTCAGGTATTTTGGCTGATTTTAAGCCTTTCTTTTACATCTAATCTATGCATAATGTACCTGTAAACTTATTCTTGCATAAGTTCCCTAATGAATTTTCTGTGCAGGTCTTGCTTAATAATTTTGGCTAATACTATTTTACCTGATGCAATTATCAAGCAGTATTTTGAAAAGTATTTGATGTGGGGATTATGAATGTACAGACATCACCAAGATTTTAAATAAATAGTTCTAAAAAATGCAGATTTATCTTTTTCTTTCCCCTAGAAATGTGATTTTTCTGCCTGTTGCACTGGTTTTAGAGGTCTGGTAGTGCACTATTATTAAAAAAATTTATCCTTTAGTTATGAATTAACCTTAATTAGAATGAAAGCTCAGATGTCAAGAAGTCTACATTAAATTTAATTTCTGTATTGGATTAGGTATAAAATTCCCATATTGTTTTTTTCTGAAGTAGAGTATAAGCACTTATTAATTCTTTATCAATAGCTTGTAAGGGAAAATAATACATAGTTATATTTAGATGTTTGGATAGGGATCCAGGACCTGCATAATTCCCTGGAGTATGAATGACAACATCCTCATTAAAAGCTGAGGAAATTACTTCTTTGATTGGCAATGTAACAAGTCTGTTTTCAGAGTCCCATGACCCCTTCAAAGGCTAAGGCTGTATCTCCTCTTGGGAGTCTTTTGGGCTGAGTAGGAGCAGATCACACGTAGAAGTCATTGGTGCCAGGGCCACCACATTAGCTCTGAAGCTTCTATTTTTGGTTGAATTCAGTCTAGTCTCCTCAATTGGATGTCCTTATCATGGATGTGGTTTAAAATTGTCAAAAGGACAAACACTGTTTTGGACCATTATGTTTTCCACTCCCAGGAGGTGATAAAGCACATTTTTTATGTACCTAAATTAGAGGCTTCCAAAACAAACCTTGTCTGTGAGTACCACACCTGCTCTGGTTAGTCAACTGTTCAGTGTTTAAGTGTGGATGGTGAGTGATAAGTGCATGTTTCACTTCAAATGCTGCAATTGCTCTAAATCAAACGCTAAAGGATCTGCAGCTTGATGGGTACAATAAGCTCTGATAGGCATGGATAACTCTCTGTTTTCTGGGTCTGTTTCAATGTTTTGAAAACTGCAAATCATAAATATCAGAAATTTCCTGGTAATCCATAGAGTTTTCTACCTGAGCATCTCCCAGGATTAAAAGTATTGGGAGTTCCCATGGTTTCCACTTTTGAAAAACAGCATAATACTTCAAAGTTTCACTCCCAGCATGTCAATAATTAGTGTAGCACTGAGGAGAAATTGCAGTACACTTAAATTTGCAACCTTTTGTGTCTGTATGAAAGGGAAATCAAACGCGCAAAAATTGTTAGAGATCCTGTAGGCCTTAGAATAATATCCCTGATGCTCTGGCCTGAAGTCCTCCAGGCCAAGGTTCTCTACTAATGCTAACACAGATTAATCTGTGTACTAAAAGCATTGGATGCAGAGGAGACATTCCACTGATCTGTGATTACAATCACTGCACTATGGAGGTGGTGTGTAATTTATTCCTTTGGGAAGTACTTCTGCAATAAAGCATAAAAATATTAAAGCTTGCTTGAGTAGGTGTTATTATCACATGGAGAGCAAGGATTCTGTAGGCTGGTCACATTTCACACATCAGAGCAGCAGCCTGGTCTTGGTAGAAGTTGAATTGTTTGCTGAACGTGAAAGAACCTTTTCACATAATGAAGTTTCACACTTTGAGTCCAGAAGAACTTAGAACTCAGTATCAGCCTTCTGGTAATCATATGGCAATAATTTCTGAGGTTTTTATTTCACAGTTCTCTAGCTTATGTTTTGAAGAAATGAACAATTAAAGTTCTAATGGGAAACTCCATTTCCATCCCTGCATTACTTACAACAATAAATTTCTTTGCAGCTTGTTGCTTTTCCAAATTAAGATACTTAATATGAAAACAGGTGGCAAAATAAACCTTTTATAATTAGGGAAATTAGTAATGATGAAAATAGAGTAAATTTGTAGCTAAACTTGATGTGTGGACTGTAAAAGGCAGAGCAGCCCAATACAGGATGGATACTTCTATAATGCCAGTCATGAAATTATATTCTGAGCTATGTAATTTTCTTTTCTGTTGAAGACTGACTTACAAGGAAACCAAAAGTACAGTATGTAAAAAAAACCAAAAACGAGAAGGATTTTCCTTAATCATACTATACTTAAGTTATGCTAACCTGCTAACCCAAGATTGTTTATTGCAATTACAGCTTTTCTTCTGACAGCTGCCAAATATTACATCTACAGAAGTATTTGAAGCCATAATTATCACAAGAGCACCATACTGGAAACTTATTATATGTTCATGAGATAGCTCATTTTGAAAATAGCAGGATGTATATAGCTACTATACTAGTAGTCTTTGCCAAAATTTCACAGAATAGCATGGCAAACTAGAAGTATCTGTAACCCCTTTTCCAATGGAACTCCTAAGCTACTATATGGGAGTTCATGACAACTTTTTTTGTCAGCTTTGTTCTCTCTTATGTAGCAAGGGTTGCTCTTTTTTATAGAACAACTTTGTATAAATTGGCTCAAAGATCCAAACTCATATAAGAAATGGTGTCT
Source organism: Toxostoma redivivum (assembly GCA_013397375.1). Classification (NCBI taxonomy): domain Eukaryota; kingdom Metazoa; phylum Chordata; class Aves; order Passeriformes; family Mimidae; genus Toxostoma; species Toxostoma redivivum. Next base: position 1,764,560 of record VXBI01016726.1, read on the forward strand.
TACTGGGTGATGAGGACAGCAACACCACTGTACCCTACCAACCTGCTATTATACAGAGTAAGAAAATAATTTCAAGATAATATTTGCCTGTGTTCACATAGCTGTTGTATCTCCATTCGAACAAAGAAAAAACCCTACTTTTCATATATTCCCTGCTGTTTCACAGTTTCTTCTCTTATATACTGTATTGCTTCACTTTGAATAGACAGAGTGCTGGCAGCCTGATGGACGTGTTTGTCTCTGCTGAAAGGGGACAATTCTCTGATCTTCCACTTGGTCAGAGGCTCCCATTTCTTTCCTAGTAACATTGCTGCAAGTCATATCTTGAGTAAGAAGTTTCATAAAGCTCTTCACCTTTTTAATTGTATTAGTTAAGAGAAGACTCAGATTATTTTTGTCGCTGGGCCAAGAGATGAAAGAGATCATGACTACAGCTAGAAACAAGGAAGAGCAAGAAAGACAACTTCCATAGTGGGAATCCTTAAAGAATGACCTTTCCTTTGGCCTGAGGTTGTATTCTTCAGTTTGGCTGTGAAAGGGGAGCAGCCTGTGCTCCAAATTTAAAATCTATTTGGTTTAAATCTCTGTGATTTGAAATCTCAGTGTCTTGGACAACAGAAACTGGGACTGTATATTAATCAGAAATGTGACCCTGGCCTGGAAGTATTTCATAGCACAATTAATTGTCTTTATGTGTGATTTTAGTTGTCATGCTAATCTGCATTTTTTAAAAAATTGGTTAGTTGTCATATGCAAGACATTTTCCTATAGTGTATCTTATAAGAATGATGAAAGAAAATATTACTAGCAATATTCGTTGTAATATTAGTTGCTTTTCATAGTTGTAGTAGCCTTTCAATGCCATTTGCTTTGGTTGAAACATTAAAGGGTAATACTAAATATGAGAGCTACCGTATTAAAGTCACTTCTAAGCCCTCCAAAAATCACTTTCACATCTTAAGTAAGACAATATAATTTCAAACACATAGTGAACAATTCAGATTTTGAGAGTGAATTAAAAATCAATTTGCTGAAAAGATTCCATCTAAGGAAGGAGATATTTTCTATTCAATATTTTCAGACATGACATTTCATCTGCTGTTTCTTTATGAGTGTGTATGAGTACTAAAATTTGAAAGACAAGTTTTGAAGGGAGGCTCTTTTTGCTCATGTTGAAGGAACTTGGCTGTTAGATAAAAGGAAACATGGCATAAATATAAAGAAAATAAAAGAAAGAAAAATCCCTTTGCTTGAAAAAGAACTTTTTTATGTGAAGTACACAGCCAAGTTTTGAAACGTATGATGCATTTGGAAGCAAGGCATTATGCAATGGTAACTCATGAAGTTTAAATATATAGCTACTACAGTAAAATTTGCTTCTATATTACTGCTCTGTGATGTTCTGTTTCCTGAGAATATCTGAAAGTCAAATTCACTCTAAAGAGATCTTAAACCATCATCTCTGCTTATATAATTTTCTACTGAAGCTTTCTGCAATGCAGACTGCTTCTCAGAGTCTTGCTTCTAAATGAGCACAGGGGTTAGTTGACAGAACACTGTATTCACTAATATTTGAGGGGCAGGAGTAAAACATAGTACCTCTTGACACATCCTGTATAACTGCACGGTGAATTTTCATCTGATGCATACCAGCATTATGTGAAATACTCATAAGGAAATCTGAAATTACTTGGAAAGGAGAAGGTTTCAATTATCAAGGTAAATCTGCTCCTGAAAGTGAAAGATCTAGCAGAATTAGTTTATGCGTGGGGTTTTTTTCCACGTAATCAGGCAAAACATGACATATCTTAATAGGGCTCAAACGGGTTTCATCACAAACCTCAGAGAAAAATATACCAAAAGTTATTCCATGCAAAATGAAATAAAAATTCCTCGTTTTTACTTTACCCTTGTACATTTTGGTTTTATGAATATGTATGTAGAGTTTTTATATGATAAAAATGTGGCTGTAGAGTTTTTATATTATAAAAGTGTGGCTATAGAGTCAGATAATTAAAGAATTTAATTTTTAATTTACAAATAAGGGCAAAAAATATTGTTCCTAATGTGGAAACACATAAATCAATGGACTTAAATATCTTATTTGTAAATGCTTATAATTATGATTTATTAAAATACAAACAAATATAACTGTAGTAATGAAAATAACACATGTAGTGTGCCTGCTCACAGCCAGAAATTAACATTATAGAAAATTTGCTGGCTTCATTAGGTTTGTGACTGCTCTCCTCTATGTTAAAAATGGGAAAGTCAGAGCCAAGTTTTCTTAGTCATAGCCAACACAATATAATAAAAATGTCAAATGTAGGAACCAAAATTTTCATGAAAATAATATCTGTGGTAGGAATCTGGGAAGGACTTAAGAGGTACAGTAAATATACCTGTTTGATGATTGCCAGCTCAGTGCTTCAGCATGCTTTGCATGAGAACAGTAGACATAAACTGATAATGTGCAACTTGTTCCAGCCCTGAGAACTCTTTTCCATACCATGGCTGTTGCTAATCTAGTGATCTTTGGAGTTACATCCCATGTAACCTGGGATGACATGATCTATTGAGCATAAACTCTGAAAGGATGAGCTGTAGACAGGTAATGATTGAAATCAATGGGTTGCTAATTTTAATCAAGAGCCCCGGGAAGATATTCTTGTAGAAGGATTTGAATGTTTCTGGGGAAGATGGGAGACATGGAAACTTGTTGTCTGCTTACCTAAGGACAGAACAGTTTTGCTAAAGTTGTTAATGGAGTACTATGTTTTTGAAATCTTTGCCATTTCTTCTATTATTTTCAATCTGCATCTGCCCAAAGAACTAGAAGAAGTTAAAGAGTATAGAGTTATTAAAATTGCACCAGAAACATTTTTTTCCAAGGCTGTGAGTAGTAAAAGATGGCATAACCTTCCCTGGGGCCTTTCTCTGTTTTCAAAAAGGACAAATAGTAAAGGCATATATCAAGTCATTGTGCTTTTGGAATTATCCAGGTCAGTCTCGAAGTTCTGATATGCACAAAGTAACAGAAATAATATACATTGTTTTGTAGTTTCATAATATACAATAATTGTTCAATCATATACATTGTAATTTATAATTGTATATTTTATAATTGTATTTATAATTATATAATAATATAATTTCTAATTGTATAACAATATACATTGATTTATAGTTTCTATAGCAATACAATTCCTTAAAGTGTCTTCTGAAATCTTCAAAGGTTTTGTTGAACATGATATAGAAGATCTTACTATTTTTTCACTCTACAGGGTATTTATTTGCTGATGTTAAAAAGTTAGAGAAAATTAGTTCTGAATATTTTTGAAACAACAATTAACACATATTAGGGATTAAATATTGTATTGCTGTGAATTTATGTTGAAGTCACATAAACCATATGTTCAAATTTGTTTTGAACATGAAACTGTATTTTACATCTTGGAGCATAGAAGATACTGGAAGAATTAATATAAATACCAATTTTTAAAATATATATTGTTCTCAAAATGAAAAATAATTCACTCCCCGTTAATGCCATTTTTTGCCCATACTTTGCGAAATAAAAGTTGCCTTTGAATATACCAGGAAATACACATCACCTTTTTCACATCATAGAGAAGACTGGTTGTGGAGATAACCTTTACCTTAATTTATCTCCTGTTGATAGGCATGCCTAGAAGTAAACATGAGTGTTACAGTAGATGGAGGACTATTAAATAGCATGCATATCCTGTTCAGTCTTGAGGTAATTGAAAAAAGCAGGTCTTTAGCAGAAGTGACAAATATATTCACAAAAGAATAATCACGGAATAAATCCAGAACAGTTTCACAACTATGGCTGGAAACATTCTCTCTCACTGCTGAGAAGTCAGAGATGCTTGCTAAAAGTCTTTACGCTGAATACCTTTGTATGAACTCTTTTTTCTTCCTGCTGGACATGTAGAAACCCTTAATTTGCTGCAGTTGTATCAAAACTCATCGAAGTCAGCCAGGAGCTTAGCCATTAAGTTCAATGGAGGTTGGACTTGGTCTGTAATTTTAAGTAGTTCAGTGTTAATGTCTCTACTTTTGGTCTGTTGATGTTCTTAATTCTAAGCAGAGAAGTCTACATTTTGTATTGAATGAAGTAATGTTTGTTCTTTTCTCTGGGACAGTGGTAATTGGCAGTCTTGTCCCTCTCACCCTGGAGATACTGCTCTGAAATATTCCCTTTTTAATGACCTTCAGAAGTGTTAATAAGATGTACTTTGGGACTGAGGTACAGCATAAGTGGAAATTCAAAGTGGGTAGACCTATATGATAAAAGTACTAGTGACGGGAGAATAAGGAAAGAACTAGCTAGCACTGATGCTGAAGACCTTTTTAAGTACATAATGAGGCAGACAAACTATTGACTGTGAAAAGAAAAGCTCAGACTCTTGGAGGTGAGAAAGAATGTAAAATCTTACCTGTGAACACTGGTCATTGTGGTGTGGTGGTAATGGAGTTTTTAAATAGAGAGATTGAAGGCAGTTCTTTCTTTTAAAAAAAAGTGGTTTCTAGCACTAACAAGTTTCACAGCTCTCTCTGAAGTAGATCTTACTTGCTGACTTTAAAGTAAGAATAAATTGTCATTGGTGTCAGTGGTAAACTCAATTAGAGCAGTAGCTTTGCTTTCTTGTGAGAATGCTTTTTACAAAACAGTGCTTTTAACTGTAGCAGTTACAAGCAGCATCCTTCTGTCAATTACTGAGTCATAGCAGCTGGGTGGAAACGACCCAGTTTTGAAATCTGGATCACTATTCTGATATATGTCAGTAGCAAAGAAATGGAAAAGAGGAAGGGTTTCAAACATGATCCCTAAAATGTACCATGTATTCAATGAAACCCTTTTACTATGTCTCACCCATCAAGTAACAAGAGACACTATAAACAAGAAGTGAGAAGCAAGGAGTGCTGACTCAATTACTATTCTGTTAGAAAAGCCTCCTCCAGGGTATGAAATACCTCATATTATGGTCACCCAGTCAGTTATTCTTTATGCCAATCATAATCCAAGCTATGTCTGCCCTGATTCTTTGCTATATTTAGTCAGATAAATATTATTTTTACTGAGATCTAAAATTAAAATCCAACCAAAAGAAGAAAAGCTGGAACTTTTTTTTTAATATAGCCCTGTGTCCTGAAGTCAAAAAAGTGGCAAAGTACCAATTAATTACTACCTTTGCTACTGTTAGCTACAGAGAAGAGTAGATGCATAGAACTGCCTGATGCTCAGGATTTAGCAGCTAGTGGAAATAGTAGCTTTTGCTATTCTCATTAGCACCTGAAAGAGAACGGCTTGACAACCAGAGAAAAATAAATTGGAGTTAAAGCCATTTTAAATGACATTTTCTCCACAGAAAGTAGTACAAGATAGTGAATGCTCTCTAACTAGACAGATGGTGAGAATAAATTCTCCAATTCATTTCTGAATGGAGTTAGGAAGACAGTGAAATTCTGAACAATGCACAAAAGAAGAAGTTACACTGGATGGTATTCAGAGATGGATGGAGCATTGCTCCAATGGAATAAAGAATGACACTTTATCAGGAAAAGGCAACAATATAACTGTTCCTCCATCCCACCTCATCGGTCTCAGAAAAACAGACTTCCCTCTTTCTCCAGGGAAAACTATAAAGCATTAACATTCTCAAATTCCTTTTCCAGTGATGGAGAGAAAATGAACATCAGTGTGCATGGTCAAGCTATTCTGAAGCCAGGGCTGTTGGGCTGACACACCCAGAAAACAATTAGCACAGAAGAAGGGATGAATGAAGACAAATTACATCAACATAACTTTTCCATATTTTGATCACTGGGATATTCATATATTTGGCATATTTTCTCGTTATTTAAACTGTAAAATATAATGCAAAGTTTTTTCTCTGCAGTTTTGTGAGAATGTTTTATCCTCAGTAAGAGTGCTTCAAGACATTTCATTAGTGTGTCAGGATCTTTTTTTCAGGTCAATGTTATTCCGCAGGGATTTTGATTAAAGCTCTTGCCTTGAAAGGCAAAGTAAAGTAGTTGCTTCTGTCTTACTGGTACAAAAATTACAGGACAGCTCTGGCCCATTGGGAGCTATGGTAAGAGCTTTCTTGTGTCCAGAAATGAGGAAGAAGACAAAGAGATAGAAGAAAGCAGAGAAAGATCCTTTTTTACTTCAGTCTGAGAACTTATGATGCTTGGGGTATGAAATTGGCCTAAGGTAAACAATTCCCTTAGTTTGGGAAAAAAACAAGCTTAAACTTTGGCTAACCAAATTCCAGATTGTCAACAACCCTCACAGAGTGGCTCTGGTTTAGAGACAATAATGTATATTCATTCACATTAACTGAGATTTGGACTGGTTTACATTTCTCATCAAAATCTTAGATAGGGAACTCCCAGTACCATCTGCTGGAGAAATAGCTATATCTATTAATCTATTAATATAACATACTGAGAAAACGAAGAGAAGTATGTGCCTATGAAATTCATCAAGGAAAACCCATTCTTCTTCACATCAGTTCTTCTGTGACATGTAAAATAGACTCAGGGATTGATTTCCATTTAAGATACTCTCCACTGAGAATAACTGGAATTGTTAGCACAGACGTGGTGAAAGGGTACCTTTGGCAGGAAAAGAAAAACAGGACAAAGAGATAGCACTGACAACAGGGAAGATGAACGGGTAAAAGAAACAAACAGGGCAGATTGGGAGAGTGGGTGGAGAGGAGAAAGATGGGAAAGTGCTTATTGTGGGTACAAGTGTCTGAAAGATCTGTCTAGGGAAAGAACAGAGCTGAGGGCTCAGGAACAGGAAAGAAATTAATTTGAGCAACAGTAAAGAATTACTTAATGTCTTGGATAGAAATGGGAAATTAAAGAAGATACATTAATACTGTTGTGTTTCACAATGGATAGCTATAAGATATATCTTACAAAATATATGGCATTTATACTTAAAAAAAAAAAAAGAGCTGGGATGTGTTTGCATAGAGAGGTGGCTTAATGCATGTCCTTAGCCATGCAATGGGAGTGTCAGTTAATAGACCACTCAAAATACTGGTGTATTTTATAGCCCAGAGCACCTTTTAAGTTCAGAGTCTCTTTTCAGTGAAGTTCCATGAATTACTGCCAAGGTTATTTGTCAAATAAAGGTGAGGTGAGTATTCACAGTGCATCTACTAGGCTTTTTCTTTAAAAAAAGAACCCAAACAAGCAGATGAGAAAAATGCATAAAAGACAAGAAGCTGTTAAAAGTTCTGTTTTGTTCTTTTAGAATTAGACTTCGGTTTATCCAATAAAGAAAATTATATGCTAATGCATATTTTTTCCTGTTTTTTGGCAAAGAGCAAGCCGTTAGTTAAATATCTGATCTGTTCCCTTGTCAGCAGAAAGCATGCTGCTTTTGAAGGCAGATGGATTTAACAATCTAATAATATTTTCTGGTCATTAGCTAAAATAATTGTCACAATAAATATTTCTATAAACCTACAACTATTTCAGATAATGAAACATAATGACCTTATATTTAATGTTAGAAATATAAAGTCATTGGCTGAGGTGAAATTTCTGTTGGGTTCCTTGTGGGTTTTTTGTTTACCTCAGATTCACACTTTGCTGCTGCTTTCAGGAAAGTAAGTAATGTGCTGATCTCGTGTGTATATTGCCTTATTTTGAGAGATTGCTTACAAGATTCTTATCTTTATAATCTAAATCTAAAAATTATTTGTGGATTTTAAAGTGTTAGTATTTTTTCTTTAAATTTTGATGTCAATATTAATGCATGTTCTTAATTTTTTACTCAGAACACCCCTTTATACCAGCTGGTTTATCTCAGTGGGGATTAGCCAGTAAAACAGTTGAAATAAATAAAAGAGTTAAGAATTACTCTTGTTTTCATTAAAAAACCACGAAACACAAAACACCATATTCCAGGGAACTAGATGTCCCAGATGATCTAGAACTTCTTGATTCAGACCTGGTTGTTAGTGTTCTTAAGTGTCACCCTCAGTAATCTACCTGAGATGAAAGTGGCAATGTCCTCCTTCAAGATGTGACCCCACTGCACCCAGCAGGGCTCATGCAATCCTGAGCTGGCCTGGAAACCTTGTGGTCAGATGGAAAGTAATTCCCAAGGGATGCTCTGGACTTCTGCAGACAGCAGCTCCAATGGCACAGTGGCTGCTGTATTCACCAACCCCAAAGCTGTGGGTCTTCTGTGCTTCCCTGTGCCCAGGTTCAGCCAGCAGCAAGGCTCAGTTCATTATTGTGGATAGTCATGCACATCTGAGTGTGCACAGACAATGGGTCAGCACAGATAGAAAATAGGGACCTACCTGCACCTACATGGATGTATAGGGCAAACAAGAACAATCTGGGCTGCCCAGTGCTGTTCCTCTCCTCCTGCTGGTCAGCACTGAAGTCTGCTAGTGATGTGTTAGTTTGAATGTCCTGAGCTTTACACCCTCACTCCTGTGGTTGGTACTCAGACCTCTACACACACATGGAGAGTCAGGTGTTTCTGGTAAATTGTCCCAGCTCTGTGGGAGCAGAAACAAGGCAGTTTCTTTCCCATTAGGATAGGGCCAAGTGAATGATTTTTTATATAGCTACACAGACATAAGAAGTTGACAAGCCCCAGGATTTACTGTGAGTAATTCCCTTGTGCTGTGAAATACACCAGAATATGTACTTTTCCACTTTCCCAGAAATGAAATCCTGACAGTGTGCTGGAAAAGGTTCCTTCTAACATGGAACTATATCTTGCTAAAGGGCTGTGAAGCTGTGTATTCTGAAAAGCTGAAAAAAGATTTTACACATGACCCTATTATTTAAGTATCAGTATCTGACATTCAACAGAATGTTTTATAGGTCCTTGTCTAAAATGGGCACACCAACTAAATTTCAGATTATTCTACTGGTGAATTGATCACATTTCAAAATGTGCTTGCATGTCTCTTGTTTGCTAGTCTGGATCTTTCCTCTCACAAACACTGTGAAATAAACTCATCTTGAATTTACATAGTGTCTCACAGAAAAATGTGAAGTGAATGCTAGTGAGAAGGCAATAAACTCAAAGTGGCAACTTCATTTTAGTAGTATGTTGTGTATTGGGATGTTTTATATGCCATCAGTGTACATGCCTACATATTCTTTGTCTCCCCATAAAATGGATTTTACCCCAGAAAATAGGATTATGGCAGCATATAATTGCTAAGATGGACATACCTTGTTTAGCTATAAACTGTCTTCTTACATAATTTCAGGAACAAAATGCAGAAATAGTGTGTACTCAGCAGGCCCATTTTTATGTTTTCCTTCAGCAAATAGTTTACAAGCTGCTAACATTTCAAGGCTTTTTTTTTTCTTTCTACATAAACCAATTTTAGAGAATCTGCTCTAGGTTAAGACTAAGGAATGCCAAATGACAAAAAAGGCCTTTTGAATTAAATTAATATTGCCACATTTCATTCAGACTAAAGTAGCAGGATTTCTTCAGTTTAGATTGCAGTCATTAATGTTCCCTTGTTGACACAAATTTTACTTCAACAATCTATGAAGCTAATTTAATAGAAATAGCATAAAAAATAGAAACTCAAATTAGAGTATATAACTTGCCTTGACTCATTTTGCTACAATAATACCATTTTCATGTCATATTGCAGCTGGATATTAAAGCTTGATATCTTTTTACTGACAGAGTTGTGCAAAATTTGACTGGTTTTACACATGTAATTAATTAAACAAATGCCTATGCTTTCCTGTTTTCCCATGGAGACACTGAATTTATCTAGCTTTCATGAAATGGGATACTAATATAATCAACCTGTAGACTATTTTAGTTTACTACACCTTAAATAATTGCATTGGTCTTTGCCTTTAAAAATTTGCAAAAGAAAGGCTGAATTATGAGTATGATTACTCTACACTAGGGATTTAATATAATTCTTTATAGCTTTTAAATCAATTAGATTAATTATAATAAATGGGTTAGTTTTGTCTTTTCCTTTTCCATCTCCCTTCTGTGTTTCCCTTTTCTGTCTCCTTCTGCATTTTCTCCCCGTCCATTTGACTGATGCCTTCTATTCTTTCTTTAGCCCACACTCTCCTTTTTTCCCCTCTTTTATTTTTATTTCTGAGTTTTCCTTCTTTCTCATTATTTCTTGTTTTACTTTTTTCTTTTCCCTCTGTCTGTATTTCTAGCCTTGCTTTGATTATAATTATTAAAGTTTAAGTGATTTTCTTTCAAAGAAATCTATTTGGATTTAAGTCAGTTGTATAGCACTGCTTCTTCCTTTCATTTTCCAACTGCTTTTTAATGCAACAAGAACACGTGGCTAGGGATGGAATTTAACCAAGGTTTTGGACCCATTTTTGTGTGAGTTAGCTGTGCATGTAATAATATAATGTCTACTGTTTACATGGCTGCTTATATAGTAAAAATTGTGTTGTGCTGTAGGAAAGAATGAAAAAAATACAGATTGATTATTTTATGGTTCTATATGTGTATACATCTTTGTGTGACAGAAATGGATGACTCTAGCAATTTCCATTATAAGATCTGATATTCAGTTTCTTCTGTTTTTCCGGAATTTTATTTATTTAGAATGAATTTTGCAATGTTGGACATCACAAGTAACACTTCCCCCTTGCCAGAATGACTGACTACACCATAAACTGCTATTTAAATTAACTAAATCTATTTTAAATTGCAGAAGATTAGTTTCACAAGTTTTATGTGTTGCTGGGAAAAAATTAATAGACTCAGAGAATGGTTTGGATTGGGAGAGATCTCAAAGATCATCTAGTTCCAACCTCCCTGATGTGAGCAGGGAACCTTTCACTACATCAGGTTGCTCAGAGCCCCATCCTACCTGGTCTTGAAGATCTCCAAGGGATGGGGAGCCCACAACCTCTCTGGACAGCCTGTTCCAGAGCCTCACTACCCTTGCAGTAAAGAACTTCTTCCTAATATCTAATCTAAACCTACCTTCCTTCAGCTTAAGACCATTCTGCCTTGTCCTACAGCTACATCTCCTTGTCAAAAGTCTCTCTTCAGCCTTCTCTTGAGTCCCTTCAGGTACTAGAAGGCTGTGCAATTGAAGTAAAATTTTTTTGCTCCAACCTAAAGAAGAAATTCTTTAACAGTCAAGTAAAAAAATGCTTAAGCTCGCTAGAAGGTGAACATAAAGGTGAACCAGATTACTGCAGATTTGATTAGCCTTTGACAATGACATCTGCCTACAAAGTAGATGTCTTGCTATTTTGTATTAAGGAGCAAATTGACCCATCCAATATAAAATCAGATTCAATTAGTGGAGCTAGCATACAGACCAGGGATCTAGGAATAATCCCTTGGCATGTTTTGATGTGAGTAAGGTGTAAGAACAGTTAGCAAGCTGATATTTGCAGACTTCCTTACCTTTTATCTTCTTTTGTTTCTCCCTAGTGGGATACAGTAGAGATCTGCCTTAATGCCAGTGGTGCCTAGCCAGTCCTGGCAAAGAGGTGTGGTCCCTCCATCTTGGAATCTGTATGTTGTACATTTACTCTAGAGTTACTCCAGGTAAAGCTGAAACTACTACAGAGAGGCTGAAAGGACTTCACTTATGTTATACAGATTGGTAGTGAGTGGTAGTGAAATCAGGTCAAAGACCATTTTCTCCCAGTAAATGTTTTTCACAGAATGTAACTGAGTCACTCATTTGCCTGTGTGATTTTCAGCCTTTAACAGAGACAATCATTTTGGGTAACTGATATTGCCCTCACATAGTTTTTCCGACTATTTTCTTATTTTTGCTGTCTTAGTAGAATTTCTTCATTAACCTTTTTCTTAACAGATAGGAAACTGGCAGTATAGTCTAAATAACATTTGTTTCAGTCTTACATTATTGTGACATGTGGGTACATGTACCTTTTAAAGAGTGCAGAGATATTGGATATAGATTGCTTTGATAAGCAAATAGCAAGCAAACTCATTAGAAGAAAGCCACTCATAGAAGAAGAAAGCTCTACTTGCCCTTGCAGAATAAATTCTGCAGCATAGCATAGCATTCACATTGCTTCCAGTATCTGAGCTAGCTCATTTTAAATGAGGTCAAGTTGTTCCAACATTACACTGCAATCTAAAGTGAGAACATATGTCTTTATCTATATCTACATGTAACACAGATTTTGCTGGCTGGACATTGTTTTTCAGGGTGAATATCTCACTGGAATTTCTAATCTTGTTAGCTGTTGAATTGCTCTTTTTCCACCTCTACAGTCTAAACTGTTTCACAGAGAATGTTGTTGACTCTCAGCAAACTTTCTAGGCAGGTTCCAGACACCTGTTGCACTATTTAATCTAAGTTTGGTAGTAGTTCTTCGGTTGATAGGTTATGACACACTCCACATTACAACATTCTTTGTCCAGGCTTTCATTTCAATAATAAATATACATATACATATATACAATACATACAGGTTTTAGCCATGTTGGAGTCTATGACTTGTTAATAGTTTTTTCTCTCCCACCTAATAATCAATGCTTATCTGACCTTCCTCTTTTTATTCTGTCTTGTAGTCCCATTTTTTTATCAACCCTGCAATCTCTGGAGGCCCTATATTTCCATCTTTCTTTAATAAACTCAATTTTTTTCTCTTTGTCACTGTCTGTGTGATGTCTACAGCATCACCACATATTTTTTAAGAAAAATATCCAAATGTGTAATGGTAAAGGTGTCTAAATTTCATGGAACATATTTGCAATTGCTGTAAAAGAAGTTGCAAAACTCCTTCTGTGTCATTAAGTGTCTATTTAATATTTCCAGTAACCAAAACCTAATGTAGTCCTAGCATGTCCAGTCTTCAGAGCTTTTAGTTCATAGAATGACCTTCCTGCTCTTTAGGAAGAAATCAGTCTTCTGAGCCTTTATCATTCAGAGATGAAAAAAAATCAAAAAAAAAAGGAAGCTGCAATGCAACATATGTTTATCATTGTAACAAGGAGATATTCTATTAGATAGTAGGTTTTTCATAACATTCATGTCAGGACAATTTATTTTTATTTGGCAGGTTGGTGTTTGGGAGGTTGTCATAGAACTTATGTGGTCTGGCTGAGAAGTCAGTGGCTCAAGGAGCTTTCATTCTTAGACTATCAAAAGTGCAAGACTAAAGCAAGTAAATTAGCTTCAGCACTACAGGGTCACAGAGGTGCAGCACAAGGACAAAGTTGCCTGGGAACAGAGACCTGTAAAAAATACATTGGACCTAGCAGTTCCCTATAAATTAAAGGACCTTGCAAACTTGGGGTAAGAGTACTGGCAGAGCATATGGTGTGTTTATTCTCATCTTGTTCATACATAGATTCATGTGTTAGTATTTCTTAGGGAAAAAAAATAAATCTTGAGCTCTAAAGCAGAGAGGAGCAGGCAGCAGTCCTGGCAGTTGTCTGCTCTTCTGGCCAATTCTCTGTACTTTTTGTTGCTAGGCAAAGCCTGAACATGCACTGCCAAAAGTTGATCCCTGGAGATGTGGGTGCAGTGGACAATGGGAAAAGAAGGTACCCTGGAGCAGAGGAGGAACCTTGCCTGTACTTGTAGCTAGTTATCTTGGGAGTGCACAGCAGGATTTTCAGATTTTATTGTTGCTTGGGAGAACTCTGAAATTTCTTGTACTAGAAAGAAAGGCTGGAGGAGAGAGTTTATCCTGCAAAACCTTGGTGGGTAGAAGAGTGATTCTTTATTTTACCTTGTCTCACCCAGTAAATGAGTATTTTCTCTCTATAAGATTAACCGCTTTTGTTAACTGCAGTCTAGTTTTAATATTGAAAGCTTGAGAGACAGGCTTCTAGTAACGGCTGTAAAATGTTTAAAAGAAAGTTTTTCACATATAATATGGAATAAATGTACATGTACAGAATACATCTAATCATGTTTTTTACTGTTTTGTAGATAGAATCTAGAAATTCAGAAAGCTGAAGGACACAAATTAAGTTCAAGTAAATAAACAATATTATATTTCCCAGTTGGACCCATGGAGAGAGGAGCCCATGGACCAGATTTCCTGTTAGGGCTTTTGACCCCATAGGGTACTGTGGTAACTCTGTTTTATGAAACCTGCCTTTTCCTGCTGGCTCATTCCTACACCCTCAGACCTTTTCCTATTTTGCGAAATGCCAACCCTTCCCCTTGACCAAAGGGTTAAATAACCCCGCATTCTCTTTGTTCTTCCCTTTTTCACCCTGGATCCCTTCAAGAATAAACCTTTGAACACGTCCAGAAATCAGGTGAGGGCCTCCTTGAATAAAATAAGTTCCTAATGCAGAAACTCAGTTCTCTCTCATAATAGAAGAGCTAGCAGGGGGGTTTGGAGGGGGAAACTGAGGGATTCTGCAGGGTACCCACACTGGAGCAGCCTGTCCTTGAAAGACTGCACCCCATAGGAGTGGCCTCCTCCATAGGAGTGACCCACTCTGCAGCAGTTTGTGGAAAGCTGTCTCTTGTGGGATGGACTCACATTGGAGAAGTTCATGGAGAGCTGTCTCCCATGGGAGGCACCCCACAATGGAGCAGGGGAAAGACTCCTCTCCCCAAGCAGCAGCAGAAACCATGTGTGATGAACTGACCATAATCCCCATCCCCTGTCTCTCTCCACTGCTGTGGGGGATGAGTTAGATCTGAGAAAGACGGAGGGGTAAGGGTAAGGCCTTTTTAAGGTCTTATTTTATTTCTTATTATTCTACTCTGATTTGTTAGTAATAAATTCAATTAATATCACTAACTCTAGTCTGTTTTGCCTATGATGGGATTTGATGAGTGATCTCCCTCTGTCCTTATCTCCACTCATGAACCCTTTGTTATCTTTTCTCTGCCTTGTCCAGTTGCAAGGGGCAGGGAGAGAAATAGAGCAGCTTTGGGGGGTGGGTGTCTGGAATCTAGCCAGGGTCATCCCACTACAGTCTGCCAGCAGTTTTCCAATGTTCCAGTATGGTCTTCTCAGGAAGAATCTGCTTCTGCCTTCATTTTCTCAGACAATCTAACTGGTGAAAATTCATCTTCAAACCAGACACTGTGTATTTATAGCAGCATGATGGTTTGCCTGAGCTTTGGTTGAGAAACTGATATCTGAATTATCTTCATTTTCTGGACTTTTAGATACTTCCTACATGATAGGATCTTCATTTTCCCTTTTGATTGTTGTTTTTCCTTGTACCTGAAATTCTTATTTCAGGTAATTTCACTTGAACACTTTCAATCCAACCACTCATGCTATCATGTATTAATGGAAGGACACTTTTAGCTCTCCAGGGTTGTGGATTTGAAAAGTCTTGCTAGACTTTGTATCATATCAGACACAGGAGTAAAAGGCACAATTTGTACACGTGAACATGGCCACTAAGTAGTCTGCACTTTTTTTTGCCTTTTTATCACTCAATGGAAAGAAAATGAAGGTGCCAATTACTTCTGTCTTTATCTTCCTTGTGATATAATAGCAGTAAAAAGAAACTGTCATTATTGAAAGATTTGTAATATTCAGTATTTTTGTTGTTTTAACGATCAGTTTGCAAGGGAGTAGATTAGTTCACTAGTATAATTTCTGTACATAGTTTTTGTTTTAACTTGTTATACAAAAAATTCTATTAACTAATAGCTTTATTCCTTCCAGGGACAATTTAGGGTTTTGCTTGAAAGTTTGGAAGGCTACAGTCTACTATCTTGTATGAGAACAGTTATTAACTGCAAAGCATTCAGGTCTGATATCTGACCACTTTAATTGTGACTGTAATTGATTTTACCTTTGTCTTGGCATTGTGATTGCTTTACAATTTGTTGATGATTAATGTTGTCCCCTGGTTACCCTGCTTGTTTAGGTCTAAGACATTAACCAGGCTTACTTTGACTCTGACTTGTCCTAAACAATGTCAAAAACCATTTAGTTCAAATTTAACATATGGGGGAAAAGGAGACTCAGTACATTCATGTCATCCTCAGCCCCTCAGCTCAGCAGATGGAGAACTACAGTAGGCTTTGCAGAATGCCTGTTTTGTTTTTTAAAGACATGCATGGGCACTTAGGTTTCCTTGTTTCTTGGATGGCCTACATAATTTACCTTGCATTTATTTGGCATGGTGGTAAAAAAAACTTTTATGCATAAGCCACAGGCAAAAATTTGTGGCCTTATATATTTACCTAATATTCCTTTTCTTGCCTAAAGCTGAGATGTTAAAGTTGCCTGCATCTAATTCTGAATTTAAACTAAGATTTATCTGAGATTATGATTTTGTTTGGGTCTTTTTTCTTTGTTTGGTTTGGGTTTTTGTTTGTTTCTTCTGATTTTTGTTTTGGTTTTGGTTTTGTTTTTGTTTGGTTTGTTTGTTTGCATTGTTTTTGTTTTAACTGCAAGTGAAAAGATGAGCTTGTGTTTACCAAGCAATGAGTTTGCAGTAGATGAATGTACTCTGTTATCAGATTCTGGGTTTCAGATTGATATCTCTGGGCCCTAAATGTAAGGTTTATGTAGTTTTGAAGGGGGTGCTATCTTTTTTTTTCTTTCCAAGTCACTGAAATAGCCCATAATTTCTTTTGCATTAGGAAAAATTTCATGTTTCTTCCCAGGTTTCCCAGCTTTAAACTTTTCTTTCTTCCACTTCTTATTTCCATGTAGAAATTGAGAAAAATGTAGTATCAGTATTCCTTGATGTGTGCCCTATTTTCAATCATAAATTCTAAGCTTAGAACCAGTTAATAATCTTCAATGGTAATTTTTCAGCTGTACCATCAAAGAAGCGGCTGACTCCTAAAATGAACCATAATTCTGTAATAATGACTGAAATATGTGTTCAAGCCAATCAAGACATGTTGCATTGCACTGTTTGTTGGGTAAGTTGCACTGTTCATGGTGGTTATGGTATCCCCCATTGGTGTGTGACACGGTCAAACCCTCCCTCAGCCCCTCCCCGTCACCGGCGTCCCATGGCTCGTGGGTCTGTTCCTCCCCTTTCCCTGAGTTTAAAAGTGCCTGCCACCTTCTCTTGCACTCTCTCCTCTCACCATGTGGATGACACAATAAACTGTGGACCATTTTTCCCACGGGTGAAAAGAGCCTCCTTTAGTCTTTTACCTTTGTTCTTGCCCAATAGCCTCTCCTCCCCGGTCAGGAGCTAGCCGAAAGACCAGGGTAGGGGAGGATAATTGCGACAAAGACACATCAGTTTGTTGAGATAGAAAGGGATGAGATGCCAATATTCTTTTGAAGATTTATTCTTTCTGAGATTTCTCCACATTGGCATGTAGTTGAATTTATCACTTTTCAACTTGGTTTGTTGAGTTCCTTCTCATCTGTCTCTTCTCTCTGAACATGATGCTAATGAAGGCAGGTGTGGTGCAAGTGAACATGTTTTCACCATTTTTTTTGTTACCTCGGTATCAAAACACACAGTGGAGCCTTGAAAATAAAATGCCACAAGAGAGCCAAGGATTGCAAAAGCAAGAAACTACAGGAAAAAAAAGCCAAATTCTTCTTATCCTGTTAAATCTATTGGTTTTATTTATACCAATGTAATGTCTAAAGCACCAACTAAATGCAAATCAGAACACAGATGGATTTTTATTTCTAAATTTTGAAAAAATGAAACAATTCTACTGCACAAGTATTTGTATTCAGTATAAACAGTATAAACAGTTCAGCTATGGAAACTCTAGGAATAAGCCAAGCCACCAAAGTTGCTGAAACTTTGCTGCTGGTTCTAAGAAATGTACAGTTTCTTCCAAGTGTAAAGTCTTTCCCTAACTGGAGATGCAGTTCATAAGCACAGACACGTGCTCAGGCTGATGTGAAGTTTTGTTCACACCCAGAAGCCTGTCTGCAGCAGAGAGAAGGTGCAGAACCTCTTTGGGCTGCCTTTTGGGCTAAGGAACCCTCACTAGGTGCTGAACAGCCAGGACTCCCCAGCCAAGGCTGTAGGGGCCTCGCAGTGTCTGAGCAAAGCTGTGGGGTGTAAAATCTGAAGGCAATGTCTGTTGACTTCAATTTCTGCCTTCCCCAAGACAAGGATTTGGCTGGGGACACCCACAAGTAAGACCTGCACGGTGCAGACTTCCACCTTTCTCCCATGAGTGACCCAAAGCTCTCTCCTTATGTCTCTTTCCAGGAGACTTGGAAATTATGTCCCACACCTCTGTTTTTTTTCTATCTCAGAGATTGCCTCTGGGCACTTTCACAGCTCTGTACCTTCCTCCACCACAGAAAATCACTTGGGCTTTCCATTGCCATTTGAGCATCCTGCTTCTGTAATTGGTGAGGCAGGGAGCAGAGGAATTGTGTTGCTAATCAAATATGGCCAGGCAAATGTTGAAAAGCATAGATAGGTAATTGGACCTGTTACTGTGTTGATAATTTCAAAACACACAGGAGCAACTCCAACAAAATAATTGAGAAAAGCTAGTATGAAATGTCTGAAAATAGTGAATCATGGTATTCAGTGATTTTAGGAAATGGTTGTAAAGGGGAAAATCAAATTTCCCCTAATCACATAAGAAAATCAATGCACTTTATAAAACTTGGAATTTTCTTTTAAATCTGCATCTTAATCATGTTGAAATTTTTAATGCCAAGTGTCATATCTGTAAAAGTGGTAAATTTCAAGACTGTATTAAAAACTTAGGGGACATTTACTTTGGAAATGATATATTACATGACCTTCAACTCTTCATAATTTCATAAGAATGCAAGGCTAACTAATTAGACTTCAAAATGACAGATAAGTGCTAATTATAATACTTTTTGAATAGACAATAGAAGGTTTTAAAAATAAATGTTTTAGACAGGTGGCAGGATTTTGCTACTACTAGCAGAAATACAGACAATGTCTGCTAAAAAAGGGTATTTTTCTCTTGGTCCCACCCAGAAATCATTCTCAAGATTTCTTTCTTTCAAAAGAAGAAGTAGATACAGCTCAGTCTGAGTTCAAGACTCAGTTCTAAAAGATACTGCAATGAGGAAAAAAAAAATCTTCATTATTTCTCATTTCCAAGTTAAAATCTTGTTGAAAGCTTTGGATTTATATTGTTATTAAACTTAATAGAATTTTATTCCAAATATGAGGTATCTGATTTTTCAAAATAATTTGTTTTTCAGAACAAAACTTGCTTAAGAATAATTAGATTACTTTGCAGTTCATGTTTCTACAGATAAATTTACAGTGATCATTCAGCTATTCACTGTGCTGAGTTTCTTGTTTTTTATAATTTATCAAGATCTTAAGTTCAGAAATGTATTTGTCAAATTTGGATAACTGTGCTTTTGGATTAAACTAAGCAAAAGCATAAACTCAAAAAGAGACATTATCAAAAAAACCACACCAAAAACCAAACCAAACAACCCCATTACAACCTCTCACATTTATAGAGGCATATCAAACAAGGAGAAAACTAATGAAATATATAATACTCTGCAATCCTACCCTTTTGTAAAATATTCTGGTTTAGTCTTGATTTTGCTTGGCAGATTTTGGTATTGGAGGGATGCATGGATGGCTTCTCTGAGAAGCTGCCAGAAGCTTCCTCCATGTCTAACAGACCCAGGCCCAGGCAGCTCCAAGAGGGACCTGCTGCTGGCCGAGGCTGAGCCCATCAGAGATGGTGATGGGATAACACAGGAAAGGGGAAAAGCTACAGTGCATGAGTGATGGCAACCGAAGGAGAGCGGGGTGAGAGCATGTGAGAGGAACAGCTCTGAGACATCAAGGTAAGTGAAGAAGATGGGAAGGACATGCTCCAGGCATTGGAGCTAAGATTCCTCTGCAGCTCATGGAGATCCACAGGGATTCAGAGATTCACCTGCAGCCTAGAGAGCCCCACACCAGAGCAGGTGGATGCCCAATGAAAGCTGTGATCCCATGGCAGCAGGCTCCTGGAAGAACCCGTGTATCCATGGAGAGAGAGGAACCCACGCTGGAGCAGGTTTGCTGGCAGGATTTGTGACCTCATGGGGACCACAGTGGGGCAGACTGATCCCAAAGGACTGCACAGCACAGAAGGGATCACCATGGAGCAGCTTGTGAAGAACTGCAGACTGTGAGAAGGATTCAGTGTTGGAGAAGTTTCTGGAGGATGTCTCCTATGGGAGGGATCCCACACTAGAATAAGGGAAGAATGTGAGGAGTTCCCCTGAGAAGGAAGAAGGGCCAATGTGTGATGAACTGACTGCAATGTACATTCCCTGTCTCACTGGGCCACTTGGGTAAGGTAGAGAATTTGAGAGTGAATTTCAGACCAAGAAGAAGGAGGGACTAGGGGAAAGATGTTTTTAAGATTTGTGTTTTGTTTTTTTAAATTTTCTCATTACCCTACTCTGATTTGATTGTTAATAAATTAATTTTTCCCTTAATCAACCCTGCTTTGTCCATGACAGTAACTGGGGAGGGATCTCACCCTGCCCTTATCTTGACCCATGAGCATTTTGTTGTGTTTTCTCTCCCCTTGCCCAGCTGAGGAGGAGAGTGGCAGAACATTTTTGGTGGGTACCTGGGATCCAGTCAGTGTCAACCCACCACAGCAGTAAAGTTGTTCTGAAATTTTTAGACTGATTTGTCAAGTGAACAAAATACTGTGCTCCTATCTTGGTTTACCACTCTGAATTCCTGTGATGATCAATAATGTTTGTCTAAGCTATTTAAGAACAGAAAAAAGGTTTGTCAAAGGGCAGAGACCAACAATTTTAGGAGTTTTTGCTGTTGTTTTTTTTAGGCTTTATTTGTTGTTGTTTTTGAATTCTTGGGTTGTTTGAAAGAGCAATTTCTATTTACCTTTTATTTAATCTTTCATTCTTTTAACAGGTAATGTTGGAATTTTCTTTCCTGTGCCTTGCTCCACACTGGAATTTGTTGGACTGGGCTTTTTGGATAGATATTTCCTACTTCACTACATTTTTAGATTTAGCATAGTCTCCAATGGATACAAGAGGAGTGAAAAGGAAATAAATCAGAATGGAGTTTGGGAATTGGCATGTGGTGGGTTTTCTACCACTTACTACACTGACAGCCTGAGAGGAATTTGCTATCTTGCTTTTTCTGAATCTGTTATTTTGCTATAGTGCTGAAACTAAATAAAAATGTATATACATGAAATGTCTATACAGGAAAACTAGAGCAAGATAATACGGTAATACTCAACAGGGCACATGGGTACCTCTATAAATTTTTATATATTCTATAGTAACATAAACCCACAAACCCATAACCCATTAGTGTCAGATGTAATTTAGTTTTCTCTTGTAAACAAACTCTTTTTTAAGAGATCACCATAGATTTCTGTACATGTTTTCAGAGTTCTTGTTCCTATTGCCTCTCTCCTACTGTGACCATGCAAACCTCTTTTCATCTACTTTCACATTTGCTACTATCTTTTTCCTCTTGTCCAAATTTATGCAACAAAGTATACTACCCACTTCTTGCATCTTCTAATTTATTCCCGTAATACCAAATTTTCTCATGAAAAGACCCTCTTTGGAAACTCCCAAGTCTATTTGAGAACTCGTAGAACATATTTGAGAACTGAGTATACACACAGTGGAAAAGAATTTACTTCCTTGTTTTGCCCCTAATTATCCCAATCTCATACATACTGTGTTCATTCCTGTACTCCCCTTTGGTGTGAATCATAGAATCAGAGTATTCTGAGTTTGAAAGGACACACAAGGATCATGGAGTCTAGCTCTTAAGTGAATGTCCTGTATGGGGACTGAACCCTCAACCCTGGTGTTGTTACCATCATGGTCTCACCAGCCAAAAGTGTTTCTGGAGGTAGTTCCCAGAATTGTGTGATGTAGAGATGTTTTCTGACACAGAGACCCTAAAAGTTTCACGGTCCTCTATCTGTAGCCTAGTACTAGAAGAACTCTGGTTTAGAGCCCTGAAATGCAAATCTCAGGTGATTTCAAATTATTTAATCTTCAAAAGCTCCCAGAAAACAATTAAAACCTTTGGGTGAGTACCTCAGGAAAAGAGACTCAAGCGAAGTACTGTGTGGAAGTGGTCAGTCTTGTGGTGCATCCCCCTGCCCTTCCTCCCCCATCCTCGGGCCTGACCTCAGAAGCTCCTGATAAGCCTTGACAAAACTGTCTAAGAAGTGAAGTGGCCCTAGGCCCTACCATGAGCCATGAACCTTGCCATCAAACTCTGTAAAATAATATTTTTGCAAATTCCTATTAATCCCTGCTTTTGCCAATACCTTTGACAGTGTTTCTTTAAGTGGCCAAAACACTCATTTGGTGACAAGTCTCTCCAAAAAGGATCTAACGCTCAATCTGTACATGATTGGCTCAGTACAACTTGGTCAAAAATACAGATAACATACTAGATGAAGTGTCTTTATCTATGTAAATAAAGGCATTGCATCCAGCAGGAATTAATATTCTTTATTCTTTACAAATAACAACTCATGCAGAGTTAATTACCCCCCCCAACTTTTCAAAAACTTCTTTTGAGTGACTTGTCATTCTCCAGATCACTTCTTCATGTCACCATCATCATACTATACACATCCTGTTCTTGTCACTCATTATTTAATTTTTTCTCTATATTTTGCCATAAACTTCTGTCTACAGCATAATACATAGTTACAATTGACTAAATTCTTCTTCATACCTAAAATTTTGTAAAAATGGTGTGCTAATTTGTAAGCTTTACTAACACACATCTTAAATATCTTCTCTGAATAAGATATTTAAACCAGGTTTTGCAATTAAGTATGTATAACTTTATTACTATCCCAAACAATTAGAAGTAAAAGGAAAAAAAACCCATAAAAACAATCTCTAAAGCCATCCAAAGATGTTATAAATATTTATTTTTATTTGAACTGTAAAAAAATAATAGCACTCAGCATCTTTAAGGGACATTTCTACAATAAATTCAAGAATACTATATGTGTAGAATTCTACTGGAAACATACAAGAATAGTTAATCCTCATTTGTTCATACAGAAAAAAATATCTTGGTGTTTGCACATAGGTTATTGAAAGACTTTTATGCTTACAGACTTAAAGTCACTTATGGACTGAAGTACAAAAGAAGGAAGATTTAAGATGAGTGAGCAAAATGAGATCACCATGGCAGAACAAATATCAAAGCAATACCTCTGAAATTTGTGGGAAATGGACAGAAAGGAATGAAATATTGGGAGAGTGATGAGCTGGATATGAAGGGAATGAACAACCCATAAGCCATCTCGAATACCAGCAGGGAAACCTAGAATTAGAACTGCAGGTAGACGACTCCTGTAAAATATAGTAAATTGTGCAGAGAAATGAAAAAAAAAACCCAGCCATTTATATCTGGTTTCCTCAGTTCACGAGTTATTAGGTAAAATTATGTTATGGTTTGTAACCTAAATTTCTAAATATAGAAATTATTTCAAGTTAGGAGAACCCCTCCAGTAGGGATTAGTGAGATGGTATAGCACTCAGGGGAATATTGTACTGCACTTGTTCCAGTCTTAGCACTTCATTTAGATATGCTGACAGCTGGTGCCAGAGATGTGGTACTAGGAGGGATGGGCCTTTAAAAAACATGGTATGCTCATTCTCATGCATTCAAGAGGTGCAATTTTATGAGAGTGTGCATTTCATTATGCTGCTCTGAAGGTAGCTTGCACTGGAATGGGTACTTGCCCTTTGAGAGTGAGAGAGGTATATAAGTGTAAAGGTGTGTTTTTACACCAATATAACTGCATCAAGTGGAGAGGAGAGTGGTGAGAGCATGGCTTTATAATGTATTTAAACTACCAGCAATAGAGTTTTTTTCTGTTTGAAATCCAGGTTTAGACAAATGGCAATTATTTCTGCAAACAATAATTTAACCAGGAAATGTAACACGCGATGTGTCACGAACAATAGCTTTCACAGGTCACTAAGCCCACCCGCCTCAGTTCCTGCCTTTGCATGTCAATTAAATCACCTGTGCTCTTTTGGGAGGCAGTATTTATCACCTCTGATGGGCATCTACAATCACTAGAGAAGTGGTAGCAAACACTTACAGCAAGAATGATAATAAGAGGCTTTTGGAGGCTAACAAAAGCCAGTAACATGCAATTTACTCCAATCACACTGTTCTTGGCTTTTGATGTCTTTAAGTCACAGCAGATCCTGCCTTTAATCTCTACACATGTAGCTTTAGCAGCTCTTCTAAGGCGAATATAAGTTGAAAGGGTAGAAATGCAATACAGGCAGGGGAAAGAGATGTGATTTACAGGTTCTCAGAATCCCGGGAGTACTAAATGGTTGTTTTACATGAAGAAACAGTGCACACAAGCAGCTAGACTACTAAAGGGAGACCCAGATAAGAATTACATGTGTGATGTCTGAGCTGGCATGGGCAGCTGGGACAACCACAATATTGCAGATGAAACACAAAGAGAAAACTCATTTTTGTTCCCTTGCCAGCTGTGGGAGGTCTGAAGCAGGATGTGGACAGAGGCACACAGGTAGGGACGCAGGCACCAGAGCTCTCTCATGCTAGAGAGATCACCCAACCTTCTGGTTCCTCCTGTACATCGGGGATTCCCACAGGTGTAATGTACCACTGTACTGTGATCCTTCCTACAGCAGGGCAGGAATCTCAAGCATGTTCCATAGGGTATCTCTATGTCTACCACAGGCCTATGCTATCTAAAAACAGATGTTATACTTGTCAAATATGTAAGACTAAACAACAGTTAGTATGATGTATGTTTTTTTCTACACCCCAACTGCAAGTCACTTGAGTGTGTTCACCATCTTCCTTGTCAATTTTCTGTTATTTTCCCACAGGTGAGAATCTGTTTAGCCTGCATGGTGAAGTGGCACTGTCAAGGCACTACAAAACAAGCAGGGATTGAGCTCACTTATTACTGCCTGTCTCAGGATAGAACCCAAAGCTGCTCCAGAATTGAGGAGGCAGGCCCAAACAGCCTGGATATTCAGCCATTCCCAAGCTTCACCATGACTGGTGTCATCCAGAGGCAGTGGGATAGTTTACACTTAAACCCATATTTGCTTGATAGCTGGGTTCCTGATAGCACCAACACAATCTGTTGCAGTAGTGACTGAAAAAGATGGGTGTCAAATGCATTTGCTGTCCTGCAAAAATAACAGTGTCATGTACCAGCTTGTTAAGATGCTTTACTAGTGTACACATTTAAAAGTAAGGTTTTTTTTTTTTCTGTCTACAGAGCAATATGGGACTATTTGTTGAAATAAAAAAAATGATATTTTGGGTGAAGTCAGGAAACAAAACTCCAAAATTTCAATTTTAGAATAATACAATATTCCATATTGAACAAAATAAGAATACATTCATTGTTTTTGCATTATTTCAATTGGCATAATGTGCAAAGTTAAAACATTGCCTTCATAGTTTGGCTTCAAAATCAGTGCTAAAAATATTCCTTTTACAAAAAAAAAAACTATCAAAAAACAAAAACCAAACAAAAAACTCAAAAAACCAAAACAAAATGAAACAAAAACAAAACAAAACAAAAAAAAAACCAAAAAAAACAAAGGAAAACAAACAGGAAAATAAGTGAAAGTTTTGCCAAGTATACAATTTTGTCCTCTCTGTAGCTGGAGGCTGCACCATATTGTGCTGGTACAGGGGGTCAGGAGCATTCTTAGTGGGAACACCATGTACTCTGGCTCAGTGTGTGTTTCTTGGGCTCATAAATGTCATCTATCCAAGTGGCCTAACCTTTACCAATTGAGGTTTTCTTTCTCAGAAATAAGAAAACTGTAAGAGAGTTTTCTGATTTTCACTGCATAGCCTCCAACAGAGCTGTGATGATAAAATTTAGTCACTGAGGCTTGATTTCTAGTTTGGCTGGTTTGATTCTGTGAACTCTCTTCATAAATATTATACATATTTCTAAGAACTTTTTATGTTTTTGTTAGAAATATTTTACTTACTTCAGTGTTTGCTTCATTGGTCTGTGATGTGGCGACATTTTTCTGCATTCTCCAGCCGATGTTCATTGAAGAAACAGTTATGTTCAGCAGCTATTACAAAGTTAATGTTATATTAACAAGTATTTAATTTTTAAAAAAGGGTTTAATTGCATTTTATAATTTATTCAGATGATATTGATGAAGTATATACATCAGCAAATTCTTGTAGGGTACCTTCCAATCATATTTAGGACTAGTTTTATCCTTCATAAACAGCCTTAAAGGGTGAATGTTAGTTTGCAATGATGTTTTGGTTGCATTATTATACTGTCAACAATATAAGCTTGAATGCCAAATTTGTTATTTTTACATTTTTTGGTGGGTGCAAGAATTAATATATATATCTTATTGCAGCTGAAGTCTCAGTCACTAGTCTCATGTTTAAAAACTTTCCTTTATGGATCATCCAAATGGTTCTAATTTGGGAAATAAGAAGTGTTTGCTTCTGCAGCTTTTCTCTGCCCTGCTGAAAGAATCAGTGATATTAATGTTTTTGGTTAGGAATGGACGAGTAGGAAATACCATCCAAAGTATGCAAATTATATTCATCATAACACGAAATCTATAGTGCTGTCTCAAAGAGCTATAAGGAACTCTAGTTCTTCAAAGAGTATCTATTTGATTGCTTAATAAGCAAATTACAAAACATCTCTAATAGTAGAGCTATTAGTGAGAGTGGCAAGTAGTCAGCAGTCCTTAGCATGAGGTTTTAAACTTTCAGATTAGGTTAAAAAAACCCTCACTTAAAAGTGTCTTAAAATACTTAAACCAAATTCCCTGAGGTGCTGAACATCCTGACAGGTGTCGCTTGTAGAATTCAGCTAAGTCTTGTAGCTTTTCAGACCCTTGTCTTTCATCAATTTGCAGGGGAATATCATCCATATTTTAAAAATTATTTAACCCATTATATTGTCCTACAGAGGCATTCTTTCTGTCATAATCATGATCTGAAAATAGAAGAGTGTAAGATCTTGCTGTGTGATCTGCCTCTGCTCCTTTTCTAAATAATGAATATTCACAAAACTAGTCTCATTCCTGTTGTCTAAGACAGGTGGTTGAACAGATGAAAACAGACTGATGGAAATATTCTAGTATAATTTTTGAAGCTGCTGCTAGTTGGACTTCCATTTTCCTTTTAGAGACAAATAATTTCTGGAATAAATGTAGACACATAAGTAAGTTTTATACAGAGGTACCCCAGTACTGATGAGTGATAGCAACAGCTCCTCTGGCATTACTGGGTTGTGTGGTTGTGTCTGTATCACATCACTCTGTACAGGCTTGCAGTGCTGCTGTGGAGAGAAATGTCTGTCTGTCTCCCAACATACTGGTAGCTGGGAGGAGTAACTGCAGGGGTTTTTTTTGTTTGTTTGGGGTTTTTTCGGTGTTTTTTTTTTTTTTCCCCTGCATCACCATGGAAACTCATGAAGATACAATGAAATCTTCCCTGTTCTGACTGTTGTGACACAGAAATGTCCTACACAAACCTTCAAGTTTTCAAGGTGTTGGCAGGCTCTGGTGATCGTGTTGACCTCCACCTTCTGGCACTTGGAGCACTGATCCTTGTCTGTGGTGAAAGAGGACACTGTTTCCAGACTGAGCTGCTGTCTGGTCTATTTAGTAATCTAGATTATATTTACACTCAGAGGGAGCTCACAAGGAATGTGGTTGTTCTGAGAATAACTCCAGGGAATCTTCTTCAGCTGATTTGCATTCAAATGCTGGCAGGTGGAAGTTAAGGGAAAGACCATGAATGTTTACACTTATTTAATATTCCCAGAAAGTGCGACCATAACACAATCATGCCATGGAATATTGAAACAGTGTTGACATTCAAGTGGCACTGCAGTAATTACCCTCTGTCCTAATTGTTCATGAAGCTGTCCAGTTACCAAGCCACTATGCATCACTTTTGCATTGATCCCAATTCACAAAAGTCTAATTTTGCTATATTTTAGCCTCAGAACTTGAATACCAACTAGAATCAGTGATTCAAGGAAATCAAGCATGAATGCCTAATGTGTTCAGAGTTCATTCACTTTTGAGTGAGGCAACTGAAGTTGTCTTTTCTAATACTGCATTAAACTCGTGGGAGGAGAAAAAAACAATTAAAATGGGTCCCCTTGAAGTGTCTGCTTTTTTATTAGTTTATATGAACCAGTTAAACTGGAACAGTATGTTTGCATTTTAAGCTGTTCTTAATGGATATATTGTTTCTGCTAAAATCGTTTGAAATGCATTAATCAAACACTATAGAAATGAAGCTTTACCCTCAGAAAATGGAGATCTAATAGGTTTTTTTAGGTTCTCAATAATGTATTCCGAATAATTTTTTAAAAAATGGGAAAATTATGCTTATTTTCTTTCACATACTGCTGAAGTGACCCTATTTCTTGTTTTGTCCTTTTACAGCTCAGGATGAGTACTTACAAACAGTACCTGATCTGAAACTATACTTTTCATCTAAAACTCTCTTTATAACTTTTCTGAATCTGTTAAAAGTCTTCGCGGTTTGTTTATTTTTCTCCCCTAGGAACTGACAATGAGTTTCATATCTGCTATTGCCTGAATTAGTTAGGTAGCCTTGTAGATTGACACAGCCACTGTACTTTGCCAGACACTGAATATCACCTCTGCTCAAAAGCTTAAAGGATTGTACTTCTGATGCTTTGTTCACACTTGTCCTCCTAGCTATTTGCAGCTCAGCAGTTGTGCTGTCTGCACCATCAACTCTCCTCTTCTGATCTACATCAACATTCCTTCTGCCTTCTTTTTCTGCTGGCACTGTAGTGCTCGCCTCCCTTCTGCCTTGAAAGCTGTCCAGTCCTTCCAGCATGTCTGGACTGTTTGGATCTGTATGGTCAGCAGGGATTAGCACTTTGTCAAAATGTTCCTTCTATCCTGCTGGCTTTTCCTTGGCACCCGTTGTAAGTCTCTTTTTTACTGATTGTACCCTTGGTTTGTCTACGCTTCAAAATAGCTTAATCTTATGCATGTCATTTATATAGGGTTTCCCCCCTTATTTTTAATTGAGCCTTTTATTTTCCAAAAACATTTACATTTTTTTTTAGGATTTCTTTCATGCTTTGTGCTGTCCCATTGTTCCCCAGTGAAACATTTCTTTCATTATTTGCCCTGTTTGTGTCTTCTAAGAACTGTTTGCAATTTGACTGTTTCTTCCTCAGACATTGGTACTTATGTCTAGAGAAGATCCTGGAAAGAGCTTGGTGCTGCAAGGCACTGTTGGAACTGTTGGAACAGTTCTCATACTGCTTCTCACAATGAAATGAACTTCTTGTTACATCCATTTCTTTTTGTTGGAGTTTAATATGAAATTCGTTTTTTTCTGTATGTAGCACACTATCTT
Source organism: Toxostoma redivivum (assembly GCA_013397375.1). Classification (NCBI taxonomy): domain Eukaryota; kingdom Metazoa; phylum Chordata; class Aves; order Passeriformes; family Mimidae; genus Toxostoma; species Toxostoma redivivum. Next base: position 1,793,910 of record VXBI01016726.1, read on the forward strand.
AGCTATATTAAGCAATTCTATAGACAATGCCATCTAACACCATGCCACATCTGTCACATCTGTGACTCTGACCATGATTTCTTGACTTTCCTAGTTATTATTTCCATGACTGGCTGTTATATCTTATATTCATATTTCCACTCAACTTCACACTTAGGCAACTTCCAGGTTTTGGAGGCAATTGTGGATCTCAAGGCACCTTGATGATTATTTGAACATCTAAATAGGTAAAAGAGTGATCTGATTGAAATTCCACTAAGTAACATTTTGTGGGGGAGAGGAAGACACTCGAGAGAGCAAAGAAATGCTGCATAAGCTATATTCATAATTAGCAGTAAATGTAACAAAAAATTACCCCTTAAACATATCCTTCTGTTTCTTCTCACCAGAAAAAATGGAGAGGGACAGGTTTAACATGCCTCATGTCAATATTTTAAAGCAAGAGAAGAATGCCGTAGTTGACAGAGACAAGGTCTTGTGGGCATTCATATGTCCAGGCTGCATGCAACGAGACACAGGAGCATATTGCAGAAAATGGAATAACAGGGGACCAAAACTGAATTTGCCTCCTTTAATCAGGCTTGGAACCAGAGTCTTTCTCACTGTCAAGTAATTCTTTACCTCCACAAGAGACATGCTGTCAACAGAGATGCCTCTTAGAAATATCCCTCTCACTTTAGTTGTCTTCAGTTCTTGCCAGTTGTCACTGTCTCCCTGTCCTGTTTCATAAAGGATTCCTTGAAGTTCCCTGACATTTTATTCTCCTTAAAGCTTACTGTAATCTGTAAAGACAAATTTGTTTTAAGGAAAAGGAACTGTTGAAAGCCAGCTGGGTTTGCAATGTTTCCTTTTTTCCTTCTTCAATGAATGGCCTTAATGTTTACCTTCTGTTTACAGAGCTTCACTTCCCTATGTGCTATTGCTTCCACCAACCCAAGAGCATTCTTAAGTACAGCCAGTACTTACTTTCCAGTGTTATTGAGTATATTCAATTAAATAACAAGAGAGAATTTCAGCATTGACTCTTCTATGTTGCTGAAATATTACCACTGTTGTATTTTAGAAAGCTTTATGGCCGGCTGTTACAGGTGTAAACGGATTTCTCAGGAAGAATTCTGTTTTCACAGAACAAGGAGGATACTATAACACAGTCTTGCAGTCATGAATACTCATAATCAATATGAGCAAACTACTATTTTTGTGGATAAAACTATGTATAAGAACAATTAGGGATATGCACAAAGTATATAACATTCACCAGGGATTATGTTCAAAAGTAAAAAGGTACACAAGATTCTCTAAATTAGGAAACATTTCCATGCAGAGTACTTCATTCTCACCTAAAAACAGAATGACAGCTTTAAAAAACAACAAAGCTCTCTGAAAAATCAGCCTACAGTCTTTTCGCTTCAATTTTTTGCTTCAAGCTGCTGGTTTGTTGTTTTGCTTTTTTTTTTTCTTTTAATCTGGACAGCTATGTCTTTCACAGCTGTTTCCAGGAACATACACAAAGCTTCAAATAGTTTATGATAAACTGATAAGAAACATCTCTGTTGAGAGAGCTATATTTTGAAAGAAGTTGTTATTTGTTATATCTGCATCAGCCTCCTTGAAGCAGTCCAAGAAGTCATGCACATATATAAGTAGAAGCAAGGAAAGACAGACTAGTTTCACTATTTTTGTGTGCTCTACTTAAAAAAATATTGCCTATTTTTTAAACTTGTTGGGTTTTTTAAGGTACGTGTGTTGATGGAGATTTATCTCTTGTGACGCTGCTTCTTACATTTCTGTATTAACCTTTTGAGAAATATATTTCCTTTCCTGTTTCTCTCCATTCCTTTCTTCCCACCTTTCTTCTTTCCTGCTTTTCATGTTTTCCTATAAATCCATTAATAATCGTTTAGATCATTAATTTTGAGTGAAGTAATAATATTTTAGGGAATAGATAAAAAACTGCTCCAGAGGGTAATGATATTTCCATAGAATGCATTTATGCAAAGTCTTAATTTTCAGCTAAAATGATATAATGTTGTAAATATTCTGCTTTAAAATATTAATTTTAGCATAGATTCTTCTAAAAGTAAATCATCAGAGTTGAAGACACCATCAGCATTTGTCTCCCAGTTAGAGAAGGACTCCAGAGGATTCAGAAAGGGCAGATATCGTAGTACCTATCTGTAGAGAAGTAGATTCCAGAGAATTATACAACAGGGATCCTAAATTCAATGCTAGAAAGTTATTGGAACAATTTATTAGGCAATCAATTCGAAGGTATCTGGAGAACAATAAGGTGGTAAGAGACAGCCAATATGGATTTGCTAAGAGCAAATAACAACCAACCAGACTAATTTCCTTCTTTGACAAGATAACTGATTTAGAGGGCAAAAGGAGAAGCAGAAGATGCGATAATTCTTGACTTGAGTAAGGCTTTTGATGGTATCCCCTATGACACTTTCAGGGAAATATGATGAAATTGTGCATTATGAAATTACAGTAAAGTTGCCACACAAGTGGTTGAAAAACTGTAGTGGGATAGTAGTTATCAGTTGCTGCCTGTCAAACTGGAAAGGTTTATTACATGCAGTATGACAAAATCCTAATCTTAGTTCAGACTGAGTCAATATTTTCACCATTATTTTAGAGTGCTGGAATAAAGAGAAACCATTTCTTTTCAGCATCATGGAGGGCTTCAAAAACATCTTTAGAGGGATGAGGAGAAGTTAGCTGAGCTGAGTAGTATGAATGATGCCACCTCTCCAACTTTCCTCCACATCCTCTGCTATTCAGTGCCTGTGATAACAATGTATGTTGAAAATGAAGTTCTTCACTTAGTAATATTTTTCATCTTTTGCACTCTCTATCTCAGTAGTCTTCGCTACTTCTCTACATTTAAGTCCCTTCACACATCTATTTAAAAGAAAACCTGGAGCAAGCTCTTCTTCTCCTTTTCCAATGCTTTTCTTTACCTTTGGATTTGAGAGGAGAATTGACATCATCAAGATGAAATCCAACTGCAAAATAAAAAAATTTTAAGGTGGAAATTGAATGAATGGAGAAGGTCCTTCTATGCATGAGCTCCAATCCTGTATGTTATGATGCAAACCAGTCAAGAAACACGGCAGGTTTTATTTTCCAAATAGCAGGAAGATCATATTCTAAAGCATTAGTAAGAGTATCATATGCAGGGTGATAATTATTTTGCTGTAGCAGTGAAAGACCCCTTACATGCTATAGAAATGATTTCTGATAACTGTAAAACAGCTTTCTATTTTATGTATTGTGTCAGAAAGAAATCTATCACTCCTATTGTTTCATGTACATTGACAGCAAACTGCAGTCTCAGATAAAGTTCTGTGCCAATTTTATGCATCATATTTTGAGATGTATGTATGCAGGCTGGAAAGAGGTGAGAGAACAGCTAAATTTAAAAAATATGACTACCAAGGAAAGATGGAAAACCTTCAGTTTGGTGAGTCTGTACAAAGGAAGACTTTACAGAGAAGACAGATGGAATCATATGTAAAACATTTCTTATGAAAATTCTGTCTCCACATCTTCTGAGCACAGAAACAAGAAGTAATTTGATTTAATTAAAAGTAATGAGAATTCACATCAGAATATTTTCTTGAATAAAAAACATTAACCTTTTGAAAAACATGCATAGGAAATTTGGGCAATTCACAGATCTGTATATCTTTGGGTATGGATAGTGGGAACCTGCACCAGCCAGACTGATCAGTGAATAAAAACTCCTGTTTGAGTTACAGCCTGCAAAGGTAGTCTTTCCTAAACACGAACTAGAACTAGGAACTCTAAGTGAAGAATGCTTAGATCTGCTAGGTGAAATGAAAGAATTTTCAATTTTATCACAATTTCCCTCTGCCCACACTGCGGGAGGGAAGCTTTACTCTGGTCTTGTTCCCAGAGTAGAAACTTTCAGTAGATACCTGCTTAGCAACATGTTTTCTGTAGTCCCTTCTGGCTCTCCTGAAAAGTATCCTGTTTGCTCCTCTTCCTAAGGCCCAGCTGTGGACTTTTTAACCAGATACTATCTGGGGCCCCCTGTGTCAGGTTCATGCTGCAGCCTCTCTAGTGGCAATGCCTTTCAATCCCCATGTGCTCTATGCTACACTCAGACAGTTCTCCTGTCTCATCATACCAAATTTTTCCAGGGAAAGAACTTTCTTCCAGACACTCTCAGCTGACCTATTTTAATGTAATATAACACAGTGAACTTTGAAGAACCAAATTGTCTTCAAATGATAACAACTGAATAGAAGAGTAGTTGTAAGAAGGCTTTAGGTATAGTCGATTATGCCAGAAGTGAGGTGGTGAACTTAGAGGTCTCTCTCAGAGCTCCACTGCTGAGTGTTTCTGACTGAAAGTTTAGCAAGCTGGAGCCCTCTGTCTGAAAGCAGAGCTGTTTGTGTGCAGCTGCAATTCTCTTTTTGGGCTCACAAGCATAGTGCCATGTTACCAAAACTCTCAGACTGCAAAGTGGACTCTGCTTAGATAATGTTCAGGGCTATGCATATTGATCTAATGTGATTGTTCACTTGGTATCTGTAACCACAGCCTGAAATTTCTATGTCAGCTTGGTATGAAATCTCTGAGGCTGTCTCTCATTTGCTCCTTCTTAATGTCAACAAGTGCTAAAAGAATAGGCAGGCTATTATCTTTCTGATGTATTTTCTCTCATTCCCCCATTAAAAAAATCATTAAGAAGCCTTTTGGTGATCTGTGGTTGCTGGTGAAGCCATCCTAGCTTCCAGGATTATATTGTATAGGCAATTAATGGTCTTGACAACATTTGAAAAATGAGACTTCCTATGAAAGATGCTTAACTTAATGACAGCATTTAGCCTATAGCTTGGATGAAAAAGTCAAACTCTGAGTTTAGATGGTTTCGCCAATGCTGCTGGACACATTTTAATGTTGTTGTCCTTGTTTACACAAGGGTGTCATGCTACTTGAATGAGTAAGGCAAAATTAGTGCAATTTCCTAAAGTAGATGAGGAATTTATACTTCTGCTTTTATTACGTGATCTGCCTTTTCATGCACATGCTAGGAAAGTCTATATCAAACTATTAAAGCAATAAGAGAGAGTAAAAAGTACTTTGAGAACATTACATGAATGGGGCTTTTAAAGAACAGATATGCTTTAAAGGTTTAGAATATCAGCACATTGCTAAGTGCCAGCTGCTGAGAAGCAACTCTTCATGTGCACATGCTTAGCCTTCAGTTACTGAGAGGCAACCCAAGCTATGGCAGCTTGCTTTAGTTTTTTGAAATTTGGCAGTGTATGGGAGCAGATACCACTGGCTGCTCAACATGAAATTCTTTGCACAGCAAGTTCTGCAGGAAATTCACACAGGTCTGCTGTGTCTATGTAGAAACTTGATAGCCTGATCCAAACCAGTTGTGAAACAAAACAAACAACAAGAATTTCTGTAAAACTGTTCAGCAAAACTGCCCTTAGAATATGAAGCCTTATAATGGAAGAAAAATGTCTCCTCTGACACCTCTTTCAGAAATAGTACTGGTCCTCAGAAGGATCGCGTAAAGCCAGAATTTCTCCTCTCTCCCTCTCATTTTATAAGTGCAAAGGCCACTTACTTACATGATTCTTTGTGCCTCCTAAGATTGTTTTACACGTAATAGTGTATGAATACCAAAGACTACATTTGTGGTGATGTTATCTGGAGGAAGACTGAGTTGCAAAGCCCTTGAGCAACCATGACCAGGGTACTGCCTAAATTCTCTTGCAAACTTTTAATTGCCACCTGTTGAACACATTTTATTTCTTGTCTATTGAATTATTTGCTTCCAATGGTCTTTGTTCACTGCATCTTTTCCAGAGCAGAGAAGAATCTCCACATGACAGGCTTGAGTTTACATCTGTACCTACTGGAGGTAAGGGGAATATCTGATTGTGCATCTGAGTATGCATTACTCACTTTGCATTCATTGAGGATGCATTACTCACTTTGGAAACCAAGAAGTAACTTGATTATAGCAGGAGTGCTTATTCTTCAAATACCCTCCTAAAACTCATCTGCAGAATGGATTGGTCAATCCCTTGCTGTGATTTACAGAGAATCCATGGCCTCAAAGTCTGATAGAACAATGATCTTCAGTGTCCTTTTCTTTCATGCAGTAATTGCTAAACATGACCCATTAAAGTTATATCTAAATGTTCAACTATGTTTTTATGAAGTATTTATGATGTTTAGCAATTATGAATAAACTATGATGAAAACACTTTTACCTGGTCAAGTCCTTTTAAAGAAAACCTTTTAAATGATTTCCCATAACTGTTGAATCTTTTTCACAAAAGAAAAATTGATTAATAAATCTTGAACATTTTTTAGGTGAAACTTTCACTTTTCATTTGTATTAGATAATTGCATTTTTAGCCTGACAGCAGGAAATTGGTTTGAAATCAATGTATTCATACTTTAGTTTACAGATAGGTGTACAATAGACAGAATATTCATGAATTGATATAGCTATCCTTCATCAAAGTCTTACAGAAGTATAATGTTAGCATTGCTTTGTAAAATGACAATCTTTTTAGGAGGTATCTACTGTAAGTGATTTGGATAAAGTGTATGAATTTTTATTTTTCTCTCTATAACAACGTCCTTGTAAGCATGAAACACTCTGAGTTCTCTTTCATGGTCCCTACCTTATAATGTAGATCTGCTCATCTGTGTGACTGCCTGTCTGCCTACTTATCTTAACATTTATGTTGGGATAAATATTTTTGTTGAAATTATGTATTTTGCAGATTTTCTCCAAAGTTACCCTTTCTGTGTTAACAGCACTATGGGGATTTATGGTGGTGGTGGGTGTTTCCTTATATCTGCTGAACTTTTGTACAACAGTGCTTTTGCCTAAGACAAAATAGGCATAGATGGGAAATTTCTGAAGTCCTGCAATCTCATTGTATGTCTTCATATCCTCAAAAATATATTCTGTGACTCTTTGGCTACCAAATTCAGCGAACCTGACTTCATGCTGGATATGGAGTGCTGACTTACAGGTGTCAAGTGAAAGTCCCAGTGTCTGTGGTAGCTCCTGGAACAGAAACCTTAAGATAGAATAAATACATCAAAAGGCATACAACTCTGCAACTGACAGTCTGCATCTTAGAAAATTTCTACTGTTTTAAAAAAACAACTAAATAATGGATTGCTTCCACTCACCTTTCACCTTCTGAAAATCTCCTTTAAAAGGATTTTTGTGTGTGTTTATATGAAAAATGTGTGTATGCATTTTATATTATGTAAAAGCAGTGGTACTCAAAATAGACACTTAAAAGTAACCATTTATTTTATAGTGCACAATTTCCATAGTGGCAGCTCGGAGTGACTATTGTTCATCTCCAACCGTGTCCTTGAAGAGTAAAATTGTTGATGGTCTGGATAGCTTTATAATCATCCTTGCTGCTGAAATCTGAGCTTTTACATGACCTTGGTTGTTACATACTATGATAAGGTAAGTTTTATGTAGAAAATTATAATTTTGAGAAAATTATTAGGTTGTATTCTATCTCTTCTCAGGAAAGTATAATAGTGATTAAAGATTTCCCCTGATTTTACAAGAACTGATATTGATTGCCTAGAATATGAAGGCACTTCCCTTATTGTTTCAGTTTCAGTGCATTTTTAGAGGGGAATCACACAAGGTTTCCTTGATGGTTGCAGTACCTGTATATGGTATTTACTGTGTGTTGCAGACAGTACCTGTTTCTTCACTACTTTCTACTATAAGAAATCCTTTCTTTAGAGTATTTTCAAGCCATGAATAAATAATTAAGTAACAAAATATTTTGGACATTTTAAATTTCTTCAGATAAGCAGTTAAATATACCAAAGGATATCAATACTGAGATATTCAGAGTTCTGTCCAAAGACAGGTGGATAGAGAACACTAAGATTAGGTACTATTTATCCATAAACAAGGAGTACTTCTAGTTGTAGGCCACTTTGAAAGTATGATATTTGTAATAAGCAACTTAGAAATGCAATGCATTGTGTAGCCATTCTTTGGACCTCGCCTGTTATCCACTCAACTGCATCACCCAGTTCAATATTATACATCCCTCACTACATATTTATCAGCCTTCTGAGTGACTTAATGTTTTATGCCTTTGGGTAAACTCCCAGTTCTCTGTGCAACTTTTTGCCCTATAACTTTAACTGAGATCAATGTTCTGAACATTATTATAATCCTCCCACTCAAGATAAAATTATTTGTAGGAAATATTTCAAATATCAGGCTGTAACTCAAGATAGATTAGAAGTGGGGGAGGATGAGCTGCAGAAAGGATTAGATCCATGTCAAATATGCAAGAACAGGCTGAAAAACAAGCACAAATCACAGCAGACAAAATCACAGCACACTGCACACATAAATAAAACACCAGACAGAGTCTGAAGAAATACAACAGGGAGTTTAGTTGAGCTCAGAGTTAACATTTTTCCAATTAGATGCCAGATTTTAGCAAAACACTATTCTGACCTTCACCTTTTAATTTGATCATTTATACAGCACAGATTTCCAAATCCACCACATCTTACTGGTGGTGTTGATTTTTTATTTTTTACAGTTTAGATATGCTGAGAGCCAAAAAGCAACTTAAAAAAGATAGGAAGAACAGCTTTGAAGCATTCTGGGAAAGAGGGAGATGAGCTGAGGATTGAGGTTTTTTTATTGAGGCTGGTCCAATTTGATAGCTTCAATTGAAGTATCGAGTAAGGTCACCAGATGATGGATGTATCACTTCTTAGTTAAATTTCCATATTTATCCCAGGTAACTACTTCATAGGTGTCTGTTTGGACTGATCTCTCAGAAATATCTCAGACCTTTGTGCATATTTGAATAAACTGTCTGACCTAAGAGGTTCCCTCCACTCCAAGGAGATTTCTGTAATATGCCCCCTGTCTGCATCTTGTACTATTGCTAGACCTAGTGTGCCATGAATAATTCAACCTTCCACACCTTAGTTCTAAGGAAAAGAGAAATTCAGAATATTTCTCAAAGTTCTGCTTCCTCCACTACTGTCACTTCTCAGGTTTCAAGCCTCTTTTAGCTGCTCAAACCATGATTTTCTGCTGTGAATCCAAGCATGGTTGCAAAACACTCTCAGTTTTGGTCTGCAGAGTCCCTCAGCAGCTGAGGATGTCATCAAAAGCAGGAAGGAACTTGTTTCAGCCCACTGATAAGGTGAATGAGGTAGCAGTGATGGCAGCTCTTAGCTCTTTCCCCTGAGTGGTGGTTATCATCAGGCACTGTCCTTGCAATGCCATCATGTTGCTACATACAGGTCTTACACCAGTCCATTTTAATCCTATTTTTTTTTTGTAGCATGCAGATGATACATAGAATACAAAACTCGTGTTTCTACAACCCTCATGCATTATGACCACTGGTCAGCTTCTTTTTGGTTCTCTTTCATTTGGAATAAGAATTTTTTTTTGCCATAAAAATTTCAATGGTTGATGTGTTTCACAGAGGTCTGTTTGCTGATAGAGGTTTCAAGGTCTTCTGTCATTGAAACAATTTTGAGAACCATAGCTAGGGAATGATGACGCCTGCACACAGAATACGCTTTGCTGCAACAAAGCAGAAATTGATAGGCTCAATCACTGAAAATAAATATACATCATAAAATACATGACTACTGCTTGAAAATTTTTCAGAACTGCACAATTTTTTTCTGTTATGTTTTCTCACAATTAAAATGCAAGCATGTATTGATTTGTGTGTATGTGTGTAAATATTTATCCTCTCACAAGCACCTTCTTTAAACAGATTCTTTAAGTGGATTTCTACCATACAAGTATGTGGCTGTCCTTTGTGTAAGCCTGCAACTTCCCCAGAAGTCCTTCCATTCAATTATTTAACCTTGGTAAAGAAAAAAGGTTGATATCGTTAAGGTTAATGAGCCAATTATTTAAAAATACCAGCCATCAAAATGCTTTATTCTAGTTAACTATGTACATTCATTATCATCATCCCAGCCTTCTGTTTTATTGGTGTTCTTATCAATGAGCCATTATCAATAAGGGCCCTAATTGCTCAAGAATCAAGATATCTCAGACCACCTAAAATATCTCGGTTATGAAGTAATTCAAACTATATATCTTGTTGCCATCCAGATAACTAATTGTGATCTCCTCAAGCAGAAAAGAAATAAAGTTATAATAGGAAGGTGCTCAGTTTCTCAGGTCTTGGGAGCAGATTTTTCTCTCGTGTGCCCCTGGCTGCTATTGCCATGTCATAGGACTTCTCTCATTCTCCCTCTTCACTGCTCCTTCCTAAAGCTTATGTCTACATACAAATCCCTCCTGCCTCTTCTGCCTAGGCAAGCAGCCTTATGCACCATGGCTAGTTTTCAGGGTGAGAAAGAGAGAGGTGTTCCAGCCTTTTCCACTCCCTGGTTTTCACTCAGTTGCTAATTTTCATGACTTTTAGGAATCTCACATACTTTAAAATTCCTATGGCTCTGTTATCTTAACATGAAAGTGGCTACATGTTGAAAGTTACTAACAGACACAGAAACCAACAGAAGATGTATCTGTACACATGTACATATGTTCACACATACTAGGTCATTTACAAATGTCATTCCATTAGCCTCAAAAGAAAAGAAAGGCCAGTGGTGAAGTCTTTGAGTTACTGGGAAGCAAAAATAACCTAGAAGACTATATTGTCTCTTTCCAAGTCTCAGATGTGAAAAGCCAATTAGTCTCTCTGCCCTTACAGGATTCCAGCATCTCTGCATGAAGCAAACGCCTAAAAAGAGACATAAGTGACAGACAGACACAATTGAGTAGAAAGTAATGACTAGAATGAGCAGGAGTTATCATATGGATGCTGTTTAGATGCTGGCTTTTGTCACTGAAATACAAAACACTTCAGAGGAGGCAGGAAGACGGAATATAATGGTGGAGCTTGCATCAGTGCTGATGTATAAAGTGGACATATCATTGAATAGCCAGAAAATCCATTTTTCAGCAAAGTGTTACTTAAGTATATTGTGAGCTAAAGAGTACTAGTGTAGAGATAGGTGCCAATTTTTCAAACTCACTTTTACTCCAGTCTTAAAAATTAGCCACTAAACATGAAGTACAAAAAGTCTGCAGACAGGTATTAAATTACATTAAATATCAGTACTTATATTAATAATTTTTAGAACTAAAACCCTTATAGTTTGTTCAGTAAAGGTTGCTAGGTTTGCTGTCCAAGATTTTTTTTAAATGAAAGTGATCTCATACATACATTTTGAAATTTTTCTAAATTGTGAAAATCTTAGTCTCAGGTGACTCAAGCCATAAATAGAATAGCTAAAATAAAAATTTCTATTTATCCCATGTTTGTTTACTTCACAGAAATGAAAATACCAGACTAGACAAATTCAAAGGGACTTTTGTACAAATAGCTTTATTGATTGCCAAAAAGCAAATAAACTGGAGAGTAGAATTCCCTTCACCAAATGACAAATGCATTATAAATCCCAAAGACATTTTTCATCTTGAAAGACTGCAATGTAGCTCCTAGAAAATATCAGAGAATATTGATCAAAGTGTTTTATCCAGTAGCATGTTATTTAGCAACAAGTAAATTCTAATCTGCAATATTTTTAAAGCAAAAGAAACAAAATCTTTATTGTGGTTGCTCTTAAATTTCTTGGTTTCCCTATTTTTCTTGTGATTGTAATTATTATTGTTTCATAAGGATTACTGTATTACTGTTTTGCATTTTGGTTACTTCAGAATTCAACCATTTGTTATGTTGCTAATTTTTCAGCTATAAAGTCCAATAGTATTATTACTCTGTAAGTAAATTGCTTAATGTATTTAAAATAAGAATAAAAATTGAAGAAACAATTGGATTTTAATTAGAAAATGAACACCCCCTCCCAAAAAACCACCCCAAGCAAATAAAAACAAACTGAAGGATTTTTGATTTTGTTTTGTGGGATTTTTCTTAACAATATTTACTCCTTTTCAAGGACAGATTCCATATCCTTTAGGTCTCTTTCAAAGAGGAGCTCAATTTTACATCCATGTCACCATTTGTGATGATTGAGTATCTGGATAGTTTAGTAATTTTCAAGCTTTCTCGATCTGTATTATCTTCTGTCTAGAGGCAAAGAATAGCTAAGAGTAGCCTTAACAGAAAATACAAATAGGGAAGGAATTTAAAAACAAAATTTGAATTTCTAAATATAAATATTGTATTTCAAAATGCAGACAAAACTTGCAGGCAAAAAGCCTCAGCTTACAAATGCAGACCCAATTGACCCCCATCATTGCACTGCCTATGGACAGCAGGTATCTTACTCTGGCCCTTCACTGGAGCCATTTGCAGTTTTCAATTGGACAGATTTAAAATGAAATATTATGCAGGGTTTATTAAACCTGATGTTTGAGAAAACATCAAAAGCAGACACAAAAGGTAAAGAATCTCACAATAATGACCTTTTCCTTGCTGTGGTTGCTGTTTAAGTGATTTTCACAAAAGAAATCTGGCCAGCCAGTCATGCTTTTTTGGGCTCCAATACTCCTGGAGAACCTTACACACAGACATGAGAATGCATTTACTGGGTGCATGTTTTTACTCCCTTTGTCTCATTGCATGAACCTCAACTGCTTGTGGAACCAGGCTTACCATGCATTGAAATGAAAATTCTTTGCCTTTGGCTCACAAATTTATTTCTGCAGATGACAGATAGAACCAGTTCACAAGTTCCAGTCTGATGTATTTTTTAAGGAGTTTGAAGTGCAGGTTTTTGATCCAATACAGTGTACAAGAGCATCTTTTTTTCAAAGAAAGTCCTAATCTTTCAGCTGACAGTTGAAAGAAACGTATCGATAGAATGATTCAGCTTTTAGTGCACACCTTCAATTTCTCTTGTAGTAAGCAAGAAAAGGTGCAGTGTTTCACTTGAACACAGAATTTCTAAATGCAGCAATACATTTTACATGCAACTATTAAGATTTTCTTTATAGTTGATTTGGGAATAATTAGGAAATGCAATTGAATTTAAAACTGCTGACTGACAGGGAAAATAGAAATGTGCCCTAACATGCTATAACAAAACAGCCAGGCTTGGCGTTCATGCTAATTGCAGTCTATTCACTGAGTTATCTTCTTGAATATGCCATGATTTCAGTGAGATACAATAGGGGAAGAGGTACTACGCCAGATAAATGCACACATTTAGAATCATATTCTACCAATCTCCCCTAATTACTAGCTAGAAGGTGTGTATGTTCATTGATTTATTATGAAAGCTGCACATCATAATCACTGACACACCTACATACCAGAAATGGTTAATTTTGAAGTATTTAACAACTCTTTATTATTTGCCAAATAACTGTGTTATTTTATTCAAAAGGAGATGTGAAATTACTGAAAATCTATAAAGACATTTTCTTCTTTTTTCAATAATACTTATCCCATGATTATCAACCCATAAAGCCAGGTTTACTTCTGCTTGTAAGGAGGGCTTTTTATCTAGGATTTTCACCATGTTGGATACATGTTAGAAATGTTTTTGAATATAATAAAAATCTGTTAGATTTTTAAAAATTGAAAGAAGAATGCATCATCTGAGATAGAGTATATATTTCTGACACAAATACAGCATTCTAAGGGTTTTAATGACAGCATTCCACTATGTTCTAATCCTGTGTTGTGTATCCGATATTTGTTACACAGATGTTGCTTCAGCTCTTTTGACAGAAGCAGCAAAAGGGTATGAAGGTGCTGAATAGATGCTAATCTGATAAAAAAGATTCCCACAAGGAAATAAAGAAAAACTGAAAAAGATATTGAAAATCAGTATCTCCACTGATGATATGAGATCAATTTTTTCTTCTGAAAACTGCAAGTGAGGAGGATGAAGTGCATTCTGTTCTCCTATATCCCGTTGTTATTTTCATGTGAGAGATGTCAACAAGGAGAAGGAAGTCCCAGATGCCAGGTTTTCAGGAAGATGATCACAGATGTTGCCCTGGATTTGCTGAAGAAGATTATTACTTGTGAAAGAACTTGAAACTACTGTTTTCCATGTACTTTTCTTGTGGACAATTCTTATTCCTGGAAGAATTACTTTTCTTATCCCTTAATTTTAAATAGTTGTCTTGTTTTCAACATTGGGTGCTCTAGGAAGAAAAAAAGAACAGTCTTGCCTTGGCCTTAACTCCCTTCTCTTTCAGGCCTGGATGATGGATTGCTCTCAGTGGTTCCCAGATTGTTCTCACTTTTTCCCAGAACATCTCAGACTAAGGTCTCAGAAAAATACCTATATGGCAGGACTACCTAGTAAAGCAGAGGACTTTGTTTTGTTTTTTGTTTTTTCTGCTTCGAAGCCCCTAATACTATAAGAGCCATACATAATTCTCCTGCTGTCTGGGGATCAGAGAGAACAAACTGTCCTTAGGCTTGGTTGATGTGAATGGAATGTGTCCCTGTGTCCGCCTAACAAGCAGATGTTTTCCTGACCAAAGGCTGACCAAAGTGTTATCCGCATGCACTGTCCGTCCCAGTTGTGCAGCTCACTTTTTGGTACAAAGTGCTATGGTTTCTACTACTTTAACCAAGAGTTTTCCTTCCTATCTACTTAAGGCATGGCCAAATCTAGATATGAGTCTACTTAAAGTAATTTTCAGTATGGAAGAATCTCTCTAAACAAGAAGTAGTCCTTGCTCTTCCAGCTCAGGCTCGTGTTATCTAAAATTCCTTTCACATGACACAGTGAGGGTAAGAGACAGACATGTTATAAGTAGCCTTTATGTGTAGAGATGATGTCTTAAGCCAATCCCCCTCAATACTTGATGCATCTATCAGTTTAAAGAAAGAATAGTGGTTTTGCAAGGTGGCCTAATTAGGAGCTATTTCTTGGCTGAAAGTTTATGAAGAGTTTTAGAATTTGAGTCAGGTTTTCAGTTTTCTGAAGGAGCAGAGAAGGTAAAAGTCATGGCAATTTCCTGCCAGCAACTTCCCAGTCACATCACATACAGACAGGTTATAACATGGCAAGGTCGTGTTCTCTGCCTGTTAATGGCTGCTAAGAACATAGCTGTGAAATGAACTTATGCAGCTCTATTCACACAACTGTAAAACCTTTGCAACAGATATGTCAAAAAATTCAGGCTCTATCCCCTTAAAAAGTAGGCCACAGGCTGCCTAACTATCTAGTGCTATTTTAGATGAGACAAGATTAGGATATGCCCGTGCTCCAAGTGCTACTTTTAAAAATGAAAAAATTTCTTGTAGACCCTATGTCATGTCTCCAATCCCATGTCAGTGTTCTGAATTCTCTATGGCCTCCTGCATCTAATCTTCTGTGTACACATTACCTTGGGCCACTAGTAAGGAATGGGAACATGGAAAATAACTGAAGAAAGAAAGAAAAGTCCTTTAGTCCTTCTACTCTTTCAGATATTCATAAGTATAGGCTGTGAGCTGTGTTCCTTTTCCCATACCCCATCATAGAGTCATAGTATCATAGAATGGTTTGAGTTGGAAGGGACCTTATAGATCATGTAGTTCCAATGCCTCAGTGGGCAGGGGCACCTTCTGCTAGACCAGTTTGCTCACAGCTCCATCCAGCCTGGTCTTGAATACTTTCAGGGATGGAGCATCCACAGCTTCTCGGGCCAATCTGTTTCAGTGCTTCACCATCCTCACAGTAAAGAATTTCTTCCTAATGTCCAATCTAAACATGCTCTTGTTCAGTTTGAAGCCATTCTTCCTTGTCCTATCACTACATGCTCTTGTAAAAAGTCCCTCTCCATCTTTCTTGTAGGCCTCCTCTAGGCACTGGAAGGTCACAATTAAGTCATCACTATGCCTTCTCTTTTCCAGGTTGAACAAATCCAATTCTTTTAGCCTTTTCTCATAGAAAGACACTACATTCCTCTAATTATCTTGGTGATCATCCTCTGGATTCTCTCCAAAAGGTCAATGTTCCTCCTGTGCTGGGAACCCCAGAGCTGGATGCAGCACTGCAAGTGGGGTCTCATGAAACTGGAGTAGGGGGACAGAATCACCTCCCTTGACCACTGGCTTTCTCATTTCAAAAAACTCCTGGGCTTTTATGACATTAGTGCAAAGCTTTTCTCCTCATTTTCACCCCATTGCTTCCTAAAAGATTTCAATTTTTGTAGACTTGCTTGTGTGTCATATTTACATACTTCTCTTTGCCTAAAGAAAGGAATTTCCAGTTTAACCTGAGTTCTCCTTTCAGTCCTCCCGTTTTCTCTTTTAGCATTAAACTAGCTTTACTTATATTTATATAATATTAACTGTTTTGTCTGTATACTAGTCTGTTACCTTTACTCTCTTTTGTCATATGTCTTCCTATTTTTTCTCACTGTTACATCTATTCCTTTCATTGAATCTCTTTGTTTTAGCATAACACATCAACCAACCTCTATTTCTCCTTTTTGCAGCCTAGGTTTTTTCCCTAGCACATTGTGCTATTTTTCTTGTTTCTCCTTTTCTCCCCCCTGAGCATTTTTACAGTGTCCTTTGTCTGTCTTTTTCTGTCACATTATCCTGCTTCTGAGCTCTATTTTCTCTAGAGTGTCATTTTGGTATAAAATGTATTGCACGTTATTTATTCTCTACAATTTGGGGTGAATGGACTTGTCTGTATATAGAGACACATTTACACATAGAATCCTTCAATTACTTCCAAATTGTCATTATAATTTCAAGAGTACACTATATTTATAGTGGTTGAATTTTCCAGTGTTTAACATACTATAAATCTTTCATTCTTGTTTATTTATACTCTGTCATAAAATAGGAAGTATTTGAATTTTCTGTTCCTCATGTGCATTCTTTCAATGCCATAGGGCCAGACAGAAGCCAGGTGATGTTGTGCAGGTGTGTAAATTGGGGGCAGTTGAGTTCTTAATCATGGAGCTCCCTGGACAGGACAAGTGCTTGGCTAGTGCAACCAGCAGCACCAACACTTGGGAGGTGCAACTGGGGTTATCACTCTTCTCCATGAGCTTGCAAGATGCAGCTGGCACCAAAGAATATGCAGTGCAGACTTTTGCTTCAGTTGCCATTGCTTCCACAGGGCAGGCTGGAAAGATCTTAAGCATCCCTCAAAGCCTTTAGTTGGTGCTGTGTTCTGCAGGGAGGAAGCCCCTGGGTCTGGGAGCAGCATTTCTCAGGCATGAGAGTGACTCAGAAAGGAACAAAAATTGCATGTCTGGTGTAAAAATAGATAGTTATCTTGCTACTTGGTTGAATAGCTTTGAAATACAGAGAATACTACTATATTCTGATGCTGTAAGAAAAGTAAAATTTTGTTGCCCTGCCTTATTGATGAAGAAGGTGTGTAAGACAAAACTGGTTGGTGCAAAGCCAAAGTTCCCTTGAAAATATATGAGATGAAAATATGTAGGAGTGAGGTTCTAGAAGGTGCACAGGGTTTAGTATACACAAAAGGACATAATTTAAGATGTTGCCATGCCTTCAAAAGCTCATTGGGAAGAGACCTTAGGAAGCCACCTAATCAACCGCCTTACCCTAAAGAAACCTTCTTTTTTTTCCATTTCTTGTCTCTGTTCAGCTTTTTGCTAAAGATCTTATACAATGAAGATGCCACAGACTCATGGTCCTCTATTAGTCTTTCTCTTCTGGTCATAAAATGTTTTACTAATGTCTTACCTCTATTATTGTTCTTTGTAACTTCAGATATTTTCTTCTCATATCAATTATGCATGTCGAGTAGAGATTAATTTCTTCCTTATTGCTGCAGCCTTTAGGGAATCAGAGACTATTTTTGGAATTCTTTTCTCAAACTACTATTCTTGCTTTATGCTGAACAACATCAGGTTTAAGTTTTGTTTCATTTTGGTTTTTTCATTGTTGTTGTTTGGGTTTTTGTTTTGTTTGTTTGCTCGTTTGTTGTTTTTAGGTTGATTTTTTTAAACAGATTGTTCTTTATGCTCTGAAGTTTTTCTAATTGTTCTGTTTCCTAAAACTGAACTCACACTCTTACTGAACAGACCAGAAATGGTACAGCAAAGAAAGTGTTTCCAAAGAGCCAATAAGTTGTTCAGCAGGCTGTGGTTAGCTATTTTCATTTTCACATGCTAGATTATTTTCTGGCCTATTTATCTACTCTGTCAACATCATTTTGAACTGAACCCTAGCCTCCAAAACACACACATTCCCACCAGCCTCCTGTTAGTTTAAAAAAACCCCAGTCTACTCTCATTTTTGGTCACAAATGGAGCTGTTGAATAAGGCTGCATGCAAAGCTTTTTAAAGTTAGAATTAGTTTAAGTATCTAAATTATCACAGTAGTTTTTAAACTCTCAGTTTTATGTTCAAGGATCATTAGTATATTCTTTAGTCAACAGTGTGATGAGGACTTTTTTCACTGGATTTAGTTGTGAATTCCCCCAGGTTATAAGAATCAGCAACTACTAGGGATGTTTTGCTGACTACATTTCTCGTGTGTTGTTGGAAAGAACACTGAACTTTATTTGCACTGACTTCACCTGATGATCTGATGTGGATTGAAACAGACTTTGGGTAAAGTTGAGAACATCAGGGCTCCTGTGTTCCAGGAGAATTGTCAACTACTGGCTATTTTTCTATGACATGGAAAACTTGATTTCCTTTTGCCACTACCCTTAAATGCAACAGTGATGTCAGGAATTGCCACAGCAAGAGCTAAACCATGAGACAAATAAAAGTACATTTCCTGGTTTAAAAGTGTTCATTATCTAACTTCATTATCTAAAGGCCTAAGCATCTTGCAGGCATCTTCTTTTGCTGTGCAGTGTGTCCATAAAGTGTGACAATATCAACTAAAAGATTATTTCAAGATCATGTGCAAGGGAAATTTGAGTCAAAATCTACCAAATTCAAAAGAAACAGACCCCAAAGCAAGTACACTATCTCAAACATTTTGAGAAGGTTTTGATTGTATTATCTCACTTACTTAATGATATAGACTTCAGAGATATTAGCTTTTCTTTGTATATTTATCTATCTATAACTTTACATAGCACATTAGAATTGCAAGTATTTTTACATTTAAAAGTAAAAATATATTAAAAGTAAATATATAATTTCTATAACCTTTCTATCACTAATTCCTATATATAAGGAATACTTACAAAAGCTAGAAGATAGATGTCATGGTTTATATCCTGCCAGCAATTAAGTACCACACAGCCACTTGCTCACTCTTCCCTCCCCTCCATGGAATAGAGAGGAGAATTGAAAAATGATAAAACCAACAAGGGGAGATAAGAACAGTTTAATAATTGAAAAAAGGTAAATAATAATGGTAAAAGTAAAACGATAAAGAGGAAGAAAACCCAAGAAAGACAGGCAATGCACAGTACAGTTGCTCACTGCCATTAACTGATGCTGTTCCCAAGCAGTGACCACCAGCTCCCAGCCATCTCCTCTGGTTTATGTGCTGGGCATGACATTGCCTGATATGGAATATCAAATATATCTTTGGCCAGCCCGGATCAGCTCTCACCTGCGCTCTCTCCCAGCTTCTTCTGCACCTCTTCACTGGCAGAGCATGGGAAACTGAAAAGCTCTTGAATTAGAGTAAGCTCTGCTCAGCAACAACTAAAACATCAGTGCATTCTTACCACTATTCTCCTAAATCCTAAATCCAAAATCCAAACCACAGTACTGTACCAGCTACTATGAAGAAAGTCAACTGGACCCCAGCTGAAAACAGGATAATGGAGCAGCATTTCTTATGACCTTATTGTCAGCAGAATTAAATTTCGGTAATATTGATACCTGATATTGAATGCCTTTGTTTTTTTAAGCAGCTGCAACCAAACTGGAATTGCAGTGATATGGAGAAATGAGATGAAGTAGAAATTATTTTGATTTGAATATCACTGAAATGTGGTATTTCTATGCTCTTTTGTAAATGTTTATCTCTTCTTTGAAGCCTGAACATTTAAAAAATAGCTGTTATTTTATTTAATGCAAAGTATTTCACTTGAGAAAAATTTTCAGGGAATATATTAGAGTCTACTACATACAAATATTTGCATTCATTATACTTCTTTTCTATTGGAACTGCTATGAAAATATCCTTTGTGGCAAGCTGTGACTGTGTTCCCAGTGTAATGTGACATAGGAGAACTTTTAATGGAGAGAAGGAAGTTAAAGCGGGAAATAATTCAATCCAGCTTTATTTCATCTTCCTGTGACTGTTGCTTTAGGGAAGTGGAAAGGAAGGCCTTACAGAGACTTGCACATACTTAGAAGTCTGAATCAGATATGTACTAAAGGGGTACAGTTCAAAGGCTCATATAAGAAGACATACCGCATATGCCTCTTTATAGATTTCAGCTCCTTTGTGTGTTAGTCTTCTCACACACTTGTTCCTGTGTGTTTGTTTCTTTAATCTACTTCTATGTCTATTAGACTGATAAAAACTTCTGCCTTCTCACTTCTATCTTAGACCAATATTTCTTTTGGCTACAAAAAATAGATATTACAGACAAGTTTAGTTTTTCATAAGGCTGCGAGCTGAGAAAAATGTGACCATTTACAGCATCCAGAGACCAAAAGAACCAATCTTTGAGCATATGTGACAGTCAAAGGTTTGTTTACCTCATTTACTGCACAATTAACTGTTGTGTCCACATTCATAGTGACGAGCCATGTAATCCCCACAAGATGTTTGCTCTATGGTTCGGGCCCTCAGGAAGACAGCTTTTAAGTAAGTGGAAAAAGCTCTGATATAATTCATTACACCATAGGACACATGTCATCATGTCATGGGTTTATGATTATATTGTCACCTTAACTATTGCAAAGACACAGTTCCATAAGAAACAGTTTCATGATATTAAAAATGGGTGATTAATTACATAATAAAAAACAACCCACACAGTCCACAAAGTGTTAAAATAAATGAGCAAGAACTGAGTACTATTTAACTAAAATGGAAGCTTTACTAAGTAACTATGAATTTATTGAATCAGTTGTTTACTTAAGGTCATCCAGAAATAATGGTAACATTTCAGAGGTCTAAATAATGGTAACATTTCAGAGGTCTAAATAATTTTGTTTCAGTCAAAAAAGTGAGCAATGAGTTGAATTTGAGCCCTCTCAATCAAGACTTTAATGAGGTTGAATTGCTTGTATGTATATAGCAGCACCAAGAACTGGGAGATGATAATCTAAAATCTGTCTGGAGGAAGAATGATTTGCAAGATGTTTTTGTTTGCTTGTTTTGGCAATTCCCAATTTAATCATCAGACTGCATACATTCTGAGCCTTTTCTGTCATAACATGAAGATCTTTCTATGCAAATGTATTAAATTCATGATGTTTTCTGCCTTTACTACATGACTCTGCCCTTTTATCATAGTAAGGAGAATGACAATATTCATTAAGAATATATAAGACATTAAATGGTAGTGATAACCTATTGTGATAAACATCACATAAAGATCAGGAAATGACAGTCAATACAGGCTTGAGGAAATCTTAAGGCTGCAGAGTGAGTGAATCTCTCTTGTCTTCCCTCCCTCAAACCATTTGTCTCTTCTCTTATCAGTGAAGGCAATGACAGTAAGAACAGTTCTAAAATAATCAATTCCTCTGGCATATTTAAAAATGTGATTTCAAGGACCTTTTCAGAAAACCTTATTGCCCTATTCGGGCCCTGAATATTACATTCATGTTCATGCTTTCAATTTCTTTTTTTAAGGATTGGGAACTTTACATATCCAAATGCAAGCTCTATTTCAGTACATATCCAAAAAGCTGGATCCAAAAACTGGGACACCTCACTGTAATTGCTTAATGATTCACCATCTTTGCTTCTCTAGGAAAAGATACCCAGCTTGTTTATAAGTGGTTGTTGTAGGAAGACTATGGATTTGTTGTCTGCAAGTCTTCATGTTTTCTTTGTAAAGTGCATTGGAAAGAGTTTTTGCTTGTTCACGGCTTCTTGCTTTGGTAAGTGATTGCTCTAAAATCAATCATCTGTATTGCCCTATACTATTCCCATAATGTGACTATCATGATGGCATCTCCTTTAGCTCCAAATGCAATTTTAATGCAGTTATCTAGCTTGCTTGTTAGACCCAAGGCTTCAATGGGTATTTTTCAGGAAAGGAAACCATGTCTAGGCTTCTATCAGCAGGAGGAAAATGTGCAGAACCTGACTGGCCTTGTGCCTCTCCTTGCAATTAAAAGGTTAGTGCTTTCAGCTATTACCACAGAGTTTGTTTTGTATAGAAAACAACAAGCTCTCAGCTGAAGTTGAATATTGTTAGTGCTAACAAATGCAAATAAGAATTG
Organism: Toxostoma redivivum; assembly: GCA_013397375.1. NCBI lineage: Eukaryota > Metazoa > Chordata > Aves > Passeriformes > Mimidae > Toxostoma > Toxostoma redivivum. Next base: position 1,816,262 of record VXBI01016726.1, read on the forward strand.
CATATTTTTTTCAAAACAGGAACCCTTCTGTGATAATGTAACTCTGTGTTAAATGGGCATAGATTGATGGGGTTGTAACCTATTCATTATTATTATTGCCAAAGAACAAAGCATGCTGCCTAACACATTACAGAGCAAAATCTGTGCTATGTGGATAGCCTCTCCCTCCCAAATACATACTCTTTACCAGTCACAGTGTTACAGTAGAATCAGCCCTTGTGTTAGGTGCTACATGAATGCCTGAAAAAAGTTGGAATTGATTTCTCCAGAGTTTCCAGTGCAAAACTGATGGTTCAGCTGTTGCACAGAGTACATTGTTCTAATATGCTCTTTGACAATATTTCTGGTGTTAAAGTCTACAGAATTTAAAGATGCAATTCAGGGATACTCTTCAATACATCAAAACACTAATTTAAATTTATTTTGGGTGATGAAATTTCCTTCTCTGTACACGTGAATTTTCAATAGGAGTTAAAAAACATACACCCTCCCCGGCCTTGAATATGAGAGAAAGAGCTCATGTCATTTGCTGTAGTCAATTGTTTTCTGTTCCAGAGCAAGTTATATACAAGTTAATGAACAATAGTTAAAGATTTTTATATATCTTACAAGCAAATAATATAATGTAATTTTGGAATATACTTCAACAGAAGGATATATATTCAATAGGTTTTGCTTGCATTTGCTACAAAGGTTGATGCAATAGTACAATTCACCTGCAAATGATAAGTGATTGCTGCCAAAAAACCCACAACTATTTTTTAAACAAGAAAAATAGTCCTAAATCAAAGTTTCTTTTCCCCAAATCTCTGTAATTGCAAGCAGCGCCCTTACTGACAATTGAAAGGTATTTTCTCTTTAATGGGAAAAAGGTTAGGTTTTTCAAATAATATTTAATTTCCTTATCTAATTTCTTTGGCATAAACAAGATACAAAAGCTTTTGCTGCCTAAAAACTCCTAACAATTTCTCTTTTACATTGAATTATAGTAGCTTTGAAAGGAAATAATGCATCTGCAGATGGTGCTGAATTGCATGAAATTAATTACTACATGTGCAAGTTCTCAGTAATTAATTCCATTGAGGCCTGTAAAATCCATTGTGAGCTGAATTACATGCTTTTCAGCCTTTCCTTTCTATCTGAAAGTTGCTGTATCATCTTTTAAGCTGAGTTTAAAAGTGATAAGAAAAATATATTAAGTTCATCCAAGGAAATGCATTCAATTTTGTCATGCTTTTAATGTAGAGAAATCAAACTGTTATGGATTGTCTGTTAGTACCATGACCAAACATTTCTAAATGTCTTCTTGGAATTAACTATCTGCTACTGATGTACATTCTGATGTGGTGGACATTCAAAATTCCTGGGATCAGTGTTCAGTACTCCGTCCCTGCAGAGGTATTAATACCATAAACACAAAGATCGTAGACCTTAGAACTTATGACCACTTGTATCAAGCTTTTCATGTATTTTTTAAGAAGCTGGGATGAGAGAGGATATTTTCAGAACATATCCTCCTGATCTGATGCTACAGGTAAGGCAGACACAACAATCCTTAGGCTATGAATCCTGGCAGTGCCCAGATATAAGCCAAGTGCTTGACTGATCAAATCAGCAACAGACCTTACACAGATAGAGGAGACATTAGGGGGCTGTATAGAAATACCAAGGTGGTTTGGAACAAATGCAGGGGATTGAAAAGGATTTTTAAGGGTGAAAATTTGAGGATGGTAAGACTAACCTTGCTGTTAGACCTCAACCTACTTTAAGAAGGAAGACACAGACTGCATGCAGAAATTCTGACAGTGATGGACTTTGCACAGGAAGGGGGCTGTGAAAGAGAAAAAAAGGTTGAAAACTCCACTGGTTAATTATGATCTGTCTCCCAGTCTGATGAATTCTGAGTATTCTGGACAAAGTAAGGATACAGCTTACATTGAATCCCATGCAATATAAAACCCCTGACGCCTAAGCCACTCTATTGTTTCCAAACAGCCATTTTGTCTGGATTCAGTCCTGTGAAAAACTTCAGTGTCATGTCAGACTTGGTGTTCTTGTGGGGTCTGCATAAGTAGGGATTCTGCTGATCCAATCTGACTTCACAGTTTGTGACAGATGAGCTGATTTGTCTGGGATATGCTGGGTGCAACTGCAAGAGGCTGTGCTGGAGCACACACACATAGATGTATATTGTTTTTTGCACTAGGTTGAGCCAAAGAACTAGTCTGACCATTCAGACTTGTGGAATTTTGAGTCTCACTAAAATAGAAGATGCTGGGACAGTGATCTATTTTTTTTCCCCAAGGACAGTGCGGGAGAGCCCTTTTACAAACAGAGCAATAACATTTTCAGCACATTTGTTTTCTGATTGTTTGTTTCTGATTGTTGTGTTATTTAATCAAGGAGGTTCCTGTAAATCAGAACATTTCTGATTGACGTATGACTAGAGAATATGGTCTTATTGAAAAATAATTAATTTTAAAAATTAACTTTATCACTTTGAATTGAATTTTAGCTCTTGTCTCAAGGTTTAATATTTTTTGCATTTTATGAAATCAAATGGAAAGGCGGGGCTAGGTTTCTAGGTGGAAATTCTGGTATGCATATTAGGTGAGAAGTAATCTCATAGGCTGTCTGCTGCATTGCACTTAAGAGTCTGACAAAGAAAATTAATAAAACTTTCCATCTCCAAAGTTGCTAATGCACATTGATACCTTATGTCTGACATTCCCTCAGAAGACTGAAGGTGAAAAGAAGCTCTGAGAAGGGAACAGTATTTTCTGTGCCTCAGGCACTGAGGATATGTGACTTACTGGCCTTTCTAATTTTTGCAAAGCCATGGTATGTGTGCTTCTATAACCTTTCAGTCCAGACAGCAACTGGGTAAATGCCAAGGAAAGCATGATCTGCTTTCTAATCAGCAAACTGGCTACTGCATGAACAAGGACAGTGAAAAACAGAAGGCTTTTTTCCTCTATAACCCCAGTATGGTGGTTATAGTAACAGAGAGCATATTGATTCAAGTTCAGTGTTTTTCTGTTTATCAGATACAAGACTCACAAAAATAATTTCATTTTTGTTAGCTGAATTGAAGGGTAATGATGTGATTGACAGAGAGTTAGAAGAACATCACAAAAGTGTTTTAATAACCATCATGAAATACCGTTTGGATATTAGGATTCTGCAGACTTCTAGCAGTGGATTTCTTTTTTTTTTTTTACCATGTACTTTATAAAGAAAGTATTCTTGCTAAATGGGAAGCATCAGATTTAACAGCTATTTGCATTATTGCCTGTATTGTTGAAGGCGCCTATATGTCACTGTTGAATTATGTGAGAAGGATAAACAAGGATGTGGGGGTTGGGATTGCCTAAATACAAGTATGTAGTCCTATTTGAGACGGTCTGGCGTACCTAGAATAATTACACAAGGCTGGCATACATGGCAGTGGACCAAAGGGACAATTCCTCTCTGTTGGAGTTGTAGCTGGAGGCCAAAAATTCTCTCTCTGTCCCCTCCACACACTGCTTTTTTTGTGTGTGTGTGTGTTTCTTCTATGAGTGTTCTGTGAGCCTCCCTTGAAACCTCAGGCCTTGCCATGTAGCAAAAACCAAATACCTGTTTTAAAAACCTCTCACTCCTGTTTGAAGTACAGCTCCTAGATTTGTGTACTAATATTGATGTTAGAGTTGCTTCATCTCTGTCTACAAGTAGGTACATAAATATTTGTAGCGCACAGATTGCATACGCTAGCGATGATGATGCTGGGACATCAATCTTGGTGTTAGCTTCTTAGTCTCCTTATAGGATGTGTCCTAAGGACACATGCTTGAATAATACTTTTAAAAACATCATTTGGTATCTTGATATACTTCCATTTTTTCCCCCAAAAGATTTAATGGGTCAAATATAAATTGATTAGTGGTTTGCTTATTTTAGTTAAAATGTCAAAATACAAATCAAATAATTTTTCTAGCCTATCTAGCTAATAGCTTGGAATTGAAAATGATCTAACAGTTCAAACAACCTAACTTTTTTCACACCTTAATCTTTTTTTCTCCAATATGACCTTGAGCAAGTAATCTAACCTTCCTGTACTTTGACTTTCCTACCCAAAAAATATTGATAATCATATTTGCATGATTAATTTGTTTTAATTAACAATTATCTTTGTTAATATTGGTGAAGTGCTTTGAGATCCATGGATGGAAACTAGAATATAAATACAAAGTATTTTCTGCTGCTAAGAAATCTATTTTACCAAAATGACAAAGATGCAAAAAGAGAGATGACTGCAGAAAAATATCTGTAAAACAGCTATTCTGGCCTCCTGGGAGGACGTTAACATTTTTTCCTGAGAGGACTGATCTGCTTATAGATTAGATAATCAAACACAGACGCATTATACCAGCAAGGTGTTTTAAAGGAGAACCTTGACTAAAAATAAAGATGTTCCTTGGCTATTCTGTAAACATCAGCATGACATGTGAAAGGCCTTTATAAAGCTGAGGATTTAAAAAAAAGCACCGAAAAAATGTGGGGATGGCTGTAATGAATCACATTTTGCTTTCAGTAACACTCATCTAAAGTCAGAAAGCTACGTATCAAATAAAAAGGTTTCACTGAGGAGAACCTTCACCTTGATTAAAAATGTATTTCCTAGATGAAATGTCTTTGAGTTTACATCTCATGAACTTGAAAACAGGACCAGGGATTGCAGAACCAGGATTACAGATTTGGAATCTCTTAAATGCTCTGAAATTTTTCTTAGCTATCATAGAATCATAAAACTGCTTAAGTTGGAAAAGACCATTTAAGATCATTGAGTCCAATAGAAACTTAGCACTGCCGAGTCTACCACTAAACTATGTTCCTAATAGAATTTTAAATATCTCTGGGGTATTTAAACCGCTTCCCTGAGTGACCTCTTCCAAAGCTTGACAACCTTCCAGAGAAGAAATATTTCCAAATATCGAAACTAAACCTCCCCTAGCACAGCTTGAGGCCTTTTCATGTCATCTTATTGTTTGTTATATGAGAGAAGCGACCATTAAGGTGGAAAAGGCACAGCTGTTTTTTCTCAAACAGATTATGTTTTTCTGAAAGTGAAATCTAGCTGCTTAGTGGATATTCAAACAAAGCATTTTAAGAAATTCCCATAAAAACACATTCACATTGCATAATTTCCGTTTTCCACATTGTTGCTAACTGACTTCCCTTCTGCTCATCCATGTGGTCACCAGCAATCTGGCCACAGGAGATCCTGAGGATGTTAGGAGGGGCTGCAAGGAGACCATGGAGCTCTGGAGATGTTTCCTTGATCGAAGGAAAGGGTTTGGGGCATGGGGGGGTTGCACCAATCCCATAGGTCAACACATTTTTTTGTGCAAAAGTTGTGTCTTAGATGGTGTATTGGTTTTGATTAACAAAAAAAGCCCTAAAGCCTGAGAATGAGAGCAGTAGGATCCACCTGACAAAATGTGGTCCCTGTTTGCCGACAGAAATGCAAAGGAGAACTGAGACACATTGGGACAGCTTGCAGCTGGATACCTGCAATGAACAGGTACAGGCTCTTCAGGAAATATTGTGAGGGAAGATAGAAGCAAGGGGGCCAGAGGAGGTACTCTCTGCATGAAATAGCAGCTAACTTATGGGGAGCTCTTGTATAGGGCAGACAACAGGCTGAGGGAGAGCTCATGGGTCAAGACCAGAGGAGAAGTAAGTGATGGTGGCATTGTGGGAGGAGTCTGTGGTCAGAAACCCGATATTCTTGGTGGGTCAGCAGACAAATCCTTCTTTAAATAACTCAGGTGAGTTTCTAGATTGCCATCAATGACAGAGCTGTCATTCAGGGGGTGCCAGACAGGGTGGAGCAATGGGCCACAAGAACTTCATACAATTAAAGGAAAGATGGAAAGCACTCACTTGAGAAGGAAGAAGTTTCTGCAATGGTACAGGCTAGGTCTGCTTGGGGAGTAGATCTGCTTAAAACTGTTGAGCTCTTGAATGGTGACACATGAGCCTGCAGTATGCCCTGGCAGCAAAGATGGCCAACATGTCACAGCATATATTAAGAGAATCATGGCCAGTAGATGGAGGGAAGAGACTATCCTCTTCTTCTTGGCATTTGTTAAACCTTGTTCTTGAACATACCTTGCTCTACTCTGCACTGGTGTGGCTACACCTTGAATACTGTGTGCAGTTTTGGTTGCCGCAATATAAGAAGGACATTAAGCAATTACGGAGTGTCCAAAGGGGGCCACAAGGATGGTGAAGGGTCTGGAGGGGAAGCCAGAAGAGCAGCTGAGGTCACCTGAACTGTTCAGCCTGGAGGAGATTGTGGGGAGACTTCACTGGGGTCTTTAACATCTTCAAATGGAGAAGTGGAGGTGCAGGTACTGATGTCTTCATTCTCATGACCAGTGACAGGATTCATAGAAACGGCAGAAAGCTGAGTCAGGCGAGGTTTAGTTTGGGTATCAGGAAAAGATTTTGCACCCAAGAGGGTGTTGGGCACTGGAACGGGCTCCCCAGGGAAGCAATCACAGCAAAAAGCTGACAGAGTTCAAGAAGTTTTTGGACAATACTATCAAGCACATGATGTGTTTCCTGGGGTGTTCTATACAGGGCCAGGAGTTGGATTTGATGATCCTGATGAGTGCCTTCCAACTCAGCAGTTATATAATTCTACAACACAGCACCCTATTTTAGGCCCTCAGTATAAGACCTCAACAAATTAGGCTGAGTTAGCCAAGGCTGCCAAAATATTTGGGGGCTGAGCATTCATCCTGTGAGGAAAGGCAGAGAAATCTGGAATTGCTCAACCTGGAGGCAAGATGGCTTCAGGGGAACAAAAGAGCAGACCCTAGTTCTTACATGGAGCCTGTTGAGGCCATAGGCTCTCCCCTGTGCTTCCTGGTGGGAGGATGAGAGCTAAAACTGATAGTTGAAAGATAGGTTTAAATTGTTTATAAGGAGAAGCTTTTTCCCCATGAGGATAGCCCAGCAGTGTAGCAAGTTGCCCAGTGATGTTACATAACCTCTTTCCTTGGTGATTTTCAAGACCAGACTAGGTAAATCCCTGAACAACCTGGTCTGATCCCATGTTTGCGCCTGTTTTGAGTGGAAGGTTAAAATGGAGACCTACTCAGGTCCTTTCATACATGATTTTAATAGAGAAATAATGAGAATGCCACTTTTTGAAGCTTAAATACTCATTCTGGAAAGGATTAAAATTACTTCAATTAGTGCCAAGCAGGCATAATTTCTACAGATTCAAGTACCTAATTTCCACTGATTTTGAAGTGAGACAGGCACTTTGATGGGTTTGAGGAATTTGGACTAAGGGTGCTTCCTTTAAAAAAACCCCAACCAACCTAATTGTACCTATGGCAGTTCTCTTTTACTCACCTTTTCTAAGAAAAGAACTGGCTGGTGAAAGGGAGATTAGCTTCCTGATCCTGCAGAACTCTTGAAATGGAAAAAAAAAAGATAAATCTTAATACCTCTCTCCAGCACTGTGTATTCATTGTACATCTACTCTCAACCAAGCATTCAGAAAAACTGGTTACCTGTAAGGAACGTTTTTCTACTGATTTTATATCACAGTATCATGGGCAAAAAAAAGACCCATTCACAAACATGGGTATCTGAAAAAATGCACTCCATCTATTTGCTGGTCTTTCTCCTACAGGCAAAGCAAACCAGTCATTTACTTGGGAAAACATTTTCTTTCAGTCATCAATATTAACAGGAACACTTTAAACTAGACCTGCCACTTTGTGGGAGGTCAATGTAAGGAAAGTAAGACCAGCAGGAAAATTGGAAGACAGCAGTAGGAAAGCAGAATTTGTTTTCTAATTACTGCCATGCAATTACCTTAGATACATTTTATTCAGTCTAGGAAGTAACTCTGTTAGGCTCAGAGGACATTATAGGTGTAAGGAATACATTGTAGGTGTAAGAGTCTAAGGTCTTTTTTGACGTCTGAGCAAACAGGAAACTGACACTTTAAAAAATATTGCCATTTTGCCTAAATCTTTCAGTTTCTTGCCATTACCCATGGCTTAAATACACTTAAAAGCGGGGACGTGGCATTAGGAAGGGTGTATGTATGGGTTTAAGCATGTCAAAGTTGTAGAAGTCTGATTTTGATTTTCTAGAAGACAGTATAATTTTCCACATCAAAATGTAGGTATATGTCATGGCTGAACACAGAGGTGAATAAAGGCAGTTGTGGAGGGAAGATTCTGCTTTTTTTGCTTTGGGTAGGCAAAATTGGAGTAGTTTAACCCCTCTGCCCACCAAAAGATTTAAAAAATTTTTAAGAGAAAGGTTGAAGGACACATCCTGTTTTAAGATTACAATACTGCCCTAAGAAAAAGCACAAAAAGGGAGGTGATTGCACTAAGTGAAAATCTTGGAGTGTCAGGTTTGTTTTTCTCTGGAAGTTGAGTCCTGTGTCTAAGGATCTTGCAAATTCTCTATAAAAGCAGCGGAACATATCAAATAAATCAAAATAAATCAGCCACTAACTTGTGCTTCTAATTCCCTTGCTGTGAGCAAGCTGATCAAAAGGTTCATTAACATTATAAACTGGCCCATGGTTTTGGTAAAATGATTTAGAGGTGGGAAGTCAATGTTCCCTGTATTCAGGTGTGGGCAGGGACAGTTAAGCTCTATCCAGTCAGTGAATGAACTTGCTCCTGACACACCTGAGAACAAAATTCTGAGTTTTTACAATTGTCTTGAAGTTTAAAGCATTGGAGAAGATAAGGCAAAAAACATTAGTGTCTTGAGAGACTCTTAGCAACCTACCAAACTGGAACACAGGGAAGCATCTGGAGCAATTCACTTAGACAATAAACATCTGCATCTGCAGCCATCTGTAGACCGGCAAAGTTTGCAGTCATATTTTGGGGCTGCACTATTAGTTTGTCTGAGATGTAACAAGGTTCTCAGTCATTTCTTTGCAGCACTTTAAAGCCTCAAAACACTTAGTAAAAGTGATCGCTACTGAAATTGCATAAGAATGCTGAAAACTATAGTATTAATAGGCAAGTCTGGCTCTGCATATTTTATATGAAGAAAATTACCATCCATAACTGACAGGGACTAAGACTGTAGTAACTAGATTAGATAATATTGGCTTATTATATATTGAATATATATAAATTTTGTTACCTGCAATTTAAAATACTTGGACAAGTGATGTAACAAACTCTAATAACAGCTGACCAGGAAAGCACCCGGCACCAGATATACTGTAGTAATAAAAAACCCTGAAGGAAGTGATGTTTTCTTCTATTGGTGTATATATAAAATCTACTCCTAAAGTGTAAAAGTAAGCTATTCATGTGCCTCATGATTCTACCAAGTTAAGTTAATGATGCTGTTCTCATATAGGCTTATCAGGAGTATGCTGTGACATATGTGTGTTTGTGACCAAATCCCAACGTGATAGAAGTGCAACACTCCTCTCCAAGAGATCTGACTTGAAGATCCCTAAGCCTGTTTTCTGCCAATATGAATCTCCATGATAATGCTGATAGAAAGTGATGCAATTCGAGGAATCCTGGAAACAAACCAATAAGGATGGCTTCTTTCAAGCACAGTATTTTCTGCTTTCTTTTTGTGTCACTTTTTGCATGTGCTGAATTTTCACAAATACACTAAAGACAATCAGAATCTGATATGAATGAGTCAAAAAGAGTGCAGTCGTTTTGGACAAGAAAGGCTGAACAATAATTTTTTCACTAACAGTGGTCTGCACTACTCTGCAACAGTAGAAGTCAGGAAAGGACACACTCTTCTAAGCAAACATTTGTAGTGAAAGATGGAGTTCACCCTCTCTGTAAGGAACAGTTTTCTTTCTAATGTACTATTCCTTCTTCAGCTTCTCAGGGTTACCACCTCATCTGTGCAGGTTTTAAAATCCTATTCTTTCATCTAACATACCATCATCTGTGTTAAATAAAAATATGTCAGCAGGTTGAATTTCCTCTACTTATTTTTGTGTGTCCATCTATCCCACTGCTACTTAGTCATCTCTCCTCAATATTCTCCTTAATTAAGACTGTTGCAGAACATTTGAGGCTCATGGCAAAATAGTGAAAATCTTTAATGACTTTTTCCTCTTCCACACCTCCCTTCTGGATTCATCCAGTTCAGGAGGGCTGTAATTTTTAACAGTTGTACTCAGATGAAAAGCAGAATGACCTTTGTCCTTCTCTGCGAGAAGATTAAGATAGGTCAGATTAACCACTGCCTTGGCCAGTCTGGTTTACAGAGAGTAATGAGGGAGATATCACAGAATTGAAGCCTCCTGTGATGGTTTCCTGAGCCAACAGCTGATTGCTTGAAGGAAGGATGAGAGGTGTAATGATTTATACCAGTGAACACCCCTTAATAGTTCATATTAGCCAGGGGAGACATTTGTCCACCTTCTAGGCCATGTGTTCAGTCAATGCATGCTATTACATAGAAATGAAAGACAGTGATGTGACAGATGGCCGCTTATGGCAGAGAATGGCTTGGATGTTCTGCCACAGCTTAAAGAAAACAAATATATGAAGTGACTTTACTCAAGGAATACCATAAAAAGCTGCCATCTTATATCATACCCTCAATAAGCCCTTTAACTTTGTTTCTTTATTTCAGGTTTCCTGAAGTTATTACATAGAACTACTTTGAACTTAACAATTTTAGAATTGAGTGGTAAAATAACCACTGTAAACAGAATATTCCTTGCAGGATTTATGTTTAGAAATAGCTCTTTCTTTCAGAAACACTGGTCTGAAATAGTTCTAGATTTTATTTTACAAAGTGACTATTTTAGAATTCAGTTAGGTAGAAGAAAATTATTTCCATACCTAAATTCATTCTGTGAGTGTCATGGGAATTTATGGAATATCTGAATGAGCTTTTGTGCAGCATTTTATAGCTGGATTAGTAAGACACAAGTCTGCATCCAAAAGACCAGTGGTCTCTGCAGTGATTTTGCTTGCACACTTGCTCTTGTACCTGTTTCAAACTGATTTGCTTTATTTGCACTCGTAATTGTTCTTCCTCAACTGATAAAGCACATGTGAGCACATGTGAATAAAGGCCTGTTCTTGGGGTTCAGGAGAAATAGAAAAGATCATAATATCGATCTTAAATGAGAAGGGGTAAAAATTGTGCAGAGGTTAAATTTACAATTACTGTGCCTTTGTGGTACGCCTCTTTACCTTCTTTGGTGTGCTTGCTCTCCTGTCTCCAAATAGAATGTATTTTTGTTTTTCTCATCTTTCCATGTAGGTGGTATCTAACAGGTCATTTTCCAAAGAAATGGAAATTTTAAAAAATACTGCTATTTGAAAAATGACCTGGTGGATCTCTATTTATGCACTATGGTGGATTCACACATTTACTGTTGAGACTCTAATTGTATGTGTTTTTCTTCCATGTTTTACAAATAGAAGACCAGAACCCATCCTAACTGCACTGTAAGTGAATTTATTTAGAATTCAGCCTTTCTGGCAATAACTGATATTCAGTTACTAAACTACCATGCCCTGTTGGATTAATTATATCAGAGTGCTCATGAAATTTGCTTGATTAACCCACAGAAAATGTAAGCACTATTGTAAGCACATGAAGCAGCAATATGGGTTATTTTGAATGCAAACAAATCTATAGTCTTTTATTATAAATTAAAACATGATCAAGTTTCAATGAGTCACTGACAGTGACTAAAAGCTTAAAATAGAAAAAGAATTATACTACTGTATGGAACAACAGTATAATTCAGAGACCATATGCGAACTGTGACATCGACAGATGTGTTCCCCCAGTCTATTACAAGGATAACTTAATTGAGAAAATAGAGATACAGTGTTTATTTCCCTCGTGGTTTGCCAGATTTCTATAATGTAACAAACCAATTTTTAAATAAAATAACAGTACTATTAATTGCAAAAAAAAATACCAAAAAGTAACTTGCTCTGTATTTGACATTCTTAGACCCTGTTCTTAAGACTGGGAGTTTCTGGAGACATAATTCATATTTTTCTCAGCAGTTTGCTAGTTTATTGTATACATCCTCTGATGGTTTTGCTTATCATATTGACTACAAGCATGTCTGCCAGAAGTGTAGTCTGAGCATTATTTGCTTCTAAGCATAACCAATGAAGACAAAGCAGATTCAGATCTAAATACAGATTTTGTATCTAATTCAGTTATCTGAACTTTAAACCATTTAAATATGACCATTGGTCATTAAATACTACCAATGAAAAAATTAAAAAAAAAAAAAAGCCGGTATTTACAGAGCTATGACTATGTCTGAGGGTTCTAGGGCTTCTATAAAATGTTTTGTTTGCATTATTTAGTTCCTTTCCTCATGAATCAATATTGGCACAATCATTTTAATTTTCAAAGGTGTAATTGAAGCTCCATGGTAAGAAGTGTCACTGGTGGCAACCTTTCTAAAGGTGGGATACAATAGAGGAAAAGGACAGATATATTTTACTGTGTAATTCTACCATTCAGTCATATTTGAATTTTCTCCTAATCATTCATTTTGGAAACAGTATTCCAAATATGCATTCATATTTCTTTGTGGGCCTATCACAGTTGAGATTTGTTTTAAGGATGAAATCTGGAGATATTTCCTCTTAAATGTGAGATAAGCTTTGCACACAGATTTTTGAAACAAAATTCCAGGAGCTGATCAGATAAATGATGAAACCTATGAAAACTGGAAGATGCTTTGTGGAAGTGCGTGCACTCCCAGAACCCTACCAAACTTCCCTAGCCTTTAGCCTGTTTTAGGAGATCCCATAAAAAAGATAGCCTTGCAAGGATTAAATTACTCACTAATAAATTAACTGAAATTTAATTTATTTTTGTTTGTGATATGCTGCTGATGTAGTTGTGATACCAAGTTTATGCATGTGAGCAAAGCAAGACTTGTCAAAAAGATCTTGTACTAGAGAAATAGGTGTAGCTGCAATAAAACAGACTTCTCTATGGCCTTCAAAATAGGAATCATGGAACAAAACTTATGAGTTTTATTTTTCATAATAATTATTTTAAATTTCTAATTGATGTTACACGTAACGAACTCAATAGAGATTGTAATTTGTTAGCACATGAAAAATTTTACCACATTATATCTAAAGCTATTTTACAGTTTCTCATAAGAAATGGTTTCTGTGTCATGCTAGGGTTAATAGAATCCTACTCTTCCTCCCTTTCCTCCCTCTTCTCCCCAAGTTCCAATCAGCTCTTTCTCTCAAGCTTTCTAATAATTTAAGACAATCAAGTTAAGCTCAGACTAACTCAACTGTAAGGCTTCTGCCTTTTTTCCAACTCTGTGCTTTAAAGCTGTCCTTTTTCCCCAACTTTGCAAGCATTTTTCTTTCTTTCTTTTATTTTTCTTTTTTGGCTTTTTTTTGGGCTTTTTGTCAGTAAAGTTGATACTTTTCCAGAAAGCCTTCTCTGTGCTGAAAATTAAAAGAGAAATAATTTCTGGTTTCTTTGGATTCTTTCCATACTTTACTAGATACTTGACCAAAAATTGCTTTCCTTACAAAATGAAACAGTTTGTATCCTTTCAAATTAAAATTTTACATCCATTTCACTCCCACTCCACTCCTAATTGGTAATTTTCCTTTCCTTTTGTATGTTTGTTTGATTATTCTTTGAGAACAGGTTGTTTTGTCAGAAAACCTCAAAATGGTATCTTAGTGTAGAAGTAAATTAATCTTTAACAAGGCCACACACACATACCTTAATAATAACTTTCTATAGCACAGCACACAGTGTATAATGATCTTTGAAAATTTCACCATTAAAATTAAAATTTCTTCTGTGAGGAGCCCTAGGCTGAATACTTAAGCCTTTATGGGGGTGAGACTGGAGCCCCAAACATATATATGAAGAGGGAGTCATGTTTTAACATTCTGGTTTTCTCCTTGGGAGGGCTTCTGTAGCTCAGAGTCACTGGAGCTCTAGGCTTTGTGGTTTTCTGAGCCCTAACACTGGGCATAACCCTAACCCTAACCCTAGCCATAACCCTAACCCTAGCCATAACCCTAACCCTAGGCTGAGCAGTTACACATGTATAGGGCTGAGGCTGGAGTCACGATGAAATGTGTGAAGGGAGCCATGTTGTGGTAGTCCTGCATTCTCCTTGGCATACCTTTAGATGTTACTGAGTCCCTGAAATTATGGGCTTTTTGGATTTGCTGAAGCCAAACGGAAGGCGCAATCCCAACCCTTGGCAATACTCTAACCCTAGGCTTTACGTTAGGCTTGTATGAAGGTTTGGCTGGAGTTAGAAAAGTGGGGAGGGAGTCATGTTTTTGCAGTCCTGCATTCTCCATGGCATTGCATTTGCTGCTGCAGTGTCCATAGAACTCTGGGCTTTGTGTTTACGGGAAGCCTAACCCTGGGTTTAACTCGAACCCTAGGCGTAAACCTAACCCTAGCTATAAACCTAACTCTAGCCAGAGCAGTTAGATCTATATGGGAGTGATGCCAGAGGGAAGCAGAAATGTGTCGAGGGAGCCATGTTGTGGTAGTCCCATTGACACGCCCATTTTTGCTGAGGAGCCTGTGAACCTCTGGGCTTTGTGCTTTTCTGAACCCTAACACTAGGCTTAACCCTAAGCCTACCTGTTGCCCAACACGAGGCTGAGTATTTAATCCTGTCTAGGGGTGATATTGGAGCCAAGCATATAGGTGAGGAGGGAGCCCTGTTTTGGCAGTCTGATTTTCCCCTTGGCATGCCATTTGTAGCTGCACAGTTGCTGGAGCTCCAGGCTTCGTGGTTTTCTGAACTCTAAACCTGGGCATAACCCTAACCCTAAGGTGAGCAGTTAGACCTCTTAGGAGATGAGGATGAAGCCAAGAAGAAATGTGGAGAGGGAGCCATGTAATAGCAAACCTCCATTCTCTTTGGCATGCCTTTCGCAGCTGCAGTGTCCATGGAGCTCTGGGCTTTGTGGGGATCTGAACCATAACCTTAGGTGTAACCCTAAACCTAGGTTTAGAGTACAGAAAACCAAAAACCCACAGGTTCAGGGACTCTGAATCTAAAAAGGCATGAGAAGGGAACTTCAGGACTGACAAAACTAGGTTCCCTCCACGCAGTACTGCCCAGCTATATCCTCACCAACACAGGTTTACCTGACATTCCTAGGGTTAGGGCTGTGGATACAGAGTCTGGGAGCTTTCCTGTGGATTGCCTGAGAAGTACAGGCTTCCTCATAAGCTTGGAGAAAAACAGAAGGGAAAGAATCTCAAACAAAGATGCACCTGCTATTATTTACAGAATGTGTACCATGAGAAATTGTATTGTTTATGGTAAGAACATCTTACAGGAGGTGTTGCTCGCCCTGACCAATGGGCTGTGTTTTGTTCATGAGTTAGTGTTCAGGTGTACTTAATCAAGGTAGTGTCACAATAAACTGTCTCTTTTCCTATCTTGAAAGATGACCATATAGCTGTGTGCTTTATTACCACCGTTCCAAGCGTTAATTCTTAACTAACAGCAACATAGGGCTATAACTAGGATTAAAATTTCACCTCGTATTAGGGTTAGGCCAAGCGTTATGGTTCAGATAACTGCAGAGCCCAGAGATTTAGGGACTCCACAACTACAAATGTCATGCCATGGAGAATGCAGGACTGCCACAACATGGCTCCCTCTACACATTTCTGCTCCCATCTGGTCTAACCTGATACAGCTTAAGGTGCTCATTTTGGGATACTGCTATGATTAGGGTTATGCCTAGGTTGATGGTTCAGAAAACCACAAAGCCTAGAGGTCTAGTGACACTGTAGCTACAAATGTCATGCCAAGGGGATCATTGGAATGTCATAACAGTGGCTCCCTCCACATGTTTCTGGATGGCTCCAGTCTCACCCCTATATAGGTTTAAGTTCCCAGCAAAGGGTTAGGGTTACAGCTAGGGTTAGGGTTAAACCCAGGGTTAGGGTTGAGAAAACCACAATGCCTAGAGCTCCAGGGACTCTGCAGCTACAAATGCCATTCCAAGGGGAAAAGCAGACTGCCAAAAATGGCTCCGTGCACACCTAAATGTTTGGCTCCAGCCTCACCCTCATGAAGGCTTAAATACTCAGCCTAGGCTTAGGGCTAGAGCCAGGGTTAGGGTTACAGCTGGGGTTTGGGTTCAGAAAACCACAAAGCCTAGAGCTCCAGTGACTTGACAGCTTCAATAGACATGCCGAGAGGAACACAGGATTTCCACAACTTGGCTCCCTCCACGCACTTCCGTGTGGATCCATCCTCACCCCAACACAGGTTAACCTGCTCATCTACTGTTAGGGTTACAGCTCAGGTTGGGATTACACCTAGGGTGAGGGTTCAGGAAATTATATAGCCCGGAAGATCTGTGTCTCTGCAGCTACAAGTGGCATGCCAAGGGGGGAAACAGGCAGTCAAAACATGTCTCCATCTACACCTATCTGCTTGGCTGCAGTCTAACCCCCATAAAGACTTAAGTGTTCACCCTAGTGTTAGGATGACAGCTAGGGTTAGGGTTACAGCTAGGGTTAGGGTTATAGCTAGAGTTAGTGTTAAACCTAGGGTTAAGGTTCAGAAAACCACACGGGCTAGAGCTCCAGTGACTCAATAGGTTTAAAAGGCCTGCCCAGCAGATTACAGGATTGCCACAACATAGCTGTCTCCAAATTCTCTGTGGCTCCAACCTCACCCCTATACAGGTTTCTCAACTCAGACTAGGGTTAGAGTTACGGCTCAGGTTAGGGTTATGCCTAGGGTGAGGTTTTGGAAAACCACAAAGCCTAGACCTCCAATGACTGTGCAGCTATAAATGGCATGCTTGGGGGAGAACTGGGCTGGCCCAAACATTGCTCCATCTACACCTATATGCTTGGCTTCATTCTGAACCCTATAAAGGCTTAAAGTATTCAGCCTAGAGTTAGGGCTATGGCTAGGTTTAGGGTTACAACTAGGGTTAGGGTTCAGAAAACCACTAAGCCTAGAGGTCCAGTGCCTTGACAGCTTCAAAAGGAATATTGAGAGAAACATGGGATTGCCACAACATTGGTCCCTCCAAACATTTCTGCATGGCTCCAGGTTCTCCCCAATATAGGTTAACCTCCCCAGCCTAGCTTTAGGGTTACAGCTCGAGTTAGGGTTACGGCCAGGGTAGGGGTTCAGAAAACCACAAAGCCAAGAGGATCTGTGTCTCTGCAGCTACAAATGGCATCTCAATGGGAGAACTGGACTGCCAAGACATGACTCCATCTACACCTATATGCTTGGCTGCACTCTAACCCCCATAAAGGCTTAAGTACTCAGCCTAGGGTTAAGGCTAGAGGCAGAGTTAGAGCTATAGTTATGGTTAGGGTTACTCCTAGAGCGAGAGCTCAGAAAAGCACAAAGCCTCGAGATTCAGGGACTCTGTTGCAACAGAAGACATGCCAAGGAGAAGGAAGAACTGCCATAACTTGGCTCCATCCACACATTTCTGCCATACACCCCACAGAGGTTTAACTGCTCTGGCTAGTGTTAAGGTTATTCCTAGGGTTAGGGTTATGCCTAGTTTGAGAATTCAGAAAAACACAAATCCTAGATCTCCAGGGACACTGCAGCTACAAAAGGCATGCCAAGATGAGCACAGGATTCTAAAAACAATGGCTCCATCCAAATGTATCTGCATGGCTCCATTCTCACCCCCATAAAGGTTTAAGTGGCTAGACTTAGGGTTACAGGTAGGGTTAGGGTCACGTCTAGGACTAGGGTTAAGTCTAGGTTTAGGGTTCCTATAAACACAAACCTCAAAATTCTAGGAACACTGCAGCGACATATGTCATGCCAAGGAGAACGCAGGACTGTACTGACATTAATCCCTTAACGCTGTTCTGCTTTCCAAAGGTTTCACGAGCATTCAGGTTCAGGTTCTCAGCCTAGTTTTAGGGTTGCAGCTGGGGTTAGGGTTATGGCTGGGCTTAGACTTGAGATAACCGCAAAGCCCAGAGGTTTAGAGACTCCACCACAATAATGGGCATGTCAATGGGAATACAGGACTGCCACAACATGGCTCCATCCACACATTTCTTCGTGGCTGCAGCTGCACCCCAATACAGGTTTAACTGCTAGGGTTAGGGTTACGGCTAGGCTTAGGGTCACCCACAGGGTGAGGGTTCAGAAAACCACAAAGCCTAGAGCTCCAGTGGTTCTGCAGCTACTAATGCCATGGCAAGGGGAAAACCAGACTGCCAAAACATGGCTCCCTGCACACCCATATGCTTGCATCCAGTCTCACCACTATACAGCCTTAAGTACTCAGTCTAGTGTTACAGCTACAGCCAACATTAGGTTTACAGCTATGTTTAGGGTTCAGAGAACCCCAAAGCCTAGATCTACTGTGCCTCAACAGGTTCAACAGGCATGCCGAGAGGATCACAGCATTGCCAACACGTGGCTCCCTCCACACATTTCTGCGTGGCTCCAGCTTCACCCCAATACATGTTTAACTGCTCTGGCTAGGGTGAGGGTTACGGTTTGGTTTAGGGTTATGCCTAGGGTGAGGGTTCAGAACACCACAAAACCCAGAGGATCTGGATTTCTGCAGCTACAAATGGCATGCCGGGGGAGAATCAGCCTGCCAAAACATGGCTCCATCTACACCTATATGCTTGGCTCCTGTCTAACTTCCATAAAGGCTTAAGAATTCAGCCTAAGGTTAGGGCTACAGCTAGATGGAGGGTTAAGGCTAGGGTTAGGTTTCAGAAAAGCACTCTGCCCAGAGGTTCTGAGACTCTGCAGCTAAAAAAGGTATGCGAAGGAGAAAGTAGGACTGCCATAAATTCGCTCCATCCACACATTTCTGCTTCCCACTGGTGTCAATCCCATAGAGATTTAACCACACTAGCTAGGGTTAGGATTATAGCTGAGGTTAGGTTTTTGTCTAGGGTTAGGGTTAAGCCCAGGGTTTGAGTTCTTATAAACACAAAGCCCAGGGTTCTAGGGACACTGCAACTGCAATTGTCATGCCATGGTTCTCTCAACACATTTCTGCTTCCCTCTGGTCTCACCCCCATATAGCTTAAGGTGCTCAGCCTACAGTTTGAGATACCGCTAGGGTTTTGATTATGACTCAGCTGAAGGTTCAGAATACCACAAAGCCTAGAGCTCTAGGGACTGTAGCTGCATATATAATGTCACAGAGATCACTGGAATGTTATAACAATGGCTCTGAGTGGCTCCAGTTTCACCCCTATAAGGTTTAACTGCTCAGATTAAGGTTCGGGTTACGGTTGGTGTTAGGGTTATGCCCAGGTTTAAGGTTCAAAAAACCACAAAGCCTAGAGCTACAGGGACTCTGGAGCTACAAACACCATGCTAAGGGGAAAAGCAGACTGCCAAAGCATGGCTCCCTGTACAACTATATGCTTGGCTCCACTATCACCCCGAAACAGGCTTAAGTACTCAGCCTAGATTTAGGGCTACAGCCAGGCTTTGGGTTAAAGCTAGGGTTAGGGTTCAGAAAACTACAAAGCCTGGCCTCCAGCGATTGGACAGTTTCAAATGGCATGCTGAGAGGAATACAGGATTTCCACACCATGGCTCCCTCTACTCATTTCTGAATGGCTCCAGCCTCACCCTAAAACCCGTTAACCTGCTCAGCTAGGGTTAGAGTTACAGCTTGAGTTAGGGTTATGCCTAGGGTGAGGGTTACTATAAACAGAAAGCCCAGAGTTCTAGTGACACTACAGTTACAAATGGCATGGCATGGATAAGGTAAGACTGCCACAACATGGCTCCCTCTACACATTTCTGCTTTCCTCTGGACTCACCCCCATACAGCTTAAGGTGCTCACCCTGTGGTTTTGGATAATGCTAGGGTTAAGGTCATGCCTAGGTTTCAGGTTCAGAAAACCACAAAGCCTAGAGGTCTAGTGACACTGTAGCTACAAATGTCATGCCAAGGGGATCTTTAGACTGTTATAACATTGGCTCCCTCCACACATTTCTGAGTGGCTCCAGTCTCACCCCTATAGAAGTTTAACTTCTCAGCCTTATTGTTAGGGTTACACCCAGGATTAGGGTTTAGAGATCTACAAAACCTAGAGGTCCAATGACTCTACAGATACAAATGGCATGCCAAGGGGAAAACCAGTCTGCCAAAACATGCCTCTCTTCACACCTATATGCTTGGCTGCAGTCTCATACCTATACAGGCTTAACTAGAGTTATGGCTACAGCCAGGGTTAGGATTACAGCTAGGGTTAATGTTCAAAAAACCACAAAGCCTAGAGCTTCTATGACTTGACTGCTTCAATAGGCATGCCGAGAGGAGCATAGGACTGCCACAACATGGCTCCCTCCACACATTTCTTCGTGGCCCCAGCCTCACCTGAATACAGGTTTAACTGCTCTACCTAGGGTTATGGTTATGACTTGAGTTAGGGTATGCCTAGGGTGGGGGTTCAGAAAATTTCAAAGCCCAGAGGATCTGTGTTTCTGCAGCTACAAATGGCATGCTGAAGGGAGTACCAGACTGCCAAAACATGTCTCCATCTACACCTATATTCTTGGCTCCAGTCTGACCCCCATAATGGATAAAGTACTCATCCTAGATTTAGGACTACAGCTAGGATTAGGGTTAACGGCTGGGTTAGAGTTTAGCCCAGGGTTACAGATCCTATTAACAGAAAGCCCAGAGTTCTAGGGACACTGCAGGTACAAATGGCATGCCATGGAGAACCTAGGACTGTCACAACATGGGATCCTGCTAGGGTTAGGTTTACACCTAGGTTGAGGGTTCAAAGAAGCATAAAGCCTAGAGCTCTAGAGACTCTGTTTCTTCAAATGTTATGCCAAAGGCATCATTGGAATATTATAACAATGGCTCCCTCCACATATTATTGTGTGACTCCAGTCTCACCCCTATACAGGTTCCACTCTTCAGCCTAGGCTTAGGGTGAACTTTATGGTTAAGGTTACGCCTAGTGTGTCATTTCAGAAAAACAAAAGCCCAGAGGATCTGGGTTCTCTGCAGGTACCAATGCAATGCCAAGGAGAGAACCAGACTGCAAAAACATGGCTCCATCCTATATGCTTTGCTCCAGTCTCACCCCCATATAGGCTTAAGTACTCACAGTAGGGTTAAATTTACAGCTAGGGTTATGTTTTCAGCTAGAGTTAGGGTTGTGCCTTGGGTGAGGGCTCTAGAATAGCACAAAATCTAGAGGTTCTGGGGCTCTGCATCTACAAAAGGTATAGAAGGAGAATGCAGGACTGCTATAACATGGTTCCATCCACACCTTTCTGTGTGGCTCCAGTCTCACCTCCATACAGCTTTAACAGTGAAGCCTGGGGTTAGGGTTATGGCGAGGGTCAGGTTTATTACCAGGGTTAGGGTTCCCTGGGGTGAGTAGTCCGGGTCCTCTTTGGTACCCTAACTTGTCGTGTTGTTTTCTTCATTGAGCCAAGCAGTTCATAATTGCTAAAAGTGTTGTTTATTGTAGATGCACATCCGTCTCAAAAGCAAAACTCACAGACAGTAAAGTCTATGTTAGGTTATGGTTTAGAGTCCCAAATAGAAGCAGAAGCTGACTCCTGAGGCCCAGTAGAGCTGCCGCAGCTCCTGTCTTCTTCTTGGGTTTTGAAGATGGCGGCAAGAGAGCAAAGCTATACAAATGGCAAAAGCAAAAAGCAAAAGCAAAAGCAAGAAGCAAAAGCACTAGCTCTCCCTAATGCATGTGCTTATATAGAAACTTCCCAACGAGCTAATATGCAAACTCAGACCACCACCTCTTAACCTATTAGAATTCTAGTTTCTTAGCATGCCAGGCTACGTATAAACTATGCATACGATCTATCTTGTTTTATTTGAAAAATGTAAGCAATATTCTTACTATAGCTTTATTATGTCTAAGACTAAGTTCTTGGAGCCTCTGCATAAGCCCTGGCATCTAAGACTATGTTTTTCAACCTTCAATAGGAACTTGCACTTCTACACTGGCATCTAAGACCATTTGCTTGCTGAAAGCACTTAAAACTTGTTCTACTTACTTAATAACTTGCCTACTTATTCTGAAACTTAAACTTATACCTCTACCTTATATATAAGTAACTTAACATATTAACTTATAATTCTCCCTTATGTGTGAGTGGCCTAACATACTTCAATCCATCCAAAGGATTTAATTCAATCCCTACACTTTGAGTTCTTTCTGAAGAATTCAGAGAAACTCCTGCTTTCCTGACTCCAACAGGTTCAGAAAACAACAAAGATCACAAATCCAGAGACTCTGCAACTTAAAAAGGCATGCCATGTAGAACACAAAAATTTTATAAAAATTGCTTCCTCCATGATTCTGCTTCAGCCTCACATCTATCCATGTTTTACAGGTTTGCCTAGGAGGAGGTGGTCAATCTAGAGCTCTTGGCTTTGTGTTTATCTGAACCTGAACCCTAGGTGTAACCCTAACCCTAGCGGTAAGCCTAATCCTAGCCAGAGTAGTTAAACCTGTATGGAGGTGATTCGAGAGGCAAGCAGAAATGTGGGGAAGGAGCCATGTTGTGGCAGTCCTGTGCTAAGTTTGGCAAACCTTTTGTAGCTGCAGAGTCCCTGAACCTGTGAGCTTTAGTTTTCTGAACTCTAACCCTAGGCGTAACACTAACCCTAGGCTTAAAAGTACCCCTAGGCGTAGCTGTACAATGTGCATAAAGGTGAGACTGGAGTCAAGCAGAAATGTGTGGTGCAAGCCATGTTATGACAGTTCTGCATTGTCCTTCCCATTCCATTTGTAGCTGTAGCATCCCTGGAGCTGTGGTCTTTGTAGTTATCTCAACCCCAATCCTAGGCATGACTCTAACACTAGGAATAACTGTATTCCTACGATGAGCACCTAAACCTGTATGGGAATAAACCTGGAGGCAAGCAGAAAGGTGTGGTGGGAGCCATGTTGTGTCAGTCCTATGTTAACCCTGGCATGCTTTTTGTTGTTCTACAGGCTGTGAAGCTGAGGACTTTCTTAATTTCTGAACCCTAACCTGTAACCCTAGGCTGAGCATCTAAACCTATATGGGAGTGAGGCAAGAGGGAAGCAAAGATGTGTGGAGAGAGCCATATTGTGGCAGTCCTGTGCTCTCCTTGGCATGCTTTTTGTAGTTGCAGAGTCCCGGGACATCTGGGCTTTGTGGTTTTCTGAACACTAATCCTAGATGTAGCCCTAACACTAGCCATAACCCTAAGCCTAGACTGAGTGCCTAAATCTGTATGGGAGTGAGGCCTGAGGGAAGCAGAAATGTGTGGATGGAGATAATTTATGGCAGTCCTGTGTTCTCCTTGGCATGCCTTTTGTAGTTTCAGAGTCCCGGAACATCTGGGCTTTGCAGTTTTCTAAACCCTAACCCTAGACATAACCCTAACCCTAGCTGTAACACTAATCCTAAGTGTAGCTGTAAAATGCACTTAGGGGTGAGGCTGGAATCAAACAGAAACGTGGGGAGGGCACCATTGTTATAACAGTCCTGTGTTCCCATTGTCATGCCTTTTGAAATTGCAGAGTCCCTGGAGTTGTGAGCTTTGTGATTTTCTGAGCCCTCACTCTAGATGTAACCATAGCCCTAGCAGGAATCAAAACTCTAGGCTGAGCAGATAAACCTATATGAGGGTGAGGCCCGAGGGAAGCACAAATGTGTAGATGGAACCATGTTATGTCAGTCCTGCATTTTCCTTGGCATAACTTTTGTAGTTGCAGAGTCCCAGAACCTCTGGGCTTTGCGTTTTTCTGGACCCTAACCCTAGGCTGAGTATTTAAGCCTATGTGGGGGTGAGACTGGAGCACAGCATATAGGTGTGGAGGGTGCTAGGTTTTGGCAGTCTAGTTTTTGCATCCTTGGCATGCCAAGAGTTGCTGGAGCCATGAGCTTTGTGGTATTCTGAACCCTAAGCCTTAGGCATGACTCTCACCCTAGATGTTACCATAACCCTAGCCAGAGCAGGTAAACACGTATGGGGGTGCAGCTAGATCTAAGCAGTGACGTGTGGAGGGAGCCATGTTTTAGTAGTCCTCTGTTCCCCTTGGCATGCCTTTTATAGCTGAAGAATAGCTGGAGTTGTGGACTTTTTCGTGTTCTGGACCTGAACTTTAGTCCTAAGACTAACTCTAGACATAGTGGTGAAAGCTGCATGGGGTGAGGCTGGAGGGAAGCAGCATGGTGTGAAAGGCACCATCTTGTTGTTGTGCTTTTTTTTTCTCATTGGTATGCCTTTTGTGGTTGCAGAATACCTGGTGGTCTGGGCGTTGCTGTTTTCTGAATCCTAAGCCTTAGAGTAACCAAAACCCAAGGCGTGGCCCTAACCGTAGCTGTAACTGCAACCCTTGGTTTAGCATGGGGTGAGGCTGGAGCCCAGCAGAACAATTTGGAGGGAACCATGGTGATGCAGTCCTGTGTTACTCTTGGCATGCCTTTTTTATCTACAGAGTCCTGGGAGTTTAGAACTTTGTGATTTTCTGGACACAAACCATAGGTGTAACCCTAACCTTGGACAGAGAAGTAAAAGCCTCATGGGCTGTATCAAAGTAGAAAGTTGTGGATGGAGCCATTGTGTGGCAGTCCTATGTTCCCCTTGGCATGCCTTTTGGAGCTGCAGTGTGCTTGGATCTGCAGACTTTATTTTTCTAACCTTACCCTAGGTGTAATGTGGGCGTGGCTGGGCCAACACAAGAAAGAGAACACAACACACACCTGACTCCGAGCAGATGAACAGGAAAAGGGACCTTTATTTGCATTACATGACTATTTATAGAATTCCAACCATGATCATGGATTGGACAGTGATGGTCTGCATCTCAACTTCACTGGCTTTCCACCTTGTCACTCAGATGCTCTCTTCCTCCACTGAGAAATGCAAACAACCCTCTGTTTATCAGAGAGAGTGTGAGAACTGTTGGACAAATGTGTAAACATCAGAACATCAGAAGGCATTGAAATCCAGGGGCAACAGTGTAACCCTAACCCTAGGTGGAGCAGTAAATGCTCTTTTGCTGAGTCTTTTCTGTTAGCATATCTCTAGTTGTAATTAGAACATTTTGGTGGAGATAATGTTGGGGCAATTTTGTTTTTTCCCTAGGTAGGTTTTCTCATTGTAGTGTGCGTGGAGCTCTAGGGTTCGTTTTACTTTGAGCCCTAACCTTATACCTAACCCAGTACCTGAGTTGAGAAGGAAAAGATGCTTTTCTCTGAGGTTTAGGTGGCCAGCACATGGCTGGTTCTATGAGGAGGTGTTTAAAGGACCATATTAGGATGGGCAGTGCCATGCACTGCCTGGCATCTGTTTTGTAGCTTCAGTGTCCCTGGAGCTCCAGGCTTTTTTGTTTCTTCAGTCCTACCCCTAAGCATAGCTCTAACTCTAAAAGGAGCAGTAAAAGCAGCCTTTTTCTGGAACTGAGGAGGCCATTTTTCATGGTTTATAAACAAATTTAGGCATGGAATACTGTGGAATGAGTGTTTCCTTTAACAAAAAGCACTTCCAACAATCCTTTTGTACCAATGACATATTAAAACCAATGGATGAAAGTGAAAAAACCCCAACCGTTTATTGACAAGAGTGCCAACACTGCATGGGAAAAAATGGTGAAAAGATGCTAGATATTGAACTGTCAAGCCCCTTCCCTTGGCTTACACACAGCCACATCAGAATAAAAAGCTCCTAAATGCCAGGGAAAGAGAAAATAAAACCAAAATGGCTGCAATGTGGTGTGAAGGAGCAAAGAAATAGTGCTGGCTTTTGTCTTAGGGAAGGAAAAACCAAAGGGTTCTTGCAGCAGCTCAAGCAAAACCAATGAGAATCTGTTGTATCTCTGATGTTTGTGTCCTCTTCACAGCAGATGAAGCTGGCAAATTTAGTGTCCTTTCTTTTGCTGAGTTGGCTTTTCCAAGGTCTGGAGCCTAGATGGGGAGCAGCTCCTTGGCTCCCTGCTGGTCCCCTGCTTCTCTTGTGGATAGTTCTCTCTTGCCACAGACCAAACCAAACTGAACCATTCAGGAAAAAGCACAAGCCGCCAAAGGATTGCTGCTGCAGTCTCCACGTCCACAGAAAGGGAAAAAACAACTTCTTGCCTAAGCTAACAAAAACTCAAGCTAGCTAAGCAGCAGAGTAACTCCATCACAGGGCACCACTGATGCCTGAAAGGGAAGCTTTGGAAAAGCTGGGGCAACAGCCCCCAGGCTCCCCCCTCACTGGACCCACCGAAAACTACAGCAACCATTTCTGGGCATAAGGCAGACAATCAGAGAATAGCAACCCCGCCCAAGACAATTAGTGATTTTCAAGATGAAAGCATTGTTTTCCATGAGAAGATTACTTGTACCTCATTCCTGTTAACTAATGAGTGTTTGGAATTGTTTTCTCTTCAGGCCTGCTACCTCAATGAATATGTCATATGTGTTACCATTTTATTCTTATTTTAAAGCCTGGTTCTTGAATGATGATCTAGCTGTGGATCATTGGGTCAGCATTAAATTTTAATCTTCCCTGAATTTTTGTAATATAGAGGTCTCAGTGATGCTACTGGGTATTTTGTGGGTACCATCTGTCAAGAAAAATTATAAAGCAATGGGGTTTCTTTTTTTTTCCATAATGTGTCCTATGAAATAATTGGATGAAACTGAAGCTTCCAAAAGCAAGACAATTAAACACTTACAGTAAAAAATTTTACCAGGAAATATACTGTTATGAAGGATAAGAAACAATAAAGCTCAATGTCTAGAGATTTTCTAAAACTTGTCACTCTCATAAAGTTATTTAAATAGTTAACAGGGTTACATTTTTTAAAATTAAACACAATGGTTTCTCTCCTAATTACCTGAAATAGTCAATTACCTCCTCCTTTTACGTCTTGATTTTAATTTTTAATTATCTGGTTTTGTTAATTATCTGTGTTTTAAAGTCAGAGGATGAAAATATCCAGTGGTACAATCACCTGGCTGATGATGCACAATAATGGTGACTTTACGGGATTTGTCTTCACCTGTTTTGTTAACACTATTAGATAAATGCACTTGTTTAAATCACAGCCATTGAAGTTTCTTGAAAAATAAAACCAACTGATTACACTGTATTATTCATGTAACTTGATCTAAAATTGATTTTGCTGAGCACACAAAATGTTAAGTGACAGAATGAGAAGGAGCCTAAAATCTTTTGCTGAACAATAAAAAAAAAATAAAAAAATATTTCTGCCCTGGCTTTTGAACTTAAAGTGTTTCTTTCATGGTAATATTCCACTAATAGCAGATAGATAAATGGAATTTTTTCGTGTTGCTCAAATAACGGTTCTTATCAAAATGCAGTCTGAACTAGTGAAACATTTGCAATACAGAGGAAGTTCACACATGCAAAAAAAAAAATACCTTAAATGAGAGTTTATTCACTGCTGGGAAGGGAAATGCTAATTACAAAATTTTTACTAACTAAACAAATCCTTCTTATTTTATTGCAGATTATACATATTAAGCCTAGAGCATAGTCTAAGATTATTAGGAAGATAAACTTAGTAGTACCTACAAAAAGAAGGGAACAGAGAAAGTCTGAAGATACAGGAATGAAACTGAGATGCTGCTTCTTTCATTATATAATCCTGAAGGTCAGTATGGGAGAAAAGTATCCTACAGTTTTCAGTTAAGCTCCTGTTTCCCCTCTCCTATCCATAGCATTTAGCCAATTTAATTTGTCATAGCAGGGCTCTAGAAGTGATCCTTGAAAATGTGGTATGCTAATTTGCTATACTGAGCTTGTTTCAGCATTATAAAAAAAATATTTCCATCTTGCTAAGTGCCAAGAAGGGTGAATTTTAGTTCAGTGGATAATTTAAGGTTCACTGAGGAACAGTTTGAAGATATACATCTTTTGGTTATGCAAGAGTTTATGTTTGCTGGTTGGACAAAATAAAATTAAGTTAGTTAGCAGTGGCACTAAATGTCTCAATTCTTGTGGCAGGACTAATTCTGTATGTTATATTATTGTTTAACAGGAAGAAAAATATTTTTCAATCACTAGGGTTAAAGCTGGATACTGAAAGAAGAATTTCTGAATAGAGGGAAATAACGAGTAAAGAAATAGAGATGTATTCTGAGTAAATCAACTAATATGGACAGGCTACTTGGAAATGTCCTAGAGTACTGGTTTGGCACAGCCTGGTTTCTGGTAGCAGGGGGGCCACAGAGGTGGGTCCTGTGAGAAACTGCTGGAAGCTTCCACCATGTCTGGCAAAGACAATCCCTGATGGCTCTGAAGATGGACATGCTGCTGGCCAAAACTGGGCCAATGAGAGAGGCTGATAACACTTCTTTGATGACATATTTAAGAACAAAATCAAAACAAAAGTCACGGGTTTTGCTTCTAGTCAGAGAAGAGGCGGAGGTGAGAACATGTGAGGGAAACAACATGGAGACACCAAGGGGAGTGGAGAAGGAAGGGAGGAGGTGCTCCAGGCACCAGAGCTGAGATTCCTCTGCAGGCTGTGGTGAGACCGTGGTGAAGTAGGTTGTCACCCTGGAGTCCATGGGACCATGAGGGATGCAGAGATCCTCCCACAGCCCATGGGGACCCACGGGGGATGCAGAGATCCACCCACAACCCTTGGGATCCATGGGGGATGCAGAGATCCACTCACACCTCCTGGGGATCCGTGGGGGATGCAGAGATCCTCCCACAGCCCATGGGGATCCATGGGGGATGCAGAGATCCACCCACAGCCCACGGGCATTTATGGGGGATGCAGAGATCCACCCACAGCCCATGGGGATCCATGGGGATGTAGAGGTCTACCCACAGCCCATGGGGAAGGTGCCCATGCTGGAGCAGGTGGATGCCTGGAGGAGGCTGTGATCCAGTGGGAGACCTAGTGGAGAGAGAGGGCCCTGCTTCCAGGCTGGAGCAGCCTGTCCTTGGAGGACTGCACCCTGTGGAGGAGTGACCCACTCTGCGGCAATTTTGGGAGGACTGCTGGCTGTGAGAGTGGACCCACACCAGAAGTTCACGGAGAACTGTCTCCTGTGGGAGGGACCCCATGGCCTCACAGGGGAAGGACTGCTCTTACAGAGCAGTGGAAAAAAATCTTGGTGATGAACTGACCAAACCCCCATACCCTGTCTTCCTGCGCTGTCGGTGGGAAGAGGAGGGGGAGAAAGTGTTTCATGGGCTTATTTTACTTATCATTATCCTTCTCTGATTCTGTTCATAATAAATTTCACTTTGTAACTAAAGTTGAGCCTTTTTGCCCTTGAAATATTTCTCACGGTCCTTATCTCTCTCATGAAGCCTTCATTAACTTTTTTTCCTTTTTCCTCCTTTGCCCAGCTGAGGCAGGGAAGGGTGAGTGAGTGGCTCAGTGGTTGCCTGGTGTTGGGCCAATGTCAAAACACAACACCTAGTTTTCAGTGTTAGTTTTCAACAACTTGAAAAAATAGGTTTTCAGTGACTTGAACTAATTTTTTAACTGTGAGATTGTTATTACTATGATTGTTCAACCCTATAACATTAGCTTAATGAAATTTACTTTTTGTATTTCCTATTTCATAGAAATACTGTACTTAAAAACTCGATACCTATTGAAGTAACTCATCCTTGTACTTATATCTGATGTGAAATAGAAACACAAACACTAGTATTTATATTAAGGACGATTTATGCATTTAGCAATGAAAATAGAATCTCTGCACTGACTGAAAACACATGTCTACTAAGTAAACTTAAATTGACAACACCATTATTTTCGTTTTTTTCCCTACATATAGAATTTGGCTTTGTAGAGCAATAGAGAGTCATATATCCCATGCTGAAATTGGGAAGAATTTAGTTAAAACACTTTTAAAAATACTTAAATACTTATCAGCTCTTTCACAAAAAAAAAAAAACAACAAACCAAACCCAAAAAACATACAAACAAAAAACTCCAAACTATCAAAAACATTTCAAACCAAAACAAAAA
Source organism: Toxostoma redivivum (assembly GCA_013397375.1). Lineage (NCBI taxonomy): Eukaryota > Metazoa > Chordata > Aves > Passeriformes > Mimidae > Toxostoma > Toxostoma redivivum. Next base: position 1,846,250 of record VXBI01016726.1, read on the forward strand.
AAAAACCCAACCCCACAGAACTATTTCATATAAAATAAATGAGAAATTCTTATGAACTCAGGTGCTATTCTGTACATTCTTTTCCTATGGAGTTGTAAAAATGCATGCAGAAATAGAATCCAACAATTCTTCTGTTTAGAAAGTTAATAATGCCTGTCTTCTACCTTTGATAATACAGTGATTTAGATGTGAATTAACCCTGTTTTATCTTGCTGTGCCACAAACGTTTATACTATTGTTCCCATGTGCATATACACTTCTATTTGTTCTCTTATAAACTCTCTTTAGTCATCTAATAATCTTATTTAGTTTTTTCAATTCTTATTGAAGTTTTGTTACTTGATTTTAGAAGTTTGAATGGAAATATCCTTAGAACTTGGAAAAATTCTTGGTCATCAGGAACCCAGAGGGACTATAGGTTGGTCTTTAAAAGCACAGTCAGCCATCTGAAACACAATCCTATAACTATACTATAGATTTCTGATTCTTTACATTCTCCCATGGGCACTACTAGCTAGTAAACAGTTCATAATCACATTATAAAATAGGGTTATCAAGAGACCAGGAAGATCTGACAGTTAAATCAGAATTCCCATTCTCATGCTGATGCACATGCATTGCTTTGCAGAGTTTTCTTTGGTGCTGCAAAGCAAGTTCTCTGGCTGCCTTCTAGGACACTTTCCCTTGTTGGGTATGCAGGCAACATTTTCCTGTTCGTCAGAAGAATGAAGCAAACCCGATTAAATTTGTTCTCAGTCTGGGAGCAGGAAATTAACTTTAAAAATGATTTAAATGTCTTGCCTGGGGAGTGCCTTTTGCCACTTTGAGTTCAATAGTTCAATTTGACAGAGCTCTCTGCCAGATTTCTAATGTATAATAGGTAGGTGTAAGGGATGAAAATGATGGTTTTGGATTTATATTAGCTAAACTTCTATATTTTGCTTATTGTAGGGTTTTTGTTCTGCTATTATAAGAAAAACCTGTTTTGAAGGACAATTCTGGTAAAGAGGCTTATGGCTACATTAGTGTGCAGTCAAGCATATTTGAAGAAGGACACCTGATTGAAGACCTGATGCTCCACTGGTATTTTGGGGCTTTTCACTTTTGACAAGCTTTATTCTGACTATATGGACTGAATGCTTTCCCCCGTTTCTGTACTTCCATCATAGGCAGAGGCAGACGGCATTCAGAACTGCTTCGTTCATGTTCAGGCACAGAAATTTTTTGTTTAACTCAATTCACTCTATTCCCATGTAACATGCCAGTTGTGATTAATAAGCAGTACCCAAAGAAAAAGAAAGTATAATCATAGAATCATAGAATAGTTTGGGTTGGAAGGGACCTTTAGAGGTCATCTAGTTCCACACTCAGTACATTCAGGTTCTTCAGCTAGTCACAAAACTGATCTAGTCTTACAGTGGGAAGCACTTTCCTCCTTCAGTTCCCATCCTGCAGTCTATTCTCTTGAGAGGTGTGGAAAGAGGTTACTATTGAAGATTGAGGCAAAAAAGCTTACCTCAGGCTTCTTGTTTGCAGTTTGTCAGTCTTGCTGATCTCTGATGGGCTATACTTACTTTGACCTTCATTTTCTCTCTATATACCTGTACCATACCTATAGAAGCCCTTCTTGCTATTCTTGGCATCTGTTTCCAAGTTCAGCTCTGTCCACATCTTAGCCTTCCTGACCTCATCCCTACATAAGTAGGCAGCATTCTTATACTATTGCCAAAATAATTATCCTTGCTTTCACTGTTGGTGTATTTCCTTTTTGCCCTTTGATTTGACCAGCAAGTCTCAAATCAGCCATGCCAATCTCTTGCCTTTCTTGACTGACTTCTTACAGCTGAGGATCCAGAGCTTTTGCTCTCTATGGAAAGCATAATTGAAGATCTGCCAGCTCTGTTCTGCACCCTTATCCTGAAGATAGTTTCTAATTAGTGTCTGTCCACTAGCTCCTTGAACATCTGGAAGTTTGCTTCCCTAAAATTCAAGGTCATGACTTTGCTCTTTACATGGCCTGTATCCCTCAGGATTGTGAACTCCACCGCTGCATGATCACTGTGGCCCAGGCCGCCTCCAGTCTTGTGAGTGAGCCCCAGTAAGCTCACTTACATTTGTGACCATCAGTCCTGTATTGCATCCCCTCTGGTAAGGCTGTCTATAACCTGACTTAAGAAGTTATCCTCCATGCTTTCCAGAAGTCTCCTGGATTGCCTACAGCTCCTTGTGCAACTTTCCCAGCAGATGTCAGGGTATTTAAAGCCCCCTGGGAGGACAAGAGCCTGTGAGCATGATGCTGCCTATACTGCAGCAAGAAGGCTTTGTCAGTAGGGTCCCCTTGACAGAGATCAACCACAAGGTTCCCTTTGTTACTCCTGTCTCAAATTCTTACTCACAAGCTTTCAACCTGCTCAGAGCTATTCCTCAGGGACAGCTCTTCGTAGCATATCCATTTCTTGATGCAGAGGGCAACCTCTCCATCCTTCTTTCCTTCCCTGTGTCTTCCAAACAGTCTGTAGCTATCAACAGCCTTTCCCTTGGTCTTAAATTAAGAGCCAGACATGGTTAAGGGATAAAGGGTTTTTACTCTGGTATTTAATAAGGATCCTTATGGGCACCACTTCACCAAGGTGGGATGTGCCACAGTGCACACACAATAAGTCGCGTATACAATTTTATAGACCTTACAAATTAGCATATCTAACAAAGATGCCCCAATGAGAGGCTTGAATGAATAGCATGATATCCTCCCATCTGGAAGAATTCCTCCCTGGATGGGCCAAATCTTTAGTTTACTCGAGATGTACTCAAGAGAGGATCTTGGTGTCCCAAGATAGCCTAGGGCTTTCCAGCCCCCTACTATAAGGCCTTTAGGATGTTTGTTTCCTGGCCTAACAAAATACTTGGATATGCTAAGTTATGTGACTTAAGGAACTACAATTATGCAAGCTAAGAGTACTGAGGATATATAAGAGGTATATGAAAGAAAAGGCAAAAAATCCTCTTGGCATCATTTCAGTAGTGGAAACTAGATAGTAGGTAGTGTAAGAGCAGGTAATGTGTTATGGGAGCTATGAAATTAGATAAAACCAGGCTTTTATGGCAAATGTGCTGATAGCTTTGGTCAAGTTAAGCTTACATCCTCTTTACCTTCCAACATAGTGCTGTGATCCTCTGAAAAAAAAGCTGGGAGTGATGATATTTGGCATCATTATATTTGGAATCATTTAGGCTGTAAAAGACCTTTGAGATCGATTCCAACCATCTGCCTCCTTTGATATCCTGAAACCCCTTGCATTTTCAAAGAAAAAATAATTTTACTTGTGGGTTTTGCGTTAGTTTTGTTGGATTTTGGGTTTTTTTTTTGTTTGGTTGGTTTTTTTTTGTTTTGTTTTTTGTTTTGTTTTGCTTTGGTTCTTGGTTGTTTTTTGTTTTGTTTTGTTTTTTTTGAAACAAATTTATGTATTTTCTTCTAGAATATGAAAATATGAGAATTTAAGGAATTGACTAAGAATGCATCCTGAAGTGAAGGAAATGAGTCCTCCACTTGTAGTGCAGCTTGCATGAAAACTCCAGTGAGGAATGAGAGGTAAGAAGCACAGCTCCTTAGTATTCTTACTTTCGATGAAGATAGTTTCATACTTTTTTGGAGATTCCACTTTTTCATGTCTAATTCTCTGGGTATGGTGTGGAGGATTGTATCTAAAAATAAATGGAATTTCACTAGACTCCTAATATCTGAGGCTGAAGTCTTCCATTGCAATAATCAAGTTCCATCATGAATGGATCAGATAACCCAGAATGCATCAGATAATTCCTTGGTTCTCTGACAACTTGAATCATCATTGCCTTCAGTATTTATCTATCATTCCCTTAATTCCACAGTTCATTAGAGAAATGTGGTCTCTGAGATATGTTCTCAATTAGATCAAAATTAAGTGGAAAGCATACAGACCAAATTTATGGTCAGCAGACTGCACCAATTATTTGTCTCAAGTGCCAATGACTTATAAATAAGTTAATCTGAGACTGTAAAGGTTTAGGTAGCAGAAATACCAGATGCAGCTATAGTACGAAAGGTGAGATGGCAAGTTTAACAGCAACAGTAACAAGCCAAACACTGTTATGATAAAGTACTGTGAAGTTCAAAGAGGACAGACAAACACAGCACTTTCCACTAACAGCAGAAATGAGAGATGTCGAACCAAATGCTTCTACATGGTGACAGTCCCAATATGGCAGCAGCACGAGAGCTGTGAGGGAGAAAGCAGTCATTAGACATGATATGGAGAGGTGTCTTGTAAGACTGGAGAGCAGGGTGATGATAGTGAAGGGTCTTTATCCACTTGTTGCAACAAAAATCAGAGTAAGGCTTATCAAAATATCTGTGTACATAAAGCTATCTTGAGGACAGGAAGAAATATTAACTGAGCATTTGCTTGTCATTGGTTGCACAATCTAGTCAGTAATATTTACGCTCATTTTACTCTCATTTAGTAATTTTTTTTCTCTGATTAAAGCAATCTACCACATAGTCCCACCCTAAGGGGTTAGCAATAGCAGAGCTGCTTCTCAAGGGAGGATGAGCCAGGAGTCAAGGGAGGGCAACCATGGCACAAGCAGAGAATGTGAAATTACTGACCAGAGCAAAATCTAGCAAGACTGGTGTGGTAAAGGGAAAAGGTGAGTCATGTTTAGGTCCAGCCAGGAAAACCTGGGGACAAGTTTGGAAATCTGGCTGTACTGGAAGACTGAGGGCTGTCTAGAAGTCATGGCCAGGCACTGTCCCTGCTGCAGCAGCTCTGGGGCAGGGACCAGCTGGGCTGAAATGTTGTCCTGCTCTGCAGACAGGGGGAGTGAGGGTGCTGGGGATCTGCACAGAAAGTGATTGTAGCAGTCAGGATCCTGACAGCTTGCCTAAATATCACATTCCATTGACAATTGTTTCAATTGTATCTAAGCTATTCTCAATGCTTATTCTCTGAATGCTTCTAGCTACACTAGTGATTGCAGTTTTTTACTAAGAATAGAGAAGAATCAATACCAAACATTTAATCTGAACTTTCTTGAGCTTTGAAGAAAGTTACACATGGCTCCAAGTCTGGTATTTAAGAGCACTCCTCTTTGTGATTAGACTATAAAATATTTCTAATTATATTTCTATAGTTGTATGGTTAGTAACATAACACCATTTTGAAATGGGGTTTAAAAGTGGAATAATCACTTATAAGATCCAGCTGTTACTGCTAATGAATTCTTGTAATACTATGTGCACCACAAAAGGAGCTTATCCTGTATTCCATTCCAGGGGGCAGACCCTATGCCATGATAATTTCAGTGAGTGATTTTGAAAACCTTAATTCTACATTAGAAAAGTCTGGAAAACAGGAAAACAACATAGATAGCACTGGATATCTAATACAACCAGATAGGTTCATCACTCTCCACGTAGGTTGCCATGTCCCCACTTACCAGCTTCTGAGCTAGCATTCTGACAAGGAAGAGGAGGTACTGTGCATGAGCTTGCTGAGATGCAGTAGTATTTAGAAAGGGGCAGGGAATGCTTTATCTGGACTTAATCTCTCTAAGCCCAGAAACAGTTCTGCTTCCTTGTCTTCAAGTGCTAAGCACTAGAAATAACTATTTGAAGAGGTAATTTCTTGTTTTATTAATTTATCTCTTGTTCGTTCAATGAAGTAGATTTTCTGTATATTGTTCTGTCTTTGTGCAACAGATTAATTTTAATGTGTTTATGCTTAACTTTGCAAATATAAAATAAAATAGCTTGTGTGATAGACAAACCCCAACACTTCATATTTTCCAATTTGTTCAATGCTTCTGATTTTAACAGAGGCACTTCACAGAATTTCTGGGTTGTGCAGAAGCAAAGCCATTTTTACCATTAATAGGGATGAGACTGTAAGTTACACTTTCGTATTTAAAAATTTAATAACCAAGCAAAATGTAGAAGGAGACAAGGTTTGGAGGAACAAAGCATATAAATTATGATATTTCCTTTTGGAAGAAACATGGAGAATAATAAAATTTCCATGTTCCCATCCAAAAGGAGGACAGACTTTTTTATCCCTTCCTATATGTATGGGAGTATACTGCACTATGCTATTGCACAGTCAGAATATTTTCTTTATGCTTGGAGGATAAAATTGCCCAAGCAAGCTTTTGTTCTAAAGGTGGAACTTTTATAAAATATACAGACTGAAAGGAGGGGGACATAAGTCAACGTAAGGGAATAAACTAATTATGGCTGACTGGATCTTGAATATTTATAATCCAGCCAGTAGCAGCTCCCTTTGGGCCCCTTGTTTACCAAGTCTGTTGAATTTATATGCCCTGACAGGACACATAGTTCTGAAAAGAGCTATGTGCGTAACATCAGATACAGCTGGAATACTTACAGGCTGTAAGGCTTCATTCATTAAGGCTGTGTCTTTCTTTAAAAATACAAATTTTGAGTACCTTTACTGCTGAAAGAGTTTACAATGGATATCTAAAAAAGAAAAATGTCGGAAACCGAAAAATGGGACCTAATATTTTGACAGAAAGGTTGACCTTTGCTCCCCTGATTATGCCAGGTTTTTGCCTCAAAACCATTTCACTAAGCAAAGCATTAATCCCAAAAGCCTGTCAAACCCCACATAACATTTCTGTCAGTTTTCCATATCGCTGGAACATGATGCAGAAAGTAACATTTTTGTCTTTGAGAGCCAGTACAAAAGCAGGGTTTGCATCAATGGCAGAATTGATGGCAGAAACAGACTGAAATGAGACTCTGCCTTGGTGTGGGATCAAGCATCACACACCTTCAAACAGGATTTATGGATGATTGTCCATCCAGGTGGCAAGTGAAATCTGTTTTTCCCATCTCCCTACTATCTATACAGTAAGTTACCAAATTTTTACTATACAGTAAATTGACAAATCTTCCTACGTGGCCTTTTAAAGTAGGGAAGACCAAGCAGGAAAAAAAAGCTGTTTGAAAACAACTTTTGAGAAAGAATACCTTGAAAAATGCAGTTGCACAACAGATTCAATTGATATGAGATTGTGCTGTCAAAAAGCTTTTACAGCCAGAGCTTCCTCAAATACAGCTGGACACTGAGACAAGTGGAAGCCATAGGCATGAAATGGGAGAAGAATGATTTGTCAAAAAAATTGTGGACAACCAGTGCTGATCCAAAACTCTGGGGTGGGGTTTGTATTTTGGAGCTTTGGCTCATCACATATCCCATGCCTCATCTTCATGGTGGCTCATGAGGATGTCCTAATTGCAAGCCATTTGATTGACAGCTATGAGGAGGTACATGGCATCCCAGCCCGTGTTGCACATGTAATGAGTTAAAGAGAAAGCAAGTAGAGTTTCCTCTTTCTTCTCTTTCATCTCCTCCTCAATCTGGCCCAGTGGATGAGTTGAGGTCCTTGCCAAGGTGAATGATGTGCTCTAGATCTGCAGAGTGAGCTTGTGATGGGCAGATATAGCAACTGCTAACAGGCACAGAGTGATGGCAAACAGCATCTCTGAGGGCAGAGTAAGGGTGAAGAGGGGCTCTGGGGAGTAATCAGCTGGCTGGTGGGCTTTGGGGTGGCACAGTATTGTGTCACTGCCAGTCAATGCTGCGGCACCATAGCTGGGCAGGTGACAGAACCAGGGACAGACTGCACACAACACATGTTTTTACTGTAGTTTAACAAACACACTCAATGATACTGTACTGTATTTGTATATATGCCCTTGGAAATGTGATTTTTTTCCAAACAGCCTTCAGAAAGAATGTTCTTTCATTTGAGATTTTTTTATTTTTCTGGCAATTACGAAAAAGCTCTTCAACTGAAACAAACAACACTCTGTCCTTCACGGGTTTAAATGGGGGTGAAGTAATGAGATTTTAAACTGATTTTATTTTAATGTGGACAATGCTGTAAAATCTGACAAAATATATGGCTTATGCTACCAGCATTGTAAAAGTAGCCTACAAGTTCATATTCTTAGAAGAAAGTTTATGAAATATATTCACAAAGCAGGAAATATTTTGCCACCTCACTCTGTTAAAAGCTCTGCCCATTCCCTTCCTGATTCATCAATGAACTGGACCACCTGGCAGCCTAAGGCTTAGGCTCACTCAGCACATTAAAATCTCCTATTAATGGTGGGGGAAAAAACAAGTCAAGAAAAGATGACAGACATTGCTAAAATTAGTCCTTAAGAGCCAAGAGAGGGTGCCCAGCACTGGTATGTTCTGGAAAACTTTTGGTGTTAGCATATTTCCTTTATGCTTTATTAATGGCATATATCACATTTAAAATCTGGCGAGTACATTATATGAAATAGTTTACAGCCAATATAAAATCAGACCAACAGATTTAGAGAAGCCTGCTGGATGAGGGAATGACACTGGGTGTCTCTGTGTTTGCTTTGTGCAGTGCGTGCTTCTCAGATCATCCTGACATTTCAGTGACAGCACTGACCTGCTCCCTATTGTTGAGGATGTATCTCAAATGGTCATTAAATCTAAATCTTTGCAGAAAAAAAAGAATGTAGATAGTAATTTCCAGTTAAAAAAGAAAACAAAAATCTTGCTTTTTCTTTATTTTAAGAACGTACATTTAAAGGAGAGAGAAAAAATGTGAAGCAATGACAAGTAGAATCATAATCATTGTTTATTGTATATATCTTGACAGCAGTAAAGAGAAAAGCAATGCATGTCTTCCTAATGTCAGAAGCAGACGTATAAAAGACATGATATTTCAGATTACTGATGTCATACAATGTTCCAACAGAGAATCTCTTCTGCATTTCACTGGAAGTGCAGAAGGTTAGCACTTCTCACGAGTGGGCATGGAATCCTCTAGCCATCCAGCACCAGTTTTTTCTCCCCCAATCATGTTTTCCTACATAGAAATACATAGATAATTTCCTAGAGAACAGTGTGTTGTAATTTAGTTCAAGTACAAGGCACTGTAGGTGGTAACCATCCTGTGGGTTCCAGTTCAGAGACCTACATGGGCAGGACTTTACCTCCTGAAGCCTCAGTTCTGTTTGATGGTTGGTAGTAGAGAGGCAGCACATTGACTTGCAGTATTAGCAGAAAGCTCAATTATTTTATGGAAATAGAATATAGTCCATGGTTTCACTCAAGAACTGTTTGTTTATAGTGGCTGGTTTGTTAGCCCTGGTCTCCAAAATTTTCACTCTGTCACCAGTGCATAAAAATCACAGAATTATTTCTTTACTTACACAATTCATTTCAAATACTGCCACATTTTGTCTACTGGTTTTATAATAATAAATCTATTATTCTACTCAAGATTATCCCTTGCCCAAAAGAACACTGACATTATATTTCACTGGCTATTCCAACCGAAAACATCAGACAGAGCATGTGGAATTGTCATGCTTTCTGAAATATGTTACCTACAGCTGCATTCTGGATTTCATTCCACACACTACCCAGGAAAGCTCTATGCTTTTCAGAGAAAATAAAGCAGATGATTCTTTGCTTCTGAACTACAAAGTATGAATGCAGTGCTTATTTTCGCTCTCATTTTGCATCCCAGGAGTAAAAGGAAACTCTTCAATTCATTGCTGAAGTGTGCTAGATGTTTGTTTACTTTGACCAGATGAAAGGATGGCATTTCAAAAGTGTGTACCCACACATTCCAATTTGTAGAGTTTCTGATGCTGAAAGACTCTATGTTGGCTTTGGGGATAAAGTAAATCATATGCTTTCAGCTTGGCGGTTTATCATTCCTGCAGTATCCTATTGTTAGAATTCCCTGAACCAACTAAGTATTTATAACTGCTTATTTAAGACTGCTTTTCAGAGTCCTCAATATAGCATAAGAATATGTTATGGTTGTGACTACTCTAATACATTAGTTCCTGAATCTTATGGGGAGAATGTTTTAAATGGTTTTTTTTTCTTTCATCTTCTTCAGCTGTGTCAGTAGTAATTTCCAGTTTATTTTCTAGGAGGTGTTAGACAACCTACTGAGACAAGACACAGTGAAGTTAATTCTCATTCTAAATGCAATATATTTTAAAATCAATTTCAGTGTCTCCATATGGAGAAAAAGTATAAGCATAGCAATACCAGATACTTTTAAAATGTAAAACTTCATGTAAAAAATAAAGCATATCTTTTGGTTTAGACACAAAATATCTGTCTAAGAAACTAAATCCCCTAAATACATAAGAAGGGCAAAACCAACTGTGTAATGAGTGAAAGAAACTGTGGCAATATTTCTAGGTCAAGTGTGTTGCATTTTGTAAAACTATCATACCTCTTAAAAGTTGCATTTTCACTTTTCCTCAGTCTGTGTTTATTGTGTTGAATAGCTCGTGAATATTCAAGAAAATTGAGTTTGACAATCATGACAATCATGAAGAAAGCTATAGCAAGAAGGTGCTTTTTATCTGCTGTGGCATAGTTGTACACTAAGCAAATCGTAGAACACATAGAATGGTTTGTGTTGGAAGACACCTTAAGAATAATCAAATTCCAACCTTCATTCCATGAGCAGGGACATCTTCCCCTAGACCAGGTTGCTCAGAGCCCCATCCAACCCGACTTTGAACACTTCCAAGGATGGGGTAGTCACAGCTTCTCTGAACAATCCATTCCAGTGCCTCATCACACTCACAATAAAGAATTTCTTTTCTATATTGTTATGGACCAAGCTGGAGCTTCAGACAAGCCCTGCCTAAATCTAAGATTTTTGGCAGCAGCTTGAACCTAGGTGGGCCACACCTAAAATAATTCCAGCTCACAAGTTCTAAGCATGGCAGATCAGGTCTAGTGTAAAATGAGTTATTTATTGACTAGACAGGAGATATCAGAGAAAAGGCTTTAAACAGAGTTACTTACTCCACAGTATAAAACACAAGAACTACTAGCAGATTACCTAAAACAGTGCATTATCAAGATACCTATATTATAGCTAGGAAGGAAGTAGTATAGATTAGAAATCAACATAATTTACCACTGAAATGGCAATAGACACAGAGTCCTTCAACATAACCCTCAAAGGAATAACCACAAAATTGGTGTCCCAAGAGACTCCACACATTTCCAGGGAATGTGCAGAAGATTTCTGCTTTGTGAAAGTTTGGTGTAGCTTTTCTAGTTTGTAGAGGGAAATGGTGCAGTGCCCATCAGAAATTCCAGCTTGTCTTTCCACATCTGCTTTCACAGCAAGTAAGTTTACTGTCAGCTGAAAACATCAATCCCATGGTGCTGAAATACCTCACTAAAAGACAAACTGTCTTGATTGAGTTATTTCACCAAGGCTTATGTGAGGCTCATGTGAGGCTCATGTGAGAGTGAGATGCCCTGAGTTATTTCATTAGCTAATGAGCAAAAGAGAAGCCTTCCTGGGAGGTTGGGAGGTTGAGGGGTGGGGGGAGGTGCCCTGATACATATATTTAATCTAAACCTACCTTCTTTCGGTTTAAAGCCATCCTCCCTTGTACTGTCACTAATGCCCTTGTGAAAAAGTCCCTTTCCAGCTTTCTTGTAGGGCTCTTTAAAATACTGGAACCCAGCTATATATCTGCTGGATCCTTCTCTACTCCAAGCTGAACAGCCCCAACTCTCTCAGCCTGTCTTCTCTGGAGAGGTACTCCAGCCATCTGATCATCTTTGTGGCCTCCTCTGTACCTGTTCCAACAGATCCATGTCTTTCTTGTGCTGAGGACACTAGAGCTGGACACTGCACTCCTGGTGGGGTCTCATGAGGGCAGAACAGAGGGGTAAAATCCCCTCCCTTGACCTGCTCCCTGCAACTCCTCCTTTCATGCAGCCCAGGACACTTTTGGATTTCTGGGCTGTGAATGCACACATTGCTGACTCATGTTTAGTTTCTTGTCCACCAACACCCCCAGGTTCTTCTCCTCAAGGATATTCTCAACACATTCTCCAGCCAGCCGATACTTGTGCTTGGCCTTGCCCCACTCCCATGCAAGACCTTGTACCTGCCCTTGCTGAACTTCACGAGGTTCTCACAGCCTCACCTCTCAAGCCTGTCCTTGTCTCTCTGGATATTTTCCCTTACCCCCAGCCTGTCAGCCACATCACACAGCTTGAAGTTGTCAGTGAACTGCTGAGGGTGCACTTGGTCCCACTGTCCATGTCACTGACAAAGGTGTCAAACAGCATCAGTAGCAACCTCTGAGGGATGCCAGCCTTCACTGCTCTCCACCTGGACATTGAGTCATTGCCTGCAACACCTTGAGTGCAACCATCCAGCCAATTCTTTGTCCACCTGTTAAATCCATGTCTCTCCAGTTAGAGACAAGGATGTTTAAATGCTTTGCATAAATTTTGATGAGCTTTCATTAAAATAAATTATGCCTCATCCCCACTTTTTATAGTTTAAAATCCAAGCTCCTCATAGGTGCTTGTTAGCAAGACACTTTTTTCCTTAACCCACTTGTTTTCAGTTGAGGAAATACCATAACATGTACATGTCAAGGCACAAGAGGATAATTACAACTTGATATCATGCAGGAGCTGCAGCCAGTAAATAACTTAATTCGATCCTACATGTTACATTATCTGTTCAGATATGGGGTTAGATTGGTTGTCATAGCCTTACATATCCCCTCCTCATCAGTTTGCTGAGGATACAAACCAATCGCCTGAATTGATTTTTGTTTTGTTATTTAAACATCATGTTTAGGCACACTCTATTTACTTCTCATTTGGTTGTGTCCTACTGCATACTTGGAAGAGTCAAATCTTATGTGAAATCATTGGGAAATCAGAGAATGTCACAAAAAAGCCTCTTTCTGTTTTAGTGAGAATGCTGTGCTGTGCTGTCTTGGTGAAAATTCCTGAAGCATGAACATGTTATTAGGATGGAATTTTCTCAAAATCTATGCTTTGGCAGAAGAGGCTGTAAATGAGATGTGATTTTTCTGTCTGAAATATTTTAAAGATTTTTTTATGGTCTCTGATACCTGTACACCTCCTGTCTTGACAACTGAAGTACAATCAACTAGTAATTAATAAGAATGCTAAGTAACCATCTGGGAAGAATATTTCTAGGTTTTGTGTCTTCAAAAACCAGTGTGGAAGGAAGAAGAGCAGAAGATTCACAGGTTCAAATTAGAGTAGAGGGTGTGAGTGAGCCATAAGACAGACCACACTGAGTTAAGTCCAAAGGTGAAGCTCTGTTAGTGGCTGGTAGCAGAAGCACAAGGACAGTATCTAAATGATGGCAGACACGGAAGGATCTCTCCCTTAGTCCACTTGCTTCTGGCAAAACCGAGTGTCACTATCTCACTAAAGGAATGCATTATGGTTGTTGGGTAAAGTGGCTTTCTGATAGTCACAGGGAAATTCTGTTCCATTCCTTCTTAGCACCAGAGCTACAGGTGATGCTTCAGCATCACAGCGAGTTCAACATTTACCCAGACCTGCAGCCTTCACTCCTATTTCTGTCTGCGAGTAGTGGCTAGAATCAAATAGATTTATTTGACTGATACCAAAGATGAGACAGGCTTTTTAGGCTAGTACTCTAATAGCCAAAGAAATTCTATGTGCAGCTCTCTTCCTCGTTCTTCAGAACTTAACTGAATTAGGGATCTTTGAGGAGATATTTTAAGGGTTTTGTACAGTGTGTACTATTGGCATTGAAGTGGCTTTAATGCAGAGAAAAGCTTTGAAGATTTTTCTGATTTTTTAAGTAAAACAGAATCCAGGAGCTCTTTGTGAGGATAATTACATGGAAGGGGTTTGTCTGAAGTGTTTCAGAGAAATAAAATACTCCTCAGATAACACTTAGTGGTCTGCAATTTTTAGAACTTTTAGCTTCTCTGAGTGAGCTGCTGTAATCAGACATAGGATTATGTAAACCTAGTGCTTGAGAGATCCCATTTTTAATACACAGAAATAAATTATTCTGTTTAAGTTCACAAAAAATATGACTCAAAAAACTATTCTTACGGACCTCTCTTTTCTTAAGATAATAAAAGTAAATTTGGCCAGATTTTACTGAGCATTGTTACAAAGTTTTGATGATCCATGGAACTTTAAAGGAGCAGAGAAACAACTGAAACCACTGATAACACCATTAGACATTTATTTGACTTGGGACAACAAATAAGACGAAGTAAAATTAGGTCTTTCTTTTGATAATAACCAAGTGACAATGCTCAGGACATAACTAAGCTACACTAGAAAAGAGGATGCCATGAATACAAGAGTCCAAAAATTGCTCAAAAGAAAAAAATATGCTTTTACTATTAAAGGCAAAAATATTAATGTAACATTATCAAGAAAATTTGAACATTATTGCTTTTTACATAGTGAAAATGTGAATGAATGTTACAAACAAAAATTGTAGCCATGGTGTTTCATAATTGAGGAAAAAAAAATTATTTCCTGTAAGAAAATATCAGCACTAAACATGTGCTCTTCACAACTCATTTCAGCTCTGGTCTGCTACATTCAAAGCTTTTGCAGGTCCCGTTGTGCATCCTAATGGCTGAGAAATTGAGATTTAATGAAATATTGGTGTATGTGAATGAAAAAATTCAGGAAGTTTTGGGAGAGGTAGATGCAATTTAATTCAATTTTTCTTCTTGTGATGTATTAAAAGCTGTCTAAACCACCATAAGATTGTCTGCTTGTTATTCTGGACATACAAATGATGAAGAGATTCAGTTGCAAGTTTTGTGCTTAAAAGCAAATTATTCCCTAAGATCAAAGTGATATAGTATCTGTCTCCACCCTTCTGCTGATCATGAATATGGCTTGCTAGAGCTTCTTGATAAATAACTACTACAGTTTTAGGTGTAATTTCAAAATACTGCTATGGTCATTCTAAATGATGAAAATAATTGGAATGTTGTTGAAGTGCTGACTGATAATTCAGACTAGGTTGGCCTTTTGTGTTGGTATTGCTGATCAGGGTAGAATTTTTACTGGTAGCTGTTAGGAAAACTCTCCTATTTAATATGTTGGAACCCTGGAAACTGGGAGATTTGAACTTTCTGTGCTGTCAGGCACTGACCCCCAGAACACTGCTTTTGGCCTGAGGCCTTGGAGAAGGCTTCCAGAATTGAATGATAGAACTAGAATCACTGGTGTCTAGATTGAATAGAAGTGTGTAATTTCACATGGTGGAAAATTTGGAATTTGGGATTTTAGAATACAGCAATATATGGAAGGCAAGATGGAGGTTTTAGGGTTGAAGTTTCTTTCTTTCTTCACCTTTTTCTTCTTGGGTCTGGGTAGTACTTTTTTAATTGGATAGAAAATTCTGCATTGCGGGTCACAGGTGTTTGGTCATTGGGTCAAAAGTAAAAATAATTTAGGTGTTAGTTTTTAATTGGACTGTTTAGCCTTAAAAGACCTTGTACAGAGAGAGATACATTGCCATTTCTTCATTTTTAGCTTGTTAGCTGGAAATGCTGTAGCACTCACTGTAACATAGATAATAATTAATAAACATCTGAGTCTGAACACGAAATACTGTCTCTCGTGCTTTCAATCACAACTCTGGCTGAAGATAAAAAAGAAGGTGAAAAGTCATATTAATACAGTATTTTTATATAAAATGTGTGTTGAAGCTAATAACTTCAGTCTCCTTAATGTGAGGCAGACTTGGCAGCAGTTGGGATATGAAGGCAAGGGGAAAATAACTACAAAGTATCTGAGTAGTATCTGCATCATAGTAATGTTGACTGTACCCATCTCCTTCCTCCTCACACCACCACAGACCATTGCTGGGTAATGTAGGGCAGTTATTTCCAGGCTAGAGCACAAGGACCTGCCATTGGTAAACATCAGAGGGATCCAGTTATATGATGGGTTTTCAAGAGTTGGATTTAACTGAGCTGACATTAGTCTATTAAATTATACCATTATGTTAAACTCCCAAGAGAAACAGTAAGTGGTTAATTTCTCTTCAAGTAAGATGTTTTAGAAGATGGCATTTGTTAACAAATATGGTAGCATTTCATTTTACAGCCATTATATCTCCTAAAATGGCAGGCTTTGTCACTAAATCAGACTGAATTTAGTATCTTGAGCTCAAGCATCAGGAATAATGTCCTTATTTCAGATCCTGTGATTTCTGGAGTTCAAGAGGAACTGAAAATACTGAGTCATGTGTATACTAGTTTTGCTAGCACCCTGTATAGACTACAGCATTGGAATTTCATAATTTAGTGGGTCAGAATTTTTAATTAAAAAATAGAGAGAAACTGAATATTATAAATGTGAGTTGAGTGGATTTTTAACTGGGCAGCTTAATACTTAAGACACAAAGCATAAAAGAGGATAAAAGAATCTAATGTGAAAAACCTTCTTAAAGACCCAAAACTTCAAATTTGAAAGGAAGTTTATTTATAATATATAAATACTCAGTAAAAATATGAAATAATATAAAAATATAAAAAATAAGGAGATTGAACCCTAATTGCAGTCTTCCCTTATCTCCTGTTTGTTTGCCCTTTACAGTCATGGCTGTGTTGGGCTCACTTATCTGAGTGTGGGCTCCTTTTCTTGGCAGAGCAGCACAGGCTACTTTTCCCAACATCTGTTTGGCTGACAGGAGAGTTCCACTCCTTTCCTGTGTTCCTAACTGGAGGGCTCAGGAAATCATCCCTGTGACTCCTTTTGGATAACCAGAAACCAGACCCAGTATTTCCCTTCTGTTTTCTGTGCTCAAAGTGGTGAATAAAGAAACCAGGTCTCATTGCAGGGAAAAAAACCAAATCTAATCCAGTCATGCCTGGATGATGGAACAAGCCAGAAGGTCTCCCAGGATGGGGAATCAGGAGTGAAGGATTAAAAAATAATTACAGCAAGCGACTCACGATGCAAGATGTTCTCAGGAACTTTCTCAACTTCCTTTTAGGTATTGGCAGGAACTGCACTCGGTAAGACTAGCAGAGCATAGTAAGCCTTTACAAAATCATTTTCCTTAGCTAAATCTTCTAGCACTTGAAATGGTAAAAGGGCAGCTATAGTTTAGCTCAGAAAGCTGCTACATTTTAGTCAGAATGCAAGAAAATGTGGAGAGATTTAAAATAAGTAACACGAATTCAACATTTGGGGACTGGATTATACTAGGCACATAAATCCTGCTTTTTATCGTTCAGGTTGTGTCTGAGCACTAAATATAAATAGGGATGCAAGGTAGTTTCTTCTGTCCACTGAATGCCTCAGGTCATTGTGCAAGTAATGAGAACAGTGTGGGATATAATTCTGGAATTGCATATAATTCTGGAATTGCATCAGGGACTGGTGGCTGATGTGATAACAAAGAAACTCCCACCTTCCTAGTTACCTTTGATTATAGGTCTCTTTAACCTATGGAAAAACTTTGCATCTTAATGTAGTCATTTCAGAGTCTGGGCACAAAGAATGTTCCTCTGTCACCCCTCACCTGCCTCCTCATGTGTTTGTCCTGTTGCAGACACTGTGGACCTGCCCATGGACCCTGGGTCTCATGCAGTCAGTCAGCAGTGTTTGGGGCCCATGGGCTGGATATATTTTCAGTATGTGGTCACAACATGACAAAAAGGTACCATTAGCTGCATGTGGAATCAACAGCAGAGCTGTGGGTGCAAAGAAGTGTTTCTAGCAAGTCCATTTATATCTCTGCTGCAGTTTAAAGCAGCAGGTAATCTTCCTTCATCTGAGAATGTGTGTAGAGTGTCATGCCATAGGACTGGATGCAACATTCTTTTCTGTGTTTGGAAAAAGAACATTCTCCTGAGCTTCAGTGATACCTATGCTAACCTCCTCACCATGGGTTTTAGCTAGGAGCTTCAGCTTCCATCTCACCTGGATTCCAGAACTGCACACTCACCCCCAAAGACTTCAGAGTCATGAAAAAAACCTATACTGGCCAGACATGAGGCCCTGAACACTGGCTTGCAATTATCTGTAATGGGAAATTCTTGTTGTGGTACCTGGCAAAACTCTGGGCCAAGTGAGCTACCACCTGGCAGTGCCAAGGCCCAGCCCATGGGACAGGAAAAGTTTGGGACCTAGCATGTTCTTAGGGGTGTAGACACCCTTTCTACCAGGCCTGTTTCTGGCACAAAACATCAAGGGATCAATTCAGTTGCCTTTATAAAGAGTGAGCTGTCATTGAGCTCAGCAACCTCTAAACTGGAGATGTCTTTCACACACAAGTAGTTCCCTCCCTCTACAGCAGTCCTGAAAGGGGGCTGTGGATGGCCAAGGAGGCTTTCAGCAGGCAGACTTCAGCAGGCAAATTTTATTCCTTCCTATGCTGTATGGATAATTTGTCTTAAGACCACTAATGACAATAGTGTACCTGTTATCATATTCTTTCCTTCCCAAGCAAGCTATTTTTGGAAGGTAATGTGCAGCTCAGACTGATGGACCATGCTGCCAGAGTCTGATTTCAGTCAAAGGATTTATCCTTTGTATTCCCACATCCTCTTGTCTTTTTCAATTCTACCTAACGAGAATGCTCTTGTAGCTGAAGGCAGGAAGAAATCTGTCACGTACACAGCTCTCCCTCCAGCATGCCTTCCCCCTCTCTCTGTCTTGCTCTCTCTCCTTTAATTGGGCTAGAGAGAAAACATTTAGCAATTTCTCTCCCTCTCTCCCCTCATTAGGCTAACGATGACATATTCTGTTTCCAGAGTATCTGTAGGAGCACAGTATAGCAGCCACTGCTCATTGTTAACACTGGAGGAAGAAAAAGCTGGTGGCGTGATCCAGAATTTATGTAGATGCATGTAAATGAGAAGATATTTCCTTGGGACCAGATGTAATACAGAAGTGAAAAATCATTGGAGAGAATTTCAGAATCTCGCTTGGTGATGTTTTGAGCTTCCTATTATCTTATAATCTTGGTGTTTTAAGTGTTGATATTATCTTATAACCTTACTGTTCCTAATGAAAGTGCATTTTTCCTCTGGTACATTGATACAGACAAACCTTGGGCCTTTTACATAATTTTTTCAGTGCTTTAAGATTTATTTTGCCTGATTTCATCAATTACTTTTCTAGTTTGGTTTTTTTCCTCACTTTTATCTATATAGGTTTGTCAGCAGACAAACCCATGCACAATAAATTAAACATTTTTTTCATACACATGAAATTAGAAATGTTCTCTTTCTTTTTAACCAGCCTTCCTATTTTTTATTTCCTTTCTTTGTTAATTGTCCTTCCTTCCCTTCTGCCTGCCTTTCTTTCTTCACTTTGGAAAAAGGTGGTAATGAGCTCTAATAACATCTCTATACTTCAGTTACTGCTGCTAATTACAATAAAACTTATCACCCTTTTAAAAATTCTTTTTATTACTATTGAAACATTCTCAAATCCTAGTCACATTACTAACCTATTCATCTATAGAGCTAAAAAAATTATAAACTGAGAATTAACCTACAAACAGTACAGGTTTCTATATACCTACCAAAGGAAAATTAGTTTTAATTGCAGATTTGGACAAGATAGGCTGAGGTGACAGCATTTAATTCAACTGTATTTACAGCAGACTGAATGATGTATAAATGCAAAATGGATATACTCAATAGTCACTGCCTGCAACTCAATTAATGGAATTATTAAGAAACAAAAGTTGCTTTAAATTTGAATCCTGATATTTAATGTGTCTATTGACTTCCATCAGAAATGTTTAAATACTTTAGGACACTGTAGCAAAGCCTCATATTATGTCTGAGAGTGAGACAAATAATAGGACCTTCATACAAGAGAATAAACCGAAGCACAGAGTAAAAATGGCTACTAGAAGTTCCCAGAATCACAGTTGTATCTAAAATAAACTAAAATTGCAAAAATCTTGGGTGAAACTGGAGCTCTATGTGGGTCATGTGTAGCTTCTCCTTTAGAACAGTATTTGGTTTGATCCCCTTTTGTCTTCTTCCACCCCAAGCCAAAGCTCACAGGCTCTTCTGCTGGCCAGCATCAGTTGGCAGGCTTTACTGTTCCTGAGGATACCCTGTGCATAGGTACCACTTCCAGAGAGATGCCACAGTAATGTGCATGCTCACAGACATTTCAGGCAAATGGAGTGTCAGGACCTGACTTTGTTCCCAGGAAATTTGTGCAAAACTAAGGATGGTTTAAGTGAAGGATGAGCTGAGCCCAGCATCCCAAGCCAGTAGTTTGCAAGGAAGTCTCTGTGCAGATTCAATCACTGACCTCTCTGCCAAGACTGTCAACAAAGGTGCCAATTAGTGCCAGTTGTGATGATGATTTTTGTGATGCCAGCACCTGTCCACTATGAACTGGACTGTGACCACCCTCACATTTCCCATTAGATGCTGAGCAGCTGTCAGGTGGTAGCAGAGCTGAATGATGTATTAGCTTCTGTGCACATCAGTAAGTCAGACAGACTGTATTGTCTCTAAATGCCTTTCATGTCAAATTATTTTAATCTCTCTTTAATAATGCAACTGACTTTATTCCTTTGATTTTAGTCTGTTTTCTAGCTCATGGATTATTACTCATATAATACCAAGTAACATTGTGTGACAATACAAACAAGTTCAAATGCAAGCATAACAAGAATCTGAGCTGCAGGCACAAAAATCACACTTGCAAAAATGTACTAACACAGCCTTTTAGTGGTAAATTCTGTAATTATAAACATATCTGACTTCCAGCACAATGTAAGCTTGATAAACAGAGACCTGTACAGAGGAGTGTTTGCAGTGGACAGGCTGTTTTTAATGTATGCAGACTTGAATTCTGTGCACCAGTTCAGTTTGGAGAACAAAAGCAGCTTTTTATATGGAGATGTAAACCAGGTATGCATGCACACACGTGCTGAGATCCTGACCAGGAGACCACTGCTCCTAGGGGAGGTAGTGTCTCACACAGCCATTGTCCCCAACAGGCACAGGCCTGCACTGAGCTGTGCACACAAAATGTGCTGTGCACACAGCATGACCTCCAGGTCTGTGCTGTGCTCTGCACATCCTCTGCCTGCAGGACAAGCTGGGCTGGCTGACTGTCATGAAGTAGCCTGTGGGCAGCTGCCACTGGGTCACACCAACTCCTTGCCTTTGTCTAAAGCAGCAGCAACAAATTCCCATGTGCATATCTTGGTTTTTTTTTTTGTTTGTTTGTTTGTTTTTTCTGGACAGTAAAA
This sequence comes from Toxostoma redivivum, assembly GCA_013397375.1. Lineage (NCBI taxonomy): Eukaryota > Metazoa > Chordata > Aves > Passeriformes > Mimidae > Toxostoma > Toxostoma redivivum. The sequence continues at coordinate 1,867,376 of VXBI01016726.1, forward strand.
ATGATGAATGGAGCTATTTTGTTTTAGGAAAACCTTACAGGAACTCAAAAGACTGAAATATTGGGTAACCTTTACAGGGATCTGCACAGGATGATGAGCCTCCATGGAGCCTCATTTAGTGATGCATAATGTTTCAGGGTTTCTCAGCATCTGAATGGATGTAAGATCATCTGTGCTTTTTTTTCTTTTTTTTTTTTAAGTGTTAGCTGCAATAAATGGTATTTAAGCCATATTTCACAGAGTCTGAGTGTCCTTGTTACTGGGATTACAATGAACCAACAACTCTTGGCACAAAATCCTATTTGTAGGAATGTGTGTGCTGCACATTATCTTTTGTGATCTTGCTTAAATATGACACCTTTCCATCAGCCACGCCTTTTTTTTTTTTGTTAATTTTCTTCTGCTGTTAATTTATTGACCATACCTCACAGGGAATTATATGATCCTTTTAATGTGAGATATTCTCATGGGTTCATGGGCACAACATTTTATGCAAAACTCATATTCACCATCCTCACTGAAGACAGACTTCATGCAAATGCCCAAACCCCATACTATTTATTGGAGAAAACTGATAATAGAAAGTGTCTCTTAAAGTTCAACTTCAAGCTTTTGTATTGGTTCATAAGATGCACTTGATTATTATGGTAGTTTTTCAAAAAAGAATGACTGTGATCATGTAGTGAAAAAAATCCATTTTATAGAATAATCAAATAACACAATGTATTCAAGGTGTTCCCCATGTTAAATACTGTGTGACACAGCAACAACATTTTGCATAATCATAAGAAATAAAACCATGCAACAAAACCCAGTTCCTTCATCTGATATTGGATGGACTCTGAGAATCCTGGAGATATTTGTGTGACTGCCCATTGAGTCTCCCCTCAAAACCCTAGATTGTCTATTCACTCATGCCCTAAACGTGATCTTTAAAAAATGGATAAGATACCACATATTTTATTTTTTTCATAGCAGAAAGTATATAATGTCAGAGTTCTTAGTAATTAAAATTATAAAAATTCACAGATTTATATTGTGAATTATAATTAGGAACTGAAAAAATAGTTTTATTTATTATTTTCTGTATGCTGCATATTGGATGGCTGATATGTTTGGTTAGTGTGGGAAGCAGAAAAGAGCTATTTTTAGTAATTTCAGTTTCAAGGACTATTAGCTTAATAACAAGGAACTTGATAAAAACTTGTATCTAGTGGATTTTTCCTAGCCACACTGAAAACATTAATTTCCACAGGCACTTATGAAATGAACACCCATTAGGGATTTTTTTTATAGTATTGCAAATCCTGTGAAGTTTCTAAGTAGATTGCACATTGCTAATGCATTGAAAAGCTATACTACTTCATAGTTGCAAAACAAAGGATGAAAAATACATTTACAATCTCCAGTGGAAAATAAAATCACCTAAAAAAAAGAAAATAGAAAAAAACCCCCAACAAATATAAATATACATGTATTCACTCAAGATACTGAAAACATATTTTGGATATGGTCATTTTGTCTTTCTTGACCAAAGCAGAATGGCTTTTCTCAGCAAGATGCTGCATGTAATGTACCACAGAGAAATTTTTTTTCAAATATATTCTCCAGATGGTGTGGGAAAAAGAGGTTCAACATGATTGCTAATTGTGAGCTTGTGGAAACCCATGTAGGTCTACTTCAGTGAGTAATACTTTAAGACTTTTTTTATCTTTGGAACAATAGAAAATGTTTTCTTTAATACTTATTAATATCTTTAAAATCTAACTTGTTACATTCTTAGGTAATACCAGATTTATCATAGCTCATGAGGACTGCAAACTAATACAGGGACATGCTATATACCTAATTTTTACATTTTTAAACACAGCTCTTGTTCAGGTGCCATAATAACTTTTAACATGGGCCCTGATGGTGTATTTTAGTGCAAAAATACAACACCCAGTTCCAGAATATTTTTTCTCCCTTTAGACCTATAAAGCAAAAGGAAGAGTCTTCATGCAGATAGTGATTTAAGGTAGGAAATTCTGACAGTTCTTACATTAAAACAGCCTATTGGATATACTGCAAATTCCTTTGCCTTCAAACAGTTCTGTACCTTCAGAGACTTTCCAAGGCAGGACACACACAATGTGTTGTGTGTTGGAATATTTTATCTCTGTTCTTAGGCTATTCAAAGAGAAACTGGAAACCTGTATTTTCAGCAGTGCTGATGCAGTGCATTATTTGTTGCAGTTCAACACATTATGCAAAACTTGGTGTACTGTGCACCTTCTGTTAACATATCTTTCCATGTTTAAGACTAAAAATATTAATGGAAAAATGGGTCATATAAGCAAGAAAGTGTGTTGTAAAGGAATTGAAACAAATAGCATGTATGCTGGCTCTCTGCTAGGCATAAGTTTTTGAAATCTAGATAGAATCCAGTCGGGTCATTAAAATAGAAAGGGATTTATTCTGTGTAGTTCCATATCTTGTTACAATCTTTGTCATAGAAAAGGAAGCGAGAACCTTGTGCCATTTTCACTTCTTGTTTAATATCTTCTTCACAGGAAAATGCTGCCAGGATATTAAACTCATCTGTTCTTTTGTATAATAAGGCTGTAATGTACCATTCTGACCTTTCCAAATGCTGTGTTTCAAATTACTGTTCATTAGATTATTTTTCTTGATTAAAGTCTCACTAACCTGTAGAAACAGAATGAAATAAGATGTAGTCAAGACATATCATATCAAGCATGATCAAAACATAACCACACATTTGTATAGCTCAAGGGCTACAATAGATATTATCACTTTGTTGTGCTATATGATTGCTGTGTTCATTCATAAAAAAGAAGCTAAAATGATGTGTGTTGAAATTTTTCATATCCTAATTTAGAGTCGCAAGCTGAAGAACTTTTATTTGGTTCAAAGTTTAATTATGAGAATAAGAAAGACTATTTCTGGTATCCTGTAGAAAAGTTTCAGAGATTAAGTCATAAGAGAACTAAATAATAATCCTCAAATGGAAATGTAATTAAATGATAAAATATATATGACTGAGGGCCAGATTCTGTTAACCTTACTAATTTTCATTCAGATTCAGAAATAGATATTAAGGGCAGAAGAAATTATGCATTATTGTCTAGTCCAACCTCCTGTGTGGTCCCAAAATGTTATCTATCAGCCTCTGCAGCTTCTCAATGAGATGTAGCATATCTTTCTAAGAGACCCAGATGACTCTAATGGTTGAAAGCTCTCACTGTTAATTTGGTGATGGGGGAACAGACCGGAATTCTTGGCTTCAGCTAATTACACATTCCTTCCTTCTAAATTAGAGGGCTCTTTACTGTCAGGAATACTTTTTGCCTGTAGGTACCTGAAGGCTGTAGTCAAGTCACTTCTCAGTCTTTTCTTGACTGAATTAATAGCTAAGAATTTATTCAGGATTTCACTATTGGTGCATTTTCCCGTATTTTTTTTATTTTTATTTTCGGAATTATTTTCTGTACCTCTTTTTGACTTTCCATACCTTTTTCAGCAAACCATAAAAGAGCGTGGCTTTCCAATAAATTTGAAAAATGTGAAAAAAGTGCCAACTTCTGAATACTATTTACCTGTTTACTCTTACAAAGATTACACCTGTCATCAAATAGCATCCCATTCATAGCTAATATCCAACTTACATCTATAATGACACCGTATCCTTCTCAAAACCATAATTTTTCTGAATAACTCCAGGTCAAAACATACTTAAACCAAAATGAATTATTAACCTAAACAAAAAATTAGGTGTAAGCTGTCCCTTCGTATACAATTAAAAATAAGTCAATGTACTACTCCCCTGTGTTCACAGTTTAATTCTTTTATTTGTAAGTGTCCATATTAATGGGGCTTTAAACTGGAAGTTTAACATTAGGCTGGTTTCTACTTTCTTTTTTACAGTGAAGTGGTTTTGCCTACAGTTTAATCTCTGCTGAGGAGAACTGGCCAGCCTTGGGACTGATGCTACAGAATTACATCCACACTCAGGGGTGATGAAATAACTGCTAATGGTGCTCCTGAGAGAGAATAACTCAGTGTTGGTGTGGATGTTATGAATGCCTTCTGAGGGACTGCACTATCTGTCAGACCAATTGCTTAACTGTTGTTTACCTTTTCTGTCTGTGTGAATCAGTACGCATTTTAAAACCACTGGGTAAGAATCTGTTAGCACTTATGAAACCAAAAGACACAATAAGAAAAAGAATGTATTGTTGTAACAAGGAAATTACCCAATCTGGGCAGTGAATTTCTTTTAAGTGGTGTGTCTCAAATTGACAAGTATTAGGAGATGAACACGGGGATGCAATGACAGATAACAATTCACATGATTCTCTGTAGGAAAAGCAGGTATCATTAAGAAGAGCAACAGCCTGAAGTTCCATGTGTAACACTCTTCCTCAGATAAATTTTTTTCCTGAGCCTGAACATCAGTATTAATGAAAAGTACATTTCCCTAGAAAAGAAGCTGAACTCCAGGAAGCAGTTGCAGCTTCAAGTTATACCAGTTGGCTTCTGCTACAATGCTGGATCCCAGGAGAAGGCAAGTCATCAGTCAGGAAGGGTTTACAATGAATAGATATTGTATTAACTATTTTCTCACTTTCAATTCATATAGACAGCTCAATATCAAAAGGAAGTAGCAAAACCAAAGGAAGTAATTTAAAATCTAGTCTGAGATCTAGTATACCTATGGATGCACATGTGGTTAGCCAGGCAATGCACACATACACACACACACACAGTGACCAGAATGTGAATTTACAACCTTTCCTAGTGTCTGCATATTTGAACTACCAGTGTGGCACATCAGAATCAGCTGTCCTGTTCTGCCTGTCGTTGCCTTCAAGGACATTCTTATTGGAGGCACTAAAGACGACATGTATGAAATAATACCATAATCTAACCTCAAGTGACTACAGGAACCATGAGAACTTCCTGATGAATCCAAAGTTTCCTTGGAGGAAATACTTCTCCTCTTTCTTGATAAACTTCAATCCTTGGCATGCTTTCCTAGCAGGGCAGTAAATGGAAAAAAGGCTGGAACTCCACAGCACTGCGCATGGCTGCTTTGCCTGTCTACAAGTGGTAATCTGAATCTGTTTAAGGATCATGAATGGTTTGTTTTGGGCTATTATAAAACCAGCCACCCATACAATGGAGCCATAAAGCTCTTCCTCTTCTCAGACTAAGATTGCTGTCATTGACCCTATTCAAAGTACTACATAGAGAACTACACAACATTTTATTGACAGCAGGACCAGCCACCTTCATTTTTCATTCCAATATTAAGCCTACATAAACTACAGCATCATTGATTTTATGTTTTGTGTCCATGGGGCTCTAAAAAAAGGGTCCAGAGAATGACAAATCAACAAACATAATTTAAAATGAGGAGGAAGAAAGAGTGAAGTCTAATTGAACAAGCGTGTAAAACTGACATGTTATTTTGACAGCATTAACTAGTGACAGCTTGATTTTCAGAACATTCTGTTTTTTACTTTGTAAAATAAAGTTTAGGTAGTAAACCTAGTTTTCTTGACAGACCCTTAAAGAAAGGATAAGGACTTTATGTGACAGAAGATCTCATTGTGTTTGTGAAACATTTTCTGTGTCCCCAAATATTTTACCAGTAAGCTGAACCCATGATAACTAATTTAATTTTATCTACAGATTGTAAAATTAAGGTTTTCCTTTTTTCTTTTTTTTTTTTTCTTTCTGGTTTCTTTTCTGCTTTTTAAAGTCTTGGGTTTTTTGAAAAGTTGTACAATTATCTCAAAAATTAAGTAGCTGAGCCTCTTCTCTTAAAACATTAACTATAAATGTATCCTACACGAATTAGCTTTTCTGGTAGCTGGATAGATTTCCTAGTAGCAGGAAGATATTTTCATATTCAATTTTTTTTTTTAAGTTAGATGTCAAGCAAATTTCTTAAGACTCAATTCTCCAAATCCCACTTCATGCTTCATTAGAAAGCCATTAGATCTTTGTATTTGCTTTTATTTCATGATAATTTCCTTTAGTTTTTGTAATCAATGAAGCAGTACTTCATCACTGACCCCTTTTGATAAAAGACAAGCCTTTTAGTACCTGTAGGGTATTTGTTAACCTTGCAACGCTCAGCAAAGTGGCTTGCAGGTAACACCTTATGAATACAGGTGATCAAATTGCACAACCATGATGAAGTAAACTTGGCTACTTAAAATGCAAATGATTAAAAATTTCAAGGTACATTTGTAATTGTACAAATATTATTTGCAAATTAAAAAAAAATTGGCTTTTTATATATTCAAGAATAAAAATACAAACAACAACAACAAGGTAAGAACCCTGAACAGATCCTACTAATGGTGGCTTTGATTGACCATATTTTGCATTTTGTGATATTAGAAAGAATTCCTTTTTCTGAGCACAGAATATTACATTCTGCAACAGGGAAAAAACGAAGGTTTGAGATTCTCTATGCCATTATTGTGGCTTTCACAGACAACCTCTCAGATCAGAAATCAGAGGTGTTTTTTTTACCAACATTTGTGTCCTGCCTGCCTGTCACAGTCCAGGATAGCATATGGATTTGTGCAGATACAGACATCTACAGCCAGAGCAGCATTCTCAACTCTTACATTCCTTTTATGGCTACAATTAAAGAGTTCAGACCTTATTTGTATGGCCTTGCTCAGGTGAATAAGTAACTGGAACAAAATCTGGGAAGATATGAAGTACCTGATAGAATAATAATAGCAAGGCTGAAATGTGCTACTGTACAAACTATAAATACAAATGCATTGCACTATGTCAATTCTAGTGTCAAGGTGATTGCCATAATATAATATGACTTTATATTGTTTTTAAGACCTTTTTCACAATAGTAAGGATACAGAAAAACTAGATTTTCCCTGAATGATATCAGTATATCAATTAATTTGAATTATTAACATTAAAAGTCATAACCACTGAAAAGTCATAACCACTTTTCCTCCTCTTGGAGGCATAGAATAAATCCCCAGCAGCTGAAATTTATACAGCTCATTATTTAACACATTTTCCTTTACACCACGGTTAAAGGGATATCTGGTAAAATCACATTCTCTTATGAAAAGAGAAACAGGTGAATACTGTCAATAGGTTTCAGGGTACACTTTTACACTGCCAAGAATTTTGGATTAGTTATGAGAGAGTAGGAATGAGGGAAAACTCTTCATGTTTGCAAAGACAAGAAGTAATTATTTTGATAATTTCGAAGTCATATGAAAATTCTAATGCACAGACCTAAAATTCAATATGCAACCTTATTTGAAAGGCTTCCTTTCTTCTTACAGAGTAAAATGAAGTCTACTATGTCCAGAAATTAATAACATGAAAATACAACATGAAAAAATTATTAAAACAATTTAAATTGCATTAGGGGTATTTTAATGACTTTATTTTTTATTGTTTTGTATGAGTTTCAAGGCATCAATTTTTTATGTGGACAATTCCAGTCCTCCCTCAGACTTACTTAGTATTTAGTTCCCAGTCAAATAGATTTGTGAAATCGAAAAAGAAAAGAACGAGTGTACACTGAGTACCTGTCCCAAGTGTGTGTGAAGCTAGGCAGAATTCAGAGGAAATGTGACTGCTTCCCTGTCATCTTGCCAAAGGAAACAGGTGGTGAGCACCTCAAGCTCCAAAGAGGTGCTGGTTCAGAGATGTCACTGCCAGATCCAGTGTGCAGTTACCAATCCACTACCTTTAGGAGCAGAGGCTGCAGGAAACCCCCTCACCAGGTAGGCTGACCTGGAGCTCTCAGTCCTTTCACCTCCTGCTATGGACCTGGAGAAACTCCAACAACTTTTGGAGACCAAGGTATGAGGCTGGAAGCAGTGGCTTGAGTGTGGCTTGGGAAGAGTAAGACTCAAATCCATGAAACCTCAGCTTGATCATGGCTCATCCTACTGGGAGCCACAAAGCCTAAAACCACAGCACAAACCAGAAAAGGGAGACATTCCAAGATCACTACTTGTGCCCCTGGTTCTCAGCACCAACACCTGCAACTCCATTGTCATTCTTCTCCAACTTTTCAGTGCCTTTCAATAGATGTGTATTTAATCTCTTAAAGAAAAAACCCACTATAAATGACTTTGGAAAGTATTTTCAAATTTAATTCCCTCAGCATTCCAATTAAAGCAGTTTGCTTATTATTATAGCTTTAGTTTTAAATGGAATATTCTGGACATATTCATTCTGTATTACATATATATACACTGTACATATGACAGGCAGCAATTCCAGGTCTGTTGAGTGTTTTCACTTAACAGTTATTGAACACAGTCCCTGGTGCAGTGGGATGCTAAAACTCTTTGTCTATAAAACCAAATAAATTTCAATGATGGTACTCACAAGCTTACATTTTATACTTCCTCAAGTTCCTCCTGTATCAATATATTCTTTTAAAGGGGTAAAATAAATATCCCTTTATTTATTTGATTCTTAAGACTATCAAATCTCAGTTGCTTCATACTGCAATGTGTAGCATTGAACTGAAGGATTGATTTCAAATCTTCTGAAGTCAGTAAGCATCACTGAAGGTTTGTGCTGGCTTGAATTTAATCACCACTGTCCTTTGTGGTCACTGTGACAAAAAGTCACTGCATTTCCAGTCCTGAATGAAGAATGCTGGTCATGCACACAACACTGAAAGTGAAAAAAAAACATACTGGGAGGTCAACATCAAAGAATGAGGCTTTCAATTTTTTGTTAATCCAAACATTTGTGTTTCTGATTTAGGGATTATGGTTCAGCAGATGCCAACTGTTTACATTTCAGGAAAGGTCCCTCTGGTATGTATGAAGGACTTGTCCTGAAGTGAGTCTGCTTGATCTCTATAAATATTTGGAGGTAGCGTGCTACGTTAATGGAATTAATAAAAATTGTGGAGATTTTTATTGGTACACAGTCTATACTCCACAGAACACCTTTGAACTGACTTGATGTAGCGCATTTATTAAACTGTCTGCTGTACTTTCACATTTAACACAGCATCATTTTAGAGACAGATCTTACCACCTATACACCTATGGTGAGACCCACTAAGGTGAACAGGATTTCTCACTGTAGTGAGATACAACTTTTCTTTATATTTTACTTTCTTTGTCTGGCTGACATTGGAACTTCCTTACGGGAATTTCAATTTATCAATTCTTGGAGTTGTACACAGTTAATCAGAGTACTGGGAGAGAAAGGAGTATCTCAGAAACTGTAGCAGGCAATTCATAAAGGCTGATGATTTAACGGCATCTTTTATAGCTTATGGTAAGTCAACCTTTTGTGGTTTTAGTAAAAAGCTTAAATGAGTTCTCATGTTTATTTTTCACACTTATTATATTTATCACTCTTAACTGTTCTTTGCTTGGATAAGGATCATTCAAATATTTTAAATTATATGCCTAAACATATTATTGTCTTTTGTTGCACTGCTCTTCACCCTCCTTTTGCCCTTGACAAAATCAGTCATACTGTCCCTTTTTCCAGTTCTCACAGAGAACTAGTTGTGCCGACCAATTTCCATGTGATGGAAATACCTACCCTTTTGTTGATAGGACAGAGGCATGCAGGATTCTATCGAGGTATCTGTACCTCTGAAGCATATACACTGAATTCTTTAAGTGAATTATTTGCCACCTTAATGTTACGCTTACCTCATTTTTCCAGCTGAATCCACATATATTGGGACGAGCTGAATGATTTTCAGTAGTTCACAAATATTTACAAAGTAAGTGTTTTTTACTCAAAAGTATGTTTATGATAATGCTAAACAGAATAGACTATTACAGAAAATATTTTTGGGACATAGGGCAAGTAGAAATTCTAAGAAACAGTTCTGGAGCACAAGAACAGCAGATACATAGAAAATATAGAGAACATAGATTACATTTTTGTATTTATTTTAGGATAATTATTTCAGTGTTTCATTATATGATGAATTAGAAGAACCTGCAAAAGTTTCTCAGTCCCTGCACCCTCTTCTGAGGTTCTCTGCAGAGATAATTCTTCCTGATTTCAAAGACAAACTCAGAGTGAGTACCCAAACACTCAAAATACTTTCCATTCAACTGCCAATTAAACAACTAGTCATTACAAAAAATCTTTCTCTCTGACTATGTCAGTATTGTCATATCTTAAATATCTCTCTGGACCAGGGTCGATTGGGAGAAGTTAAAAAGCTGGATGAGATTATGATAAAAAGCAATAGGAATAATTGGAAAGCCATAATAAAAGGCTAATATTGCATCACTTGGCATTCATATAAAGATTGATGCTGAATATACTTTAATTAGAATATAAGAGTATGACTGACTCAAAGTGAGATGTCAAAATAGGAAGTGCATAAAAATATAAGTAGGATAGAACTGAAAAGACAAGACACCTCAGAGATTATGTTAAAATGGGCCACTGAGAAATACACCAGTATGCAACATGCATTTTGACAAAATGCAGAAACATGTACTTCAGAACTCTGGATACTAATCTATATTCCTTGATTTTAAATTCATTGCATTCATAGAAAATATCTAGAAGCCATAGGGTCCATCCCTAAAAGAAACATCTGCTTGAAGCATAACTGATGTCCAAGAAACAGTAAACAGTTGAATGGGAAGGGCAATTACAATATTAGGTTGATTTATAGCCCAAGAGTCTGCTTTGATCTGCACCTAAAATACTTGAAAAATTCTAGTGGCTAAACTGTCAGTGCTACCTGCAGATGAAAATTTTATTATTAGTTTAATTTAGAAACAAGCAAAAGCAGAACAGCTCAGAGAAAACCAACTTCTTTTTAAAATGCCAAATGAGCTTGAACAAATCACTATGCCTAATTCCTAGTAAGCACTGAACTGAAATGCTTTTAATACATATCATAAATATATGTTTATGTGCAATGGGAACAACCATAATTCTCATCAAAACATTACTCCCTAATCCCTCAGTAAGAATGAACATGGCAAACCTCACTTTAGTCTTCTAGAGGAACCCTAATGTTGAATTCTGTTCTGTACATTTAACACAGAGAAAAATTCTAGAGCAATGTGAGATCTTATTAAAGAAATAAAGGTGTAAATTTTTCCCCTTCGTGATAAAAATGAGACATCAGATTCCTGAGACTGGGGATGAACTTTCTCTGTTGGCAGTTATTCCTCCTGGATAACCTATCACTACATTTGTAACCTTAGCTTAGATTTAGCACTGGTTATCCAACAGGCCATCTCTTTCTGGGTCCATACCACAATCTGAAAGAGGTCCTCAGTTTATCTGTGTAAGTGCTTATTTCACCATGCTAAAGTGGAAGATGATTATATAGAACAGTGCCAACACACAAAGCCTTTATTTGTGCTCCATTTATTGAGAGATGAGGGTGCTTCATGCTGATTGTTTTAGTTTTTAACCCATATAAGAGTATGATTCCAACCTGTGTTATTTCTTATTTATATAAACACTAATAATTTGCTGCATGTTTCAATACTATGGAAAATGATGCATCCATTGCCAGCCTTTTCTTGACTATTGCTTAAAAGGAAACAAATAAGCCAAAATCTGGGTTTACTTTTAAGGCTTTAACTTCATGTAAGTTTGCTGTTAAAGCTATGGAGAGTGCAAAATCTGTTGGCCTGGCAAGGAAACTTCCTGTGCTAAACATCCTTTCTGTTCATGTCTGGGCACAGGAGTTTTCAGGAGCTGCTCCAAGTTGTCCTTTAAATCTGCCTTGTCACCTGATTATGAAGCACCTACTATTCCTTGGGTCTTCATGGGTAATTTCTATGCAAGCACTGTTATGCAAGCACAATATCCTGGTTCCTTGCCTAAATTTCAATTGTCTCTTCTAGGCAGCATTCAAGACACACAGCTTTTCATTTTTTGGAGGAAAAAAGTACTCCATCCTGCTTTGTGTTTCCAACTTCCATCTTGAGATTCCAGCCTTTCTAACTTTCTTAGTGCATTTATTTAGTGACTAAGAGGATTCAGTCCCTTGTACTGAGGAATTGCTGCCCTAACTGAAGTCTTTGAACTTGTAATTATCTTCAAAAGTCTTTACTGTAATATCTATGTTCAAAAAGGTTTTATATCTTAAAACGACAAGTTTAGAAGTACATTAGAGAAGACATTCAGAGCATACAAATATAACTATGGAGATGAGTATTAAATATTACTTTACAGGAAGATGAAAGTGTATGGATTGAATTTCCAACTTGGATTAGAATTGTAACCAAAAGTTATTTATACTGTATGCTGGTTCTGTCTTCTTAATTTTCTTCACAGTCCCATGAAGACTGGCATTTTTAGGTTGCAAAAACCTCTGTACCAATCTCATATCAACTCCACAAGAATGTGATTAGCAAAGGTAGGTAACAGAAAGGACAGGAAACTGCAGATGTGTAGGACAGAGGCATTTCCAAAGAGTCTCTGAAAGACAAAACTGAGTTTACTGTTGCAGCAGTGGGAAATCTGCTCCTAAAAGAGGCCTTGAAGAAGAAGCCCATTTCTTTAATGGAAAAAAAAATGTCCACTGTGCAATATGGAAAACTGGAACTGCAAGTGTTAAGTTATTGCACAATTTTGGACATTTTTGCTTAGTGAAGTTCAAACTCGACATTTTTATTCTGGTCAGGAGATATCCTATGCATTATCTCTGCATTATCAGAGAGACAGAAGGGAAGCAAGAAAGCTGACAACACTAACTGGATTGATAAATGTTAGGGGAACTGAGAAAAACCATAATGGGAGAGGAGAGTCTCTTTCAGTAGACTGGAAAGTAAAGGGGAAAAGCTGGTAAGAACACCCAGATCTGTCTGATCAGAAAAGGCTGCACTTCTCATGTGGGACATTAAAAAAGTAGGTCCTAATTTCTCAAATAGCAGGAGAAGTAGAATCATGATATTACTTACTGGGATGAAAGAAGTGGTATCATTTTATTCAAAAGCTTGGATCATTCTGTGCAATCGGCATCCCATCCAATTTATTACATTCAAAGAAAGTTTACAGAGAATATATGGAAACACCTGACCTTTCTCTTCTCAGAATGAGCTACAAAGAAACCAAATGCATTCTGTGGAGAATTCTGTGTTGAATTTTTGGCCCTGCCAACTCAGCACAGCTATCACAGCTCCCAGAGGATAACCTGGAAATGCACAGTGACTTCAGCCCTGTATATCTGTTTTGCTTGAATGCAGTAGACAAGGACTCTCTATGGACACTGCCCATGCTTAGTCTGTCATCCCAAGAGCTCCTGAGGAAAGAACTGATATTCTGCAATAATTTGCTGCTGCAGCATCTTACTTGGCTTCAGCTGTGTTGGCCATTCCTATAGCTTGTGCTCTCTCAGAGTACTTGTGGAGGGTTCTCCACAACCATGTTCAAGTTCAGAAAAATATGTAAAAAAAAAGGTTTTGTTCTTTGTCCCCCACTCCCTAATTTCACATATTGAGTCTAAGGAACAATTTACTCTTCAGGGTAATTTGTAGAAAAGTACAAATAGGTGCATGGAGTACTAACAGACTTGCCAACTTATTCCAAAAAAAAGGATGCACCTAAACAATAGCTGGACAAAATAATAATAATAATAATAATAATAATAATAATAATAGTAACAGTAACAACAACAATAACAGAAAGAGACAACTTAGGAAGACTATGAGGTCTAGAAGGGGAATGTACAAGGGGAAATATTTTACGGTCTGCAGAAACATCAAGAGTAGTGATGAGGCATAAATCGAAACATAGCTACTTATCTTCAGACTGAGGTTACAGGATGACAATTAGAAAGCTCTGTTTTCAATTTAAATGGATTTGTCTGATTGGAAGTCACCAAGAGAAAAAAACTGCTGCTCAAGATACCTTTTAAAATAAAATCAAATTTCAAGGAGAGCTGTGATTTGTAATGCAACATTTATTTCTACCTTATAAGGCAGTTTTAGAAGTTCCCTCCATATCTTCCTCAATAGCTTTTATATTAGCAAATGCTCATATACTCAAGTGCAAAATTACTGTGATAGAAAAAGAGAAGGGGTTCTTTTAATTTGCTTTGCTGTTTCGAACATCCAGTGACCTGCAAAACCCCTTGGTTTATTCACTCACTAGAAGGCTTTAGAAATATCTCCTCACTTTTACAGGAGTGATAACTGCCAGAGTTGTGAAATTTGGTCCTTACTTCAGATGTTAAGAATAAACACTGGTACCACTGCTGTGCCTTATATATGCTAACAATAGGTACAAAAGTTATTGGATTGCATAATATTTACTTCTAACCTGGAGAAGACTCAGGATCTTATTCCTTGGAAATAACAGAATGAATGGAAATCAGTTAATAGGATTAAACCCACTGTAGAGAGTTGTGAAGCCTAAAGCCATAGTTAATGACTTGTGATCTCTCTCCCCCTGCCCCTGTAAATTCAATTTCTTTATTCCTCTTTGGTCTAACTCATGTATATTCCTCTCATCTAGCAGTTCATGACCTTGCTCAAATACTTAGTCTTTTCCTTAAAAACTCAGACGATAGTAAGATTCCTTTTTTTTTTAAACATCAATGAAATGTATTATACATGTGTGAATCAAACGAAAAATATTGATTCTGAAATGGTACCTCTATTGATGAAAAGTGTTTATGTAAATCAAATTTTCACATCTTTGCTCCAAGCACTCCAAAAGATGTGATGCTGACACCAGAGTACCATTTTGGCATGCTTACCCCTTCACCTGATTGTCTCTGATCTCTTAATATCTGCATTGTGGTTCAATATCACAAAGCAAAATATGTACTGCTCTTTCCTCAGCTGAGCCACTTGTGGGATGTTTCTGAGTATCTAGATTGAGACAATACTTCATTTTACAACAATAAATCTCTGGAGCTTAACTCTTATTTCAAGTGACAACAGAAACTGCTTAAATGTTTCTCATATTAAAAAGAACTCAAATTCCATATTTCCATTATGATGAGATTCATACCAAACTCTTACTGAATAAATAACATATGCACTGTTATTGAATAAAAAGAATTGCATATCTAAACAGAAGGAATTGAGTATTGTTTTAAAGACAATTGAATCTTGAGTATTGCTTTTAAGACAGTACTTTATTAAATCATATTGTAGCTCATGGAAAATATTGCAATATATTTAAAATCTAAGATTAGAATTAGCTTTCTTTTAGCTGATAAATCTTCAGAAAACACACTGATAGATCCTTTGAAGGTAAGTTTTTCTTACAGATCCTGAGATTTATAAAATAACCTGTAGGTAAGCAAAACACAGAAATCAATTAAACCTGTGCTCAAAAGTAGCAACTGAAGTCTGCATGCACAGGAGAGCTCTGTGGAGTTAATCTAGTAACACTATGCTGAATCTTGGCTTTCTTCAAACTGTAACAAATTTTTAGACTATTTAAATTACTATCACTCTCTTGGCACTAGTGCATTAAAGTTCTGATTTTAAATCCAGAACAATTTGCTCCAATAGTATTGCCATGGATGAAAGAGATATCACACTATTTTGTCCATATCCTCTGAGCATAGTATTATTTGGTGTGATTACAAACTAACTATTAAAAATTACATCATAGACTTGGTGGTATCTTTAAAAAGCAGAGTTATATTTCTGGAAATCCTCTTCCTTTCTTTGCTATTGTCCAAAAAACACAAATTGAGCTGGCAGTGTACCCTTGTGGCCCAGAAGGCCGAAGGTATCCTGGGGTACATCAGGTAGAGCACTGCCAGCAGGTTGAGGGTGGTGATCCTGTCCCTCTACTCAGCCCTGCTGAGGCCACATCTGGAGTGCTGTGCCCAGTTCTGGACTCCTCAGTAGAGCAGAGACACAGAGCTCCTGGAGCGGGTCCAGTGGAAGGGAACCAAGATTATAAAGGGACTGGAGCATCTCTCTTACAAGGACAGGCTGAGGGAGTTGGGCCTGTGGAGCCTTGAGAGGAGAGGACTGAGAAGGGATCTCATCATTGTCTATCAGTATCTGAAGGGAGGGTGTGAAGAGGATGTTTCCAGGCTGTGTTCAGTGGTACTGAGCAATAGGATAAGACACAATGGGCAGAAACTGATGCACAGGAAATTCCACCTGAGTATGAGGAAGAACTTCTTTAATCTTTTAAATCTTTAAACTTTTTGCAATGAATGAGCACTGGAACAGATTGTCCAGAGAGGTTGTGGAGTCTCCCTCACTGAGATGTTAAAGAATTGTCTGGACACAAGCCTGTGCAACATGCTCTAGGATGGCCTTCTTGAGAAGTGGGATCAGGTGACTCACTGTGGTCGCTTTGTGATTCTTTGAAATTCCTTTCCTCTCAAAGCTGGGCATGTGGTTAAATTAAAGGACACCACATTTGCTGGAAAGGAAGATGGCAGTAGAGTATCCTAATCCTTCTGTGAGAGAAGCTGGGCTTCACACTTCAGGACACTTTCAATCCTATAGAAATGGACATCCATGACAAGGGTCTGGAATATAGTGAAAGTCTTCCAGTCACTCATATCCCACTCATCGTCTGGAGATGATTTCCAAAGAAACTGTTCAGCTTGCCTTGAAGTTTAAGAACAGTCAGAGAGAAGGGGGAATGAGCAAGGCCATGCTCTGCCAGATTAATGGTTGTCAGTCTGCTCGTGGACCTGTCAAATGTAACTATGCAAAGTCTTCTAAGAGCAGGAAGTGGATTTGATATCAAAGGCTACATAAAGGCAGCAGCTCTTAACTCAGGGCTTATGTAAGTGCTTATATATAAGAACAGAAGCCTCTACTTAAACCAGCCAGTCAACAACTCTCTTTCTGAACTGTGGTGTGTCTCCAGAGATCCTTATTCAATTATTAATGCATCTGCTGCTAATTTCATCATGCAGAGTGTGAATTTGTCTTTCCACGATGAGCACTAAGGGAAGTTTGTAAGAAATATAGAACTTGTCAGCACATAAGAGTCAACACATTACTGCTGTGCTGCAGCCATTTATAACAAAACTAAAATGAGCACTCACTTGTTTGGCATTAATTTAATGTCCCACTTAGCTCCTATCAGACGTAAATAGCTGCTTCATCCATTTAAGCATTTCTGTTCGTGCACATAATGAAGTACTCTGTACCTGTCAAGTAAGCAGAATTCATAACTGAAATAAGAAACGGATGAGAAAATTCAATGTTCTTAATATTAAGCCTCTACAGGGGTAGCATCAGACATTTTATGTCTTCTGTGAGACTGACCTTTTATTCCACTGTTCAGAGACTATAAGAAGACATGACACACGCTAGCATGCCAAAAATATTTCTAAAAGGGATATCTGTTCAACTTACGGCACAATTAACACAAGCTGTAGTCATTGAACACATGCTATTACAAAATAAAATAGTTAGCCAACCTCTCGGTATTTAAGTATTTTTATGTTATCTATTTTAGAAAAACAAAATTCAATTTTAAACAGCATTCTAGCTGTGATCATACTCTCCAGAGGAAATTTTTATGAGAATGAACAGAGGTAATGACTAATATTAGTCACTGTCATTAGCATAAAACATTAGAAATTACAATATTTATAACAGGCTATGACATGACAGTTAAAATATGACTTTCTATCACTTGTGTATGCTTTGACTACAGCTGGTTGCTGTTTTCTAAAGTTGAACTGATAGAAGTCTGGTAATGGTATATTTAATAGCATGTTCATCATCAGATCTAATTGTTTTCCACCACAGGGCATGAAGTTTTATGTCCTCTATCAACCCAAAACAAACAGCCCTACTGCTTAATGGCTCTCCAATTAATGTTTATGGTACTACTTTTATAACCTAAGTTACAAGAAAAAAAATCCAACAAAATCCCTCCAATAAGGCATTTAAGAATTTAAAAAGCATAATGGGGCTCCAACCTATACCAAAAATTACTAAAACATGAGATCCCACAGCTGAGGATGTGAAATAGAAAACACTAGAATGACATTAGAAAGACATTGAAAAATAGAAGACACTGAAAAATTCTTCTAGCATAGAGTTATAATTGCCATTGGAGGGGAGAACAGACCTTCATGTAGGGGAATTGGTTGAAGGACTCCAGGTTGTCCGCCTTGCAACTGATGCTCACATTGGGTTAAAACAGAGAAGACCCGCTCATCCCAAGTCATGCACAGCTCAGACTCTTGCTCAGATTGCAAACTTATTCCCCTGAGAGTGATTTGCCCTTAGTAACCTAGATGCTAGCCTCCTACTCATAATTCTTTTCCCTATTTAGCAGAGCTCATGCTGATTAAAATGAAAGAACAGTTCAAAGACAGGTTTCTCTTTAACTGCCTTGGTGCATATTAATTTTTGTCTCTCCCTTTTGTACTAAGCCTCTAGAAAGCAAAGTAAAGCTACTGTAAATACGTTTTCACTGGAGAGCTGCCATTGTTCTAAATTATGAAAGCAAATTATTTCTGGCTTGGGCTGTTAATCGTACATAGCAGTAATATATTAATTTTAAGTTTCCCATGATAGTTCAGACACCCTGATTTCTAGGTTTTAATGATGCATTACGAGCCTTTATTTCTCTGCCCAGGCAATTAATCACTGACACTCTTCAGTCCCCCAAAGTAGCTGGACACCATTAGACAAGAAAGAATCAGACCCGAGTGGGATCAAAATTTCTTTTCAAGCAATACTTGTTTTTTCGCACCATAAACTCTGCTTGACATTCATAGCACCAAGTATATTTTAATAGAACTGCTGATATTCTGCCTCTCCTCCCAGTCTCCCAGGAGTTTTTTGTAGCTCAACATGATGTTTAGAAACAGGCAAAAAATGCTCTGTGAAGTTTAAAGACTGTCAAGCCTTCTTGGCAAATTCCTTCCAAGAGCACAGCTGAGAAATGACAAACCTATCACCTGACTGGCTTGTGTTTAAACCTGACTGCTTTTGATTATGAAGCAATGAACCTTCCCTTTTGGAGTTCATTCTGTGTTTTATAAGCACCTATTCATTGAAAATTATGCAGTTGAACTGATTTGAATTTGATTAGTGTTACACTCCAGTTTTATTATTTGTAGTAAATACAGGCATCTCTTAGGGTTTTACTGCACATTAGGAGAATGTCAGAATAGTTAAAGACTTACTTTTACTTCTCATGTATTATTGCTTGACATTTAAAACAAATCCAAGAATAATATATGCCTATATTGCAGTTACTCACTTGTTGTGCACTGCTCCATATGTATACTCACACTCTACTTCCTCTCTGCTCCAGTGGGAAGAACAGGTTGAAGGCAATCCTGCCTGCTCGAGGACAAACTACTGTGTCCCTAGCAGGTGAGCTGAGCTAGAAGTAACTGTGAAATGCAGCAGCTAATGTCTTTAACAGAAAACTCCCATATTAAATTCTATGCTGCAGACTCTGATATTTCAACAGGCAGCACTGAAGAGGAGCAGTGCTGCTACCAGAGGGGTTGAACACTGAACACTGAATCGCTCTTTCAATGTCAGCCAGCTTCAGGAGCTGCAATGTGAATGCTCTGGGAAGCTTGATACTCTTTTATCTTCTGACAGCCTTTCAATTATATGTCCTTTCATATTATTACATAACTTGATGTGCACTATGGATGTCAGTAATAAAAACCCATTTCATGCCTGAAGAACACAACTTCTTTGGTAAGTCAGTTTAGACTTAAGACGGGGAGCAGTGCATTTGACCAGAAACAAATGCTGAGTGGAGTCAGATGGTCAGGTCAATAAAAGCTAAAAATAATATTTGACTTTGAGAGAAAAGAGAGTTTAGGACATAGCCTAAAGGCTAGATTCAGCCCTAGCTAAACATTTATCTCTGTATCAGTGTTATAAGAAGAGATTAGAGACCTAAATTTACATGCTGCAGAGGGGTTGCAGATATACCTATAGAACTCACCAGTAAGGTCTGGGAGCAACTGAGAGCTTTCATTATTACTAGTATGGTCCACAGTGTCTTACATCTAGTAGCTTCAGGCTGAGTATTCTCCAAGATTTAATTCTCTCTATCTTGAGAAAAATGCATATACTTACACAATTTACCTCCTCATTTACTTAACTGTTTTGTAGACCATCATTATAATGCATGACTACAGCAACAGATCCCAGTCATTAGGGATGCTTTTAGAAAAATAAAATAATAGTGAAACATTTGTGTGATATATGCATTTTCAGTACTTCTTGAGCTTTCATTGGTACTAGCTGGCTGTCTCAAAAATCTGTAGCATATTAATTTCAACTGTATCTATATAAAGATGCAAGACAAGAAATACAAAAATGCTGTTTTGGGTCAGGATATTTAAATCTTTTATGCCAGTAATGACTCCTGTTTGAGAACCTGCAGCTGAGACTAGTGAAAGCTGCAGGCTGTCAGTACTTCTGAAAATGAAGGTATGTCTTCAGTGCTCAAATACAGAGAGAAGTGTCTAACCTATCTTTTAAAAACTTGAGAGTTATCAACAGAAGTGCCTTCTCTTAAGCAAATCCTATTTCTTTACTAAACAACTAATTTAAGAACAAAGCCATCAGAGGAAAGAATTAGCAAAAATTACAGAATTCCAGAAAATTCACTTCTGGGAAATTCCACAGACCAATTTCCACAAGATGAATAAGGTGCATGAGGAGCTCAAAGCAAAGCCCTGAATGATCTGTTCACAGCAAAGTTCTTGTGCATTGGACTGTGCTTCTCTACACCCACTTTTCAACTTCTTGCTTGACAACAGAGCATTGGGACAGAACAGGCCTACCTCAAACTACAAGGACTAACATATGCCTCATGCCTTGTTCATCTAAGCTCTACACAATTTAATTAATGATATGACATGATATACACATTCTGTAGCTTTTAATGAAAGGAACTCCCACTATTGAAATTTAAAACTTTGTTCTTTAAATGTTTTTAATTTTGCCCAATCTCAGTTACTTGAAAGACAGCTACATAGTCTATGTTAGACATTTAGGCACATTTTCTAAACAGTAGAGGGCATTTCATCCCATTTGGATTTTTTTGATACATACCTGAAAAGTAGTAAAGCAATCAGAAAATGCAAGGAAGTAGGGGAATTAGATGAAACTTGGTATTTTGCTACAATGTTCTGGCTTTCTCAGGATGGGGAAAATCAGATTTCCCTTTCTTCCTCTAAACACTTCTGTTCATCTTCTAGAAATATAAGTGGAGTCTTCCAGCCTTTTGAAATATTTTATCACTTATAAAAAACTGTAGTAACCGAGTGAAAAGAAATTACTACTCTCAGGTTTCCAAGAATACTAGGTCATTTTCTTTAGGCGATCATGATCACTTACTTCACAGTCCCCCTTGTAAGCTCTTTTAGGAAATGTGGTATAACGGTTAGGAGTTTGGGCTCTAAGTAAAGGTATTTTTGTTCTGATGGATAGTATTCTGTGTGATGCAGTGCAGTTTCCCCCTTCTTCTTCCATCTGCTATATGCAAAGCAAAAATAATAATAAATAAAGAATATTTCGAAGAGCCTTAGATTACTATTTACAGTGTTAACACACTTAAATATAATCGAAGTAAACCCTTAAGAAAACTGCATCTTTTCACCCATTTGATTCTTTATCTCACTCACAGCCTATATAAAACTGGAGTGTGAATACTGTCACCTAGGGTTTATTTCCAACTCTAGCTAGGAGAAAGAAGCTTGAAAAATTCCCGAGTTTTTTCCCAAGTCTAGAGTTGTGTTAGGCTTGAATAGCTTCTGGCCACATTCTTTTGGCCCCTTCTCTGCAGAGAAATACCTATGTCTAAACTAGGGCATAGTTTAAATTCTTACCACCATTTGCAAGAGCAGAACCAAAAATAGTGTGGACAGAAAAGTGCCACAACCCCTTTTTTAACACACGGTGACAGGAAATGGGGTCCCATATGAGGACTTCATGCTGTTCCTCGGGGCAGATCGGGTCTGTTTTCTGGTGTGCAGTCAGGAGAAACAAGGGAAGGAATGTAGTTGCACCAGGGTGTAGGAAATGAAGGTGTGTTCAGCTGTAGCAGGACTCCACATAAGCTACTGCTGCTGATTTTGTGAGCTGAAGCCTTCTGGATGCACTAGCTACCAACAACAAGTGACAATGGTCTTTGTTTCACAGGCTCTTTGCTGAAGAAACAAGTTCATTTCTAGTAACTAAATGCAATACTTGTACTTTTCTATGACATATGGATGTATATAAACTTATTACAGAAAAATACAACTCAGTATTTAGCTTGAAGGATTTTGGAAATGTTAGATTTATAATTTCAAGTATAATTAGATGATGTTCTTTAGCATATACAAGAGAACACAGCGTTTAAATACAGGACCTTTACTACTCTTTTCTCCAAAAGACCTAACTGATTCTGGATAGCAGATTGAATTAAATACTTGTATCTGTCTTAAATTCTAATTAGTATGACCCTTTTTGTTTTCTCATTTTCATCCAAATTGTTGCTGCTGTGGTTTTATTTACTTTCTACCAGATTTTCTTTGTGCATAGTTTGTAGCAACAGTGCTACAGTAACTGAACCATATAAAGCTTCATAAGCGAATGTTCACAGCAGCTCAAAAAAGATACCAATATTTTCAGAGATGAATAAGTGGAGAACAGAGCAAAAAACCCCCAGAATCTGCAAAATTTGATTTTCACATATCGTCTCAATGGACTAACTTATCCCAAGGGGAAAACAATTTTTTCAAATATTTGGCATTCCAAAAAAATATTTCTATGTTAAACACACTGCACTCTTTTATTTATTATTGTGTTACTTCTATGAGGAAGATGATTAACTTTGTTGTGTTTCTTTATGACAGAAAAAGTGTAAGAATTTAGATTCATAATCAAACTGTTCTGTCTCAAAGTAACAAGCACCATAGGTATCTCTGTATAAGCTCTTTTATAATGGCAAACAAAATATGAACTAGTTTCAAATAATCCTATTTTTTGCAGACTGAGGTGACTTAATTATCTCACATTTGAAATCAACTAAAGCCGTATAGAAAAATATTACAGCTCACCTGATAGACTGGAAGATCACTGTAAGTCTGAGTGGTGACATATCCTAGAGAGGGTAGAGTCCCAACCTGAGGCTGTCCTTTAGAAGCCAGTGATTTATTGCAAATGATGTTGAGCATTCTCAATTCCCTGAACACCATTCAAAACGTACAGTACTTTTCTAAGGCTCCAAAAATCTGAAAATCAAGGTAAAGTTGGGCAGACATATTCAATAAAGAACATAATTAAATTAATTAAATTAATCAAATTAATATTTTTGCTTAAATGACCAATGTAGCTTCACATAGCACCTCTGTGACATAGGGTTATAGTTTGGATGACAGAAAACTCTTGGAAGACATTACCTTCCAAAGTCTGCATGCTATGAAATAAAGCAGTTACAAAACATAATAGAATTTACTCTACAGTTCTAACACATTCCTGTTTCCTGCAAAGTACAAGTAGAATGGGAGTGTATGTGACCATCTGCTAAGGGTCTCTGAAAGGATGAGTGTGAATAACAGAGCAAAAAAGAGGCAAAGGAACAAACTAAACACTGTTTAATTTGTTTGGTATTTCTATGTTTTGAGTTTTGCTTTGTTTACTTTCTGAACCTTTCAGTAAAGTTACTATATAAAAATTAAGCTATCATTTTAGCCTAGATTTCTCATCTAAATTCTTATTTTATACTACTACAAATTTATCAGGTGCTGCCTCAATACCTTTTCTGTACCTGCAATCACCTACTTGAGATAAAGGCTCAGAGTCCATGCACAGTAGTATGAGCGTGCTTTTGGTAATGTAATAAAAAAGGTTTGTGGGGGTGGATTTTATGAATACCAAAACTCTTTATGCAGATATTACAACAGAGTAATTATATTCTTCCAGAGGAAATTAATTCTGAGTGCTGGTATGGATGAGAATGGGAACTTGTAAGAACAAGTTGGGTTGGAGTTGTGTTTCATTTCTTGATGATATTAACAGAATCAGGCTTATGAGAGAATAATAAAAGTAAGTTCTTACTAAAATAAATGCATTGTGAAAGAATTTAAAGATTTAAGCTGGAGTGGGAAGCATTTTTAAAACGCATTAATTAGTCTCTTCAGCCAGCCAACAGAGAAAAGGTACATCCAGAGAGTGTTTTAGAGCATCTGGCTTAGGTACTCTGAAATATTTTCTGTAAGCAAAGATCACTCCACTGAATGTGCAGGTACCTTAGGCATGTGTAGCAGCAAAAGCAGTTATTTGAAGCTAGGTGATGAATGTGCTCTGTATTTCCCTAAGTGTTACACCAAGGTAACTTCACATAGAAGAAAAAAATCATGAGCAGTGGAGCAGGGGAATATAGGCATCTTTTTACAGCTTCTACCAAGTTTACTGAGTTGGCAAACAACAACGTTGTGGATGTCTTGTGATATTCTCCAAAGCAAGTAGATTTTCATGAAAAAAATCATAAAAACATTTTTGAGTCCCTCAGGGGAATTCCTGATATCCAAAGCAAGGAAACCTCAGTTTGAAAATTGTGTAAACCTTTCCATAATCTTGGAGAAACTTTTCTTTGCTGAAAACTATTAAGTGGGTATAAACATCAGGCTTGCAAAATAAATGGTTAAATGGCAAAATAAATGGTTAAAGTAAGCCAAGCACTGTGAAGTTAATTAAGTATCAGTTACAGGTCAGTAAACACAAATTCAGGTCTTGTCATGCAGACATTTGATGTAGTCAGTGTCTGAGTTAAACTTTGTTGTTTTGTTTTTTTTTATTGTTTCAATCACTGAGTTTAAAATGGCTGAGTTAATTTTTTTCTGCTTGATTTCATTCATAAGAAAGGCCACTGAAAGAACAGCTATTCAATATGTCTTTTATCCTCCTTATTCAATGTGCTTTTCCTCTAATTTTCTGAACTCTATTCAAAACTTTCATTTTTCTTGACAAAATCATGAATTTCGCAGTTGGCTTTCTGTGTCATTTGTGGTTATACTACGTGAATACCTCGTAAGTGTAACTAATTTTTTATTATATTCCTGAGTTAAAATAAAACATTCAACACTGTTACATTGCCTAGGAAAGCCAAGGCTTGCACCTAACCTTAAACAGAATTTCACAGTCAGGCACAGCTGATGATGACACTTGTAACTCTGAAGAAAATCAGATCCAGAGTCTTTGTAAGATCTCAAGATAACAAGAAACACAGTATTAGCAATCTTTTGCTTTGAGCAATTTGCCTACCCTCACACAAAACTCTGCTGACAGAGATGCTGAAGGATAATATAATCCATTCCTCTGTTTTAGCTAAACTCAGCTGTTTGCCATTAAACACCCTCCAAATCACTGGGTATGTCAGCCAGTGGTTCTGTGGCTAAGAGCCTATTTGAAAATGCAACCCTTAGAAATTTCCAACTTGTACTTTAGGCAAGACTGAAATTAAAAATACAAGCACTGGGAGAATAAATCTGATAGGACCATTCTGGTGGTGTTGTCTAATTTGCTAATACAGACAGAGATTTTGCTTGTTCTACATATTTCTCCTGACCCCTTCACCATGAACCCCAAACATATTTTTCTGGATCTGACAGAAAAATAGAACATCTTAATGGTAGATAATATGGCCAGCCCTGCCAAAAGTATATTTACAAGAAAAATGAGAGAAATGAAGGCATAGTAGATTATACTTCATAGCTTGTTCTGTATTTTATCTGTGAGAGCTATTAATGAGAATGACTCATTGAAATATGTCCAGATGAAGAACCTGGTATAAAGTGTTTTTATATTAAAAACTGATCTGCTTTCTAGATCCTTAAAGATATTCTTAGGGTTATTTTTGGTTGACTGTGTATTCCAAAATCAGGTGCCTTATTTCCATTAATTTAGCTAAGCAGACTCCAAAGTAGAAAAACCCAAACAAATTACTCTGAATGTAAAAATTATCCCTAAATTGGAATAAAATAGAATTCTGGTTATTTGTAGAACTTTCAGCACTATAAAGTTTAAGAATATATAGGTTTTCAGGGTCCAGTCCAACTGTGCTCAGTGCTACGAGGAGGACATTGGGTATTACCAGGAGTCTCAAGCCCCTGTCAGTGTTTCGAGATGTCTTTCTTGCTCATCAAAGACATACACCACGAGAAACTTACCATGGCAACAGGCAGCTATAGAAAAAAACAGGGTTATAAAAGAAATGGATGAAGATAATAATAACGGGCTTCTTCAGTGTAAATCAGGCATATGTAGATAGGGTCCCTATACACACACTTTCTGCTGTGGCTTCATCCAATTGCCTGGCAAAGTCCAGCAGGCACCAAGTGATGACAGTACAACTGCCCTGTGGACAAGAGAGTTCAGTTCTCAAAACAAGTCCCAGCTCAGAATGCATCCTGTGTTTCATTTCCTGATCAGCTTCTTACCCTCACCTGCTGCTTTGCTAATTGCACTTTATTACATCACTTTGACCTGCTGAGTAACCTCAGCCAAATCATGTAGTTCACTGTTTTTCTAACTGTCCACTACAAGGCAGAGATTAGAATACCTGCTGCCTTCAGTAAGCATGTTGAGTTCAGTGCAGCAATTTTCTTTCACGCTCTGTGGGTGCTATTTCAGCTTTTAAGGACTATGCAGCATTACTGGGGTCCCCATAATTCTTTCAAATGAGCACTAGGTTCCCTAAAGCACATCTCCCACATGCCTTCACAGTCTAATGAGCAACCCATTTATGCCTTAGATCTGCAGACAAGTTCAGTGTTACAAAAAGTATTGTGCCTCCTTTAGAAATTTGATATTTCTCAAGAAAATAAAGTGGTGACTACCATGAATGGATTAACTTGATTGCAAAGTTGAGATTTGAGCAAGCAACAGTGCCAAGCAAGTACCTTCAACTAAATATTTTTATTGCATGTGGAAAAATTGGTTATGATAACATGAAAAGTAAAATCTTGATATGATACTATATCTGAAGTACTATGATTCTTCCTGAATCAGTTGTTTCAGACTGCTGCTAAGCAGGACATGGGTGGGAAGGATGCAATCCAGTCCTTAACAGATAAGTGTTCTGTTTGAATTTAATTAAATTATAAAACTGACTACAGATCACATTCTGAATTTCATATTCCCTTTTCAGTCCTTGATGTCAGCATGGATTTTTAGTATATGAAACCTGAGTAAGATCTGCAGGATTAAATTCTCCATCAGAAAGCTACTTTGCTTAGCAGGAATTCAATATAGTATGACATTCCTGTTAGTTGTTTGTATCTTTACATTTTGAACTTTGAACCAGATATTATAAAGGTATTAAACACTCAAAATACCATACAAAATAACAAAAATAACTCGATCAGTTTTAAATACTCAGAAAATGCCACACTAAATTCCTGTATAATTAGTGAATAGCAGCATTTCATTTGAATGGCAATGTCCCTGATTAACTTTTCAGCTAAAGTAGGTATATGAAACATCATATTTTTCTGGGAAGAAGAGAAAAAAAGCGGAAAAAAGAAATTTAAAAGAAAGAAGCTGCATTGGCAGGACCTTTTCACTGAATTTTGCCACTGGTAGTACAGGATTGTTATAAAGTTCAGGAAGAAATATATGAATTATTAGCTGAGCAATGAATATGGAAATCAAAGTGAATATAGTAAATCATTATATAAATCATCTGCACACTTTTTTTCTGTGTACTGTGCAGAAGCAAAGAAAGCAAGCCCACCCAGAATGCTGAGTCACAGATGAGCAGCTCAGCAGTTTGTACCGCCTGACTTGGTGGTGGTAACACAGTGTGAAGGTCTTGTAATGCAAGGGCACATAACAAAAATATCCACTGCTTTCCTGTGAGTAAGCCATCCATCATGAGCTAATGCATCCAGCGTGGCAACAACAGTGCCAAACAAGATAGAAGCAGCTATTCCCACACTGTATAATAATACTGCATAACAAGAAACTATACCTCCATTAAATCAATAAGGTATAGCAGCAACAGAAATAAACAAGAAACATTGTTTTCATAATTAATTCTACTCTCATCAGGGCACTGAAGCATTTCTATTTTCCACCTTGTGGACCCAAATGTTGTGAAAAGATATTAAAAAGTTCTGATTGTTTCCATATAGTGTCCTGAAAAATTCTTAGGGCATATGCAGGATATAGATGATCAACTGCACATCTTTTTCTTTCATATTCTTCTTTTTAATATGCAAATGATGACCTATACTGTTACAGCAGGGGTATGATCTTCTTCCAATAAACCTTCCTTCTGATTTACATACTTAAGATATGACCGCAATTGCATTTTCAACAAATTCTCTATTCTCTGGTAAAGCATACTAGGTGTCAAAATTAGTTAAATTAATTTATGAAAGGAAGCATTTATATATATTTCAATAACTACCGAACAGCCTTTGAAAAGGATTTATATAAGAAAAAAAAACCTTTACAACAGTGACATGTTTTTAGTAGAAGTTTAGAAATCTGCATTTCTTATGCTTAAGTTGATAAAAATTGCTTCTCTTTGAGAATGAAGACTTTGTTCCAGACATGCATGATTTAGAGAGATATTTCAACATGTTCTGCCAAGATGTAACACAAATAACTTAGTCAACCAGAGACTGTGAAAGGATAGAAAATCTTTCCTGTACTCATACTGGCAGGCAGAGTTCATCTTCAGATTCCATGGTTTCAGAACATAAACGCTGTGTAAAATATGTCTTCACTAAAAGATACCAGCATGTGCATGTGCAAAGCTCATAAATCGCCTAATAGCTGTGCAGTCAGCAAATCTTTCAGTAGGAATTATTTACCTTCATGTTTCAAATGAGTGTTAGCATCTGTCTGACAGGACCAGAAACAAAACCAACCGAAGAAAAAGGAAAGGCTTAATGATTTCGAAGCTTTCTGTCAGGTTCCAATGATGAACAGTAATGACTAGAAAAATTTAATTAGCTAACAACAGAGTGGATGATGGTGATCATCTTTGAAGTCATAACTGTTTTGAGAAAGTTACCTGTGTGCCTATTCTAACTCAGCAGACCAGTACAGTAAAATTGATAACATGTGACACTTTTTCTGGTAACTCTTTGGTTTTTAATACCTGACAGAGGTCACAGAGTGCATCTAAGTTTTTAATGGAGACCAAAATCTTCAGAAGACATTAGCATTATTTTTCTGTTCAGTATTCAAATATTTTTCAGTTTTTCCTGTGATTTTACTTGTTAATTTGGGTTATTTTTGTACTTAGATTAATCTATTGACAACAGAGGACGACATGAAATAATAGCAAATATCATCTTTAGTCTTTGGACATTAACTGCAACCAACCTTTCCACCTACAGCCTTTTTTTGGGTAAAAACTTTGTAATCTCTTAGTGAATTGATTTTTTTTTTTAATCTTACCTTGAAAAAAATGTGTCTACAAATGAACTCTGTCCTCCTGACCCCTAAAAATCCACAGATTCTGATATAGGGATAAATTGGCTCTTTTTCACATAGGATTCATTTATAACCTATTCTATGATTCTGACTGTATAAATATTTTTCCCAAACTGGTTTAACTTCTTGCAATCTTGAGCCATTTATTGAAGTTCTACAACATTATAAAATAATTCAGGTAATACTTAAATAATTAAAAAGCACAAAACTATTTTCTTTAACATCTTTGCTAAGAAGATGTTTGCAAACACTGTTTAAGGAAATCATAATCTTGTTTAGATCTGGTACTTCTTTCACAAAGAAAAAATTACAGGAGACAACAGGAGAACAATGCTCTGTCAAAATATGTAGCTATTTAAGACATTTAGGTACTGTTTCTCAGCTGTCTTTTCATTTTACACAGTTATTTTTCCATAAAAGAAAGGAAATTTACCAGTGAGCTTTAAAGAATATGAGGTATCTCTAAGAAAGTTGCATGAAGAACACTGATAGCCAGTGCTGTCCCTACTTAACCTTTATACAGTCTTGACTTGTTTCTGCATGTTAATGCAATACAATATGGAAAATGTTCTAGGGCTTCCTTTCCTTAATGGATCACAGGCTTCCTTCACTCACTATCAAAGACTTTTTCTCTCCAATGTTTACTTAATTTGATGAGTCTTCTTTACCTCCTTTTATAATTCTGTAGCTGTAATATTTGACTCTTGCAAAACTTTGGACTTCTTAGTTCACAAA
Source organism: Toxostoma redivivum (assembly GCA_013397375.1). NCBI lineage: Eukaryota > Metazoa > Chordata > Aves > Passeriformes > Mimidae > Toxostoma > Toxostoma redivivum. Next base: position 1,897,516 of record VXBI01016726.1, read on the forward strand.
ACAACACTCCTACTGTCAAACATGAAGGAAATACATCACTAATGTAGACCAAATTGGTTTTTATTTGAACACAATCCATTGGTCTTCAACCTTCAGATAATAATCCTGGATGATATTTCATGAGGACTACCATAAATCCATATTATCATGATAAAATAATGAGCCTTTCAACGGATGCACTCATATATGTTAATTATCCAGATCCTATTGGTAACTTGGTTGCTTTACTAAGTTCCTGATATTCAGCTCAGTACCTCAGTCATGGCTGGGGTTTGGCAGCTCCCCGGCAATAGACAGACACATGCCTTTCCATCCTCCCTGCTCACTCACAAGGTCTGCACATCCATTTCCTCACAGCTACCACAGACACAGTGATGTGTTTCTCACTCCTCATCACTAACATCAGTGTTAGGCAGTTTGGAAGTTAGTACATGTCTAAATAAAATTGAATAATTGTGGCTGGGCTATGGAAGGAGTGTGGAGTAAGGGCATAGAGATCGCTTGGCTTTATGGCTGTAGCTCTGTCACTCTGAATGGAGGTTGAAGACCTCATTGAGCTACAAAAACATTGCCAATATCCTCTGTGGTGTGGTCAGATATACTGTGTTTCCTGAGGTTCTTCATTTATTCATATGAAGATTTAAGATCTTTGTTTAAACACTGTAAGATAAACCAAATAGGAAAGAGTTACATGATGGAGCTACATTTTCTAATAAAAGCTGCTGCTCTAGAAATACATGATTTTTTCAGTTAGAATGGCTCTTGAATACATGCAAAAAGGCTGCAAAACAAGATACAATTTGCTGATTTAACTATTAAAAAAGTGCTAAAAAGTGTTTTGATCTTTCTTCTAAAGATCAAACTTCTTTATATGAGGTCAACCCAGAACAACAAAAAAAAAACTTAGAAATATTTGAGCAGAATTTGTGAATTTTTAACTTGTCTTTCACAGTGTTTTAACTTATTAATTTTGGTATTTTGTATTGCTTTTTTCTTCATATTACAAACAAAACTAATTGGTAAATGAATTAAGCCAAATGAAATGTTTGGTTGGTGACAAGTGTCTTGGAGTGATCTGTAGCATGAGTGAAATTGCATGTTTTCTAGTGGTGCACAGAAGTTTTCAGGACCTCAGAATTGTGGTTGACTTGATGGTGGATGTGTGGAATATGTCACAGCTTTTCATGGAAGACCTAAAGACAGCTGTTAATTAGAATAACCAGACTCTCTTGTTACTCTCTCAAAAAATAATAAAATGGATGATGTTTTTCCCAAGACAAAGCTGACTGACTGCAAGGCTTCTTCAGAAAAAGCAGTGAAATATACTTTTAGTTAGCACTGAATAGCACATGCAGTCTTGGGTAATTTTTCATAGTATATTCCTGAAAATCAATAGAAAAGATGTCTGCATAGAGTTGCTTGCTTGAACTGATTTAACCTACTTTTTCAAAGTAATTCTTATGTAAGAATATTTCACAATGCATCATTTTACTGACATTTTCTGCCATTTTTTTAAATTTACACAGGTCATGGCTGGAAAGTAGACTTTGAGACAGGAATATTAAAGGACACTGCTCTGCTATAAAGCCATATTTATTGAACTCCATCCTCAAGGAGTTCACTGTAGTTACCCTCACATAAAAATGTGATGCACAAGTGAGAAATTAATTTTATTTACTGTGCCCTGGATCTCCCTTAGATCAGGTATGACCTGCTCACAGCTTTGTGTTATAAATCATAAGGCATATGAGCATTTCTTGGAATACTGATATAGTATAATACATAATAATCTGTAATCACAGTTATACCAGTATGAAACTATTTATATTAATGGAAAGAGTGTTTTTCTTTTCAGTAGAGATGTATACTGGCTGAAGCAAATGAATGTAACTACATGCAAGGTGGGTAGATGGAAGATTTTCCTACAGTAGTACACTCTCACTGATGTGACTGTAATATGCAGAAAAACCTTAATGTCATACTCCATCATTTTGGTCCATAGGGTGGTTGTAGCACATCAATAAAACCGATTTATAAACATCTTGAGGCAACTCTTTGGAGAGGAAAATTAAACCCTTTACATCCTTTTTATACAACACAACCTGTGGTTTGTAAGTAACTGCTGAATACCACCATACCTGGAAAATGTTACATCATCCAGACCACAGACATAGGGAAAGATGCCAGAGTAATAAATGTGTCTAGGACTGTATTTGTGTAATCTTATCTAGTTAAGAATGATGACAAGAATTTGTACTTTTTGTGTTGTGATTAGGTTCACACTTCTGAGTTCATGGACTAAGTTGTAACTGAGCTGATTTTTTTTTTTTTTTGTTTCCAGCTATGACATTTGTCTTCAGTCAAAAATCTCACATAAAACCTGAAGTCTATTTAAGGTCATTCAAGAGACACCTTTATGTTTAAATGTATTTAACAGAGAAATATAAGTAATGCCTCCATCCATGCCATTGTATAGTAATACCTAAATGTCCCTGCTTTTCTAAAGCATAAAAGAAAGAAAAATCTACCATGCTTTTAATAAGCAGAAGCTCACGGTTTTAGTAAGAGCATTTACAAAGTACACCATCTTAACATTTACCATTAAAAGGCTGGATGACAAGACTTCTTTTATTGAAATGAAGAGTATCTTAACACATATGTAAATGTTTTGATTGCCATTATACCATAATCACTATGCTGATAGGCAGAGAAACATTGCTGGAAAGCCATTTATTTTAAAACTGTAGCTGAATACATTTTTGTGCATTAGTAAAAACAAATTCAGAGAGAAAACAGGAAATAGGAAAATCTCCTGAGATGCAGCAGAGCTTACCTGACCACTTCCCAGCAGATCTGCAGCTTAGCTGTCCAGTGCCTGTGAGTCTCTGAAACAGCGAAACAGAATAAACTCAATGTAACCATCATGTAGCCCACTAAATTCACTTTAACACTTCAAAGGACAAAACATACTCATCATAAACTATTCAAAAAGAGCTAGCATGCAACTCCAGCTGCAAGAGATTTTGTTCACAAACTGAACAGCAATCAGCCTGTACTTTAGTCGCATCATCAAAAAAGTAAACCAATCACATTGACAAAAAGCCACTGTAAACAAAAAGACTGTATTGAAAGGATTAAGTTTTGGCATCCCTACCATCAAGTCTTCTGTTTTTTGGTTTTTTTTCTTCATCAAAATTTAGGTTATATATTTGTTGTTAGCAAGAGTTGCATTACTATTATTGTTAATTTTAGTTCTGTTTATTACCTTGAGGGTTATATATTGTAGAATAATTTTGTTGTTACTAGTTAATGTTAATTAGTTGTTTTAATAGCCTATATACCTATTTGTTATCTTTTGGTAGGTTTACTTTTTTAACTATCAGTAACTTAATAACTGAGAATATTTTACATTACTGTTGCATACTCAAAATTACAGAGTTACTATTAGTGTTACCTGTTTAACGTTTAGTCATCCTTTGAGTCCTGCGACATATTTCCTTAATAATCATCAGCCATCAAGTCTGATAGTCTCAAAAGAAATATCAGCCCTCTAAACTGCCTTCAAGGGCGGTGATATTTAGCACTGAAAATTACAAATAAAGTTTTTGAAGTTGAATACCAACAGCTGGGCAGTGACACTGATGATTTGTTTATCAAGACAAATTGCTATATACTACGAAAAATGCAGTCAACGCACTCTTCTGAGTGAAAACAAATAGGTGAATCTATGCAATGCTTACATGTTGAATGGGATATTTAATGTGCGGGAAAACTCAAAGGTTGAAGAACTAGCATTTAGACAGTCTAACAGTGGTAAGTGGTAATCTTACCTCTTTAAACTCCATTACATTCTCACGAGAGACATGCTAATACAAACAAGTCAATCAGAGTTTGTGTTTAGCAAGATCAAGCTTAAAGGATAGTTTAAAATCCGTTTATTGTTCTAAAGCATTTTTTTCCATTAACATGTTATACATTAGTGGATACTAACCATGATTCATGTAACAGTTTAGTTTGTTAACTTTTATATTATTTAACAACCAGAAGTTATTAATACAACTTTTAAAGTCTTACACAAAAAATCTTAAAACAGGCTTGGGTTCGTTTTTGTAATTTTTATATAAAAAACATTTTAGGCATCTCTTGAAAAAGAAATAAAGCAGGCATTTAAAGCTAGAAAACAAGTAATTCCAAATTTAGTTTGTTACAAAAGGTTTCAGCTTTATTGACAAATTATGGCAAACATATTTGACAAAATTATGGTTTCCTATTTAGAGAAGCTTACACATGGAACTTTAAGTGATTTTTTTAACAAATACAGGTTAAAACACTGAACAACTTCAGTTAGCTACATACATACAGTAGCTGCTTGTTTTCAACCCCATTAAAACATCATTTAAAATTAAATTTACAAACTTAATATCGAGCATCTTAATCTAAACTAACATATATTAAAAAGAACAGGTTAAAACATCTTATCTACAGCTTGATTATTGTCTAGCTGGAAAAAAACAAACAAAACCCAAACAAAAATAACCCCAAAAAACCCAAACATATTACAGTCTTTCAGCAACCCTAAACAGAAACTCAGGCTTAACTAGTATGTAGAGAGACTCAAGAGCTGTAACAGTGTCATGCTTTTTAGTTACACACAGCAATGAATACAACCAACAGAACATCATCTTTGAATAGTTTATAGACAATGCTTGCCAAAGGTTTTTTGTCTGTTTTTTTAAGTCCGTGTTATAAAATAATACTAATGCCAATGTCACGCCAATGTTATAGGAAATACAAGTAGTACATAGGATAATAATGAGCAGTAATCCCTAGGATAGAAAAGAAATGGACTATTACTTGTCTTGTTGTTGTTTATGTGGAGACCACAGGCTATTAATTGTCTTTGAGATGAGGTCACAGATGAGGAGGACCTTCAATATCTACCATAGGGGTGTTCCCTGTAACCCCCTCTGGCTGACCTTGGAGGTGGTGCCTTTAGGCTGGAACGGGTCGTGGCCCATTCTTCTTGTGCTACAAACAGAAGAGAAAAACAAGTTTTGTAAATATCTAAAATTGAAGGAACAAAGGGATGCCACTGCTAATGGCTGTCAAAATTCCTGAGGGTTCTGGCTGAAAGCTTTAGAAAAACAAAATGAGGATGGTTTTATCATCCACTTCTTTATCCTCCTACAAAAAAACTTACAGACAACTAACCTACTTCTCTACACAGGCAACCATCTATCTTGGGAACAAAAAAAAAAGTCTTACTCCTTCACTTACAGCAGAGAATGAATAACTACTGTGTTGGCGGCACAGTCAGCTCTGGAAAAATCACTGCATTAGTCTGCCAGTTCAGAATTTATTTGATGTTTTGAGTTTCTAATACTTAAGTTAAAGCAGAAATTTGAATAGCATTTAATGCAGTTGGTATGGTAACAAGATGTGGAGTTGAATAATGAAAAGATAAGAAAGATATGTTTGGTTTTTAACTTCCATTTGAGACCAAAGGAAAGAAAATAATGGAAGAAGAATGTGTAGAAATGAAGCTACCACATTAAGCAAGAGGAGATTTTACTTTGCAATATCTTTACAACACTTTTTCAAATCTGGTGAATCAAATATGCTCAGGAAGAACAAGCTAAAAAATGTAAGTCTAATTCAGTTTTTACAATGCTTCTACAAATCTTCTTCCTCCCTGATGTGGTATTTCTGGAATTTAACCCTCCCAAAGGTGCAATCAGTAAACTCTCTACAGTCCCGGTCGAGCAATTGAACCCAAAACGTGAATTATCTCCTAAATCACCCAGCGTGTCATCAAATGATTTCTGGTTTTGTCTTCCACTGACTTCAACTGATCTTACTTAGTGATTAAAATGGACATGCACAAACCACAGTGTATCATATCACATCAGAGTACAACATTGCTGGTAGCTTGTTTTTGCTAACGACTGCTGACTTTTGTGGCCACTAAGAACATAAATAATTATCACGAGGCAGAAAATACTTAATGGTTTAACCAGGAATCAAATATGCCTTTTGCAAAAATATGTGACACTAAGAAAGGAAAATATAGAACATAAAAACCCTGTTAAAATTCTGAAAGCTATTTCTTCTCTGCAAGATGTCTTCTCCGCAACTACACTTCATTATCTCATTGCTTTGAGGTATGAGGGGAACAGCAGCTATAGAGCTAAAGTGAGTTCAGGCTAGCATGTATAGAGTGGGCATCTCTGGAAAAGATTTGGTAGCAGCTGATCTTGCTATGAAACAAGAAACACTCCTACTGTGATTTTTTTGTGCACTCCATTTATTTTCTTTCTCTTTGAGTTCTTCAGGATGTTCGCTTTTTGAATATCAAGGGTTTTATGGTCACATGAAACCAAAGTTTACTGTGGAAAGCTACTGCCTAAAGGGCTGAAGAAGTGGCAGCCAATACGACATAGTTCTAAATCCTTAGGTCTCTCATTCCTACAGGGAGTAAGTTTCTGTATAGTGAATTTTAAAATCCTGTCTCTGCAGTATGTATCATTACACCCTTTAAAAATGGCACTTTGCTGTAAATTTTTTCCAGCTTCAATTACCCTTTGCTGAAGTGTTACTACATTTGCAGAGAGGCCTTGGGGACAAGAGAAATTTATATGGAAAAGAGAAGCTTCATTTATATAAATGAAAATGACTGAAGTAGTAAAAATATTCCATAAATGTACAATACAAAGACAAGCCAATTTCTTGTTCCTTTTTAGTCCCCACATCATTGTCCAGATTGAAGCACCTTTATATAAAGGTGAAATGTACAGTCTTTTTGGTAGTACTCATGCAGTAAAAAATTACTTTGTATTACCAACTAGAGGAACTGCTTTTCCTTTACTGTTCTTGAAGCAAAGTGCTCCCATGACTGTACCAGCTTCCGATATGGAACAAAATCTGAATCATAATTTGCAGTACAAACCTCTTATGCTTTTTTTTTCAGTAACATGGTGGACCTATTTGCTTGATTTCAAACTTTAACATCATCATTGAAATGTGATAGGTGACAGCAAACAGCTCCTGTTGATATTGCATGATAGATGCTACTGCATTAACAGGTGAAGCCATGGCCAAAACAGATGTGGAAGTTTTGGGACTATAGGCTTCAACTGGGAAAATCCTGGTGTCTCCACTCATATAGCAGTAAAGGATTATATAGTTATTGTGGAGAAAGCAAGATGATAGGGAGCAGCACTATCAAGAGGCTCTGAACCACATGTGCCAGTATATTACAAGATGCAGTCACACCAAAAAAGAAATCAGTTTTTTTTTCCTAGAGGGGTTTTTAATGAACAATATACCTAGTAATTAAGGATTCCTTGACATGAAAGCTGCTCTTTCATGTCTTCCTTCCAGAACTCCAAGATAACCTTTTTCTTTTGGCACCAAGGGAAGAAAGGGAGCTCCTGAGAATGGAAATATCTATCTTTGGGAACAATCTTAAAAGGCTGCCGTCCTACAGACTACCTCAGCAGTCACACAGATATTTAGGTAGCTCATTGGGTAGCAGAAGAGTCGAAAGTTTGACTACCAGGCTGAGTTTCACTGTGAGAACAGGTGAACAGTGAGCAAGCCTGATCTTCCTCTAAAAGACTGTGCCAAAAGGGGAAGGAAAGAGAGCCTGGACATATTTCATCTTAAGAAAGTGATATGTTAATGAAATAGAAATGGAGAGGCATTTCAGGTGAAGAGCAGGCAATAGATATAACTTTGGAGAGAGAAAGGTAATTGTGAGAACTGCAAGAGACTGCCCAAGAGCTGAAGAAAGGTGCAAGGTGGTTATTGTGTTCTAATGCTGATTCCTTTTCCTTTTTTCTCATTCCTGTGAAGAGAAACTCTGTGGAGTCTGACCTTCCCCTTCCCTCGGTGACATCCAGACTTCCATCCAGTCGTTCTGCTCTATCAGACCACACTCATTCCCTGTCCTTTTCACTTGTGACTGTCTCCAGTGCTATCAGGTGTCAAAGACTATGGTTAAAAAGAAATCCACACAAGCAGCTTAATAACTGAGGGCAGAGGGTTCAGTTTTTTTCAGGAATTTGGTGTTATTGGCAACTTTGCCATTATTAGTTAAGGAGAAATATTTTATGTTTTGCTTTCAGAAACTAAAAGTATAAGTTACTGCAGAATGATGGAAACTTAAGAGAGTTTATAGGTGAGGAATCTGAGAGTGTTTGGGCTGAAGGATTGCTTTGGGTGTGATGGTGTCATAGCTACTTTACTAAGAAATGTGAAGGCATGGGCACAGCCCTTTTAACTACACTGCATATGTCTTTCAATCTGCTATATGCTCCTGTGAATTGGTATCTGAAGCTCACCTTTAGGATATAAAATTAATTCTTACTATCACAGGCAATCAGCACCCTTGGTCTATGCCTGATTGAATTTGCATGTTAGTGTTTTTGCACTGCTTTTTATGGTTCAGACAGACTCTTATTTACTTTACTATGTTAATTGAGTTACAGAAATGATTCCAGCATTTATTACAGACATAACAGATACATTACTTGAGGCTGTCTTTAAAGATTATTTTTTGATCAGGTGCTAGGAGTCTCCATAGTTCTTATCTGTTTAAATACAGATCTTTTTTCTTACTGGAGAGTCAGAATGTAAGAAGGTCATATAATTTTTAACCTGAGAAATTTTTTTGAATATGGGATCAAAACAGTAATATTTATGGCACAGAGATGGGTACATATGAAGTTGTTCCTGTCTTAATATTTAATCTGTGCATTATTGAAAGCACAGAAAAATTCAGTGGTCTATCCATGTTGCTATCATCACATGCTAAATGTCTTTAAGTATAGGTTCAAGAAAGCAACAAAATCAGACATTTTTTTAAACTCTTCACTTAGCATTCTGCAACCTTATAATGGAATTTTCCAGAATTGAATAAAACTCTTTCAAGTATGCAAAGAGGGAAAAAAATGCAATATTTAAAGGGCAGACCATAAGAATGAATGAGTTAAAAATAAAAAATACGTATCAATGGCAAGTGATTTACATAGAAATGTATAATTTCCTAATTTTTTTTATTTCTAGTCATTGTTTAGTCCTGGTACTAATCAAGACTTGATCACTTTTTCTTCCCAGAAACTTATTTAACATCTGAATATTGCCCACAATTACTGGGCACAATTTTATTAATTTATGGTCAATTATTTTGGACAGGGGGCCAAGAAAAGATTAGAAAGAGCTATTTTGATTAGATAGTAAAGATTTATATAGCAGCAAGTAGTGTAATGGTTCAATTTGATTTTTCATTTACCTTTTGGTGTTTTAGAAACAGAAGTTGATTTTGATTCAGAATAAAATAGTTTTATTTCCTCTGAGGAAAAAAAAATCTTTTACTGCATACATGTAGGAAGAGCACACTGCACAGGAATTTGGATTACTAGCTTTACTCCTTGTTTTCGCAGTGACCTTGGACAACTGTTCAATATTTTGTGGTATGGCTTCCTCACTGGTACAATGAGACAGGAATATCTCCCTCACTGGAGTGTTCTGAGATGTAATTAATTGCCTGAGCAGTAAGAGAAAAGTGATATAGATGTGCTGAGCAGAAGACCCAATAGAAACCAGATATAGATTAAAAATGAAAACTCTTAAAATTAGAATGCCTTTCTTTGGACAATTCAATTTGTACTGTATTCCTAGTAAGCCTCCATAGAAAGATGGATGAAGACAAAATACTACTTCCAAATGGTTGGAAAATTTGTCCTACACAAGCTAATGACTGAAGCTCAACTAGCTTTGATAAAGCCAGTATTTCAGCCCAAAAATCTACTGAGAAAAGGTAGCTGCACATTTCCTGTGTTGTAATTGGACAAGTATATATTACTTTAGACAAAAATATAAGAACAAATTTTGGGTTTTTTTTTTAAGGAGAATATGCAACTTTTTCACTCTTCCAGTCTCTTTTCGCTTGTGTGCAAAGCTTGGAAAATACACAGGATTTTGTGTCTTGACATCTATGCATTTTATTATTTTGTGAGAAGAGCTGAAGTGACTCTTTCGAATCACAAATGGTACCTTTCTTATTGGAAATTTGGAGTTTTGAGAAGACAAGAAATGTTTTCAAAACACAAGGCTCAAACCAATTAAGCTAGCTTACATCATACTAGTTAATTTACTAGACCTGCAGTAAGAAATATATACAGCTTAAAAACTGGAAATCAATGGAAAACCTTGTGGTTTAATAGTCTACTTTCTGAACACGGCCATTCTAATGCTCCAGTGCTGTTCAAAAAGCCCCAAGCTACTGCCTCTATGCTTGGTAGTATCTTCCCTTCTGGAGGGCAAACCATTTAAACCACGTGGCTGCTCCAAATCTGCTTTAGGGTTGAGAGTTTCCCTGGCTTAAACGGGTAGTGGAGGATCACAGAAATCCTCCAGCTGACAGCACTGGAGCAGGCAAGAAGTGCTTGTGCAGCCCCCTCTGCCAGTCCTGCCTGCAGGTTAAGTAATGCCACTGAGAGTTGCAGTAATGACCACTGGAGAAAATGATTTCTGAGAAGGCTTCAGCCATTTTTGTAGTGAACACCTGCCAGAGACAGGGAAAGAGCAGCATCAGAGTACACTGACAACTAGTTTGGAAAACTGCAGAGGCAGGAGGAATAAGAGTCTTACCAGTGCTGTTTTGAGGTGAGTGTGAATGTTACAGTTTAGAAGGAGCTTTATTTTTCACTTATTTTCAGTAAAAATTAATTATCTATTACTTTATGGTCAAGCAACATGAAACACACAGTCAAATACTACATCTGGAATTAAATAGATGCACATCAATATTACAGGACTTTTGTCTTAGATTCTCCAACTCTACAGTTCCCATGGCACAAGACAGTGAAATTACCATTTGAAATATTACAGAGAAAAGTTTTGCATGATTTACTTATTCTGTCATAGCAAATGATTTATAATTCAGAAGTACTAGAGGAAGCAAAATAAGTTGCTATAAATTAAAACCAATCTTGTGCTACATGCAGAGTTTTTTTTTCATTTTCATAGCATAACTGGACTACAAAAGTTTCAGGATATACAGACAGTTAAAAGAACAGGATAAGTTTAAATATGGGACTTCCTAAAGAATTATAGTCTAATTAAAACACTGATTTGACAAAACAGCAGTAGCTCTAGTATCATCCCCACATTAGTCACCAGAGATGAATTCAAAATGTGCTCCTTTCCCTGCAAACTTTCAAAATCATGCTCTTATGAAAATCATAAATCTCCTCTGAGGGAATGAATGCCACTTGAGATACAGCTAAGGTGATTCCTTCAGTAAAAGAATTGATAAAATTTTGCAGAAAATCAAGAAAATGCTTTTGTCAGTTCATTCTGTCCCACAGTAGGATTGCTGCTATCAGTAAGAATAGGAATGATTGAAATAGAAGATTAAAGGATGGCAATTTATTTGGTGTATCTTCTGTCCATATGGAGTAGAAATCTTCAATGCCTCCTGTTTCCAGTGGAATAAAAAATTGAGTGCTGTACAGGAAGACTCAGGAGCACTTCTGAGTTCCTAGGGCTGGGTGTACATCTTCCTCATGCTCAACAGGAGAACAAATGCCTCAGTCAGCCCAAAATGCAGATGGTCATGCAGGAGCACAACACACTCCTCAGAACTATGGCACATGTAGCAAGGCTGTTACCAGGGAAGGCTTGAGGGGTGTCAGGATGCAGGTGCTGTATCAATATTAGCACACAGTACACACCAATAGAGATGAACTGCAGAAGGAATTTTTCAGGTAATTTTAGTTTCTGACTGGCCCTAGTTTGAGCCTCTGGAAGTGAAGTGAAATCTCTCAAACAGCTGGGATTGCATCTTTTGCTTTAATTTCAAACTAAAATTTATGTACTTTGAACCCACTCAGTGATGTGGAAAGAAAAGCCATAAATGCAGAGAATGGGTAAATCTGCTTCTAAAGAACTCTCCTGCTCCAGTGCTAGTGTAGAAGTTCCCAGCAGGTGTTAAACAGCCAGCCAGGTGCTCTGTCAAACACCACAAAACCTGCACCAGAATGGTACAATCTGTGCCTTATTGCCTCTGAGACGCTAATTAATAATAAGATGGATTAGGAAGTGGTTGGAAAGCCACATCCAGAGGGTAGTGGTCAATGGCTCAGAGTCCTGATGGACATGAGTGATAAGTGGTTTCCCTCAGGAGTCCATATTGGGACCAGAGTTATTTAATATCTTCATTAATGACAGAGGCGAAGGGATCGAGTGCACCCTCAGCAGGTCTGCAGATGACACCGAGCTCAGTGTGACACACATGAAGGACAGGATGGCATCCAGAGGGACCTGGACAAGCTCAAGAAATCTCATGCACTTTTACAAGTGCAGGGTTCTGCACCTGGGTCAGGGCAATCCCTGGTATCAATCCAGGCTGGGGGAGGAACAGATGGAAAGCAGCCCTGCCCAGAAGGACTTGGGGGTGCTGGTGGATGAGAGGCTGGACATGAACCAGCCTTGTGTCCTCATAGCCCAGAAATCCAACTGTATCCTGGGCTGCATCAAAAGCAGCATGGCCAGCAGGGCCAGGGAGAGGATCCTGCCCCTCTGTTCCACTCTGGTGAGACCCCACCTGCAGTGCTGCATCCAGCTCTGGGGTCCCAGCACAGGAAGGACATGGACTTGTTGGAGTGAGCCAAGGAGACTGACACCAAGATCATTAGAGTGATGGAGCACCTCTCCTATGAGGAAAAGCTACAAGAACTGGGATTGTTCAGCCTGGAAAAGAGAAGGTTTAAGGGTGAACTAATTGCAGCCTTCCAGTGTCTGAAGAAACTTACAGGAAAGATGGAGAGGGACATTTACAAGAGCATGCAATGGCAGGAGAGGGGGAAATAGCTTCAAACAGAAAGAGAGCAAATTTAGATTATATATTAAGAAGAAACTTTTTACTGTGAGGGTGGTGAGGCAATGGGTTCCCCAGAGAAGCTGTGATTGCCCTATCCATGGCAGTGTTCAAGGCCAGGCTGGATGTAGCTCTGAGCAACCTGGTCCATGTCTTCATCCACGGCAGGTGGGTTGAAATGACAGGATCTTTAAGGTCCCTTCAAACCCAAACAATTCTATGATTTTATTATTCATTCCATGACAATTTTAAGACCCAGACACCCTGGAAAGTTTTCTTTGGTATGGTGCCATGATATTTTCTAGGAGACACCAAATGTATACGCTCAGATGATATAAAGGAAAACTTGTTGCACATTGTTCATTACTGTTGATAAAGACATTATTTGTAATCACAAGCCATGTGAAATCAAGCACTGTAATGACGGGAATCTGACCTGTGTCTCTTACATCTGCAAATCAGTCATTATTTGAGCACTTGATTTCTTACATTTGAATATTTAAATGAGAATAGGCTAGAAAAAAAGAAAGGGCCAGAAACCCTTAGTGTGCTGAGGATAATGAATATTAGGGACCAATGATCTACAAAACCAAAGATATTAAAAATGAAGAAGGAGCTTGAACTCAAAACCTGAAAAAAACTTTCTTATCTCCATCTGCAGAGCAATTGTTATGAAGTACTTCTTCAAAATTCACAATTATTTTTTTCTCTGTATACATTGTGACATGGCTTCATTTTACTTTGTCATTGCCATAGAAGGTTTATTTCACACTAGAGTGGCAGTTCCTTGAGTTTCTCCATGACATAACCACATTTATGTCTTTTACTCAAGTATGAGAAGTCATATCTCCTAAGGTAACATCTCTTCAATCAAGCTATTTATCAGAATTCTAGATGTTTGAACCCTCCATACACACTTTCCCCTGCTAATTTCATCATGATATACTTACTTGTACTTTTTCAGCAGAAACTACTATAGTTATTGTAGAAAAACTTAATTTACTAGATGAAACACTTTTTAGGGCAAACAGAATAGAAAAACAATGTAATAAAAGACTAGTGGAATATTTCTGTACATTTTTAATTGTTAGCTATAAAGGTTTATAAAGAATTTGTTTATGAAGTGCCATCTCTGTAGAGGATTATTTAGTAAACTAATTGCTTAACAATCACAAAGCTCTCATATGGAGTGACTGGCAGGGAATTAATTGTGAAATAGTTAAATCATTGTGACAGCATTTTACAAGTTAGATGACGTCTTACATTAAAAGGAATTACACCAAACAATTACACTTTCCAATTTTAATTAAAGATGGAAATACCCTAAAAACAAATACCCAGTTCTTTAAAATTACCTAATGCTAAACTGGAGTAGAATATGCATCAAAAAAACATAGTCATTTGAGAAAATCTAAACAGCTCACATTTTTTGGTGAAGACACAAAATATTTAAATTATGAGTTCTTAATGCAATGGCAGAGCATGCCGTAAAAAGCCTTCCAAGCTTCTCCTGAAAAGCAGCAGTAATGTTACTGAGTTCATTTATGTCTCCCCTCGTTGTGTAGGTGGCAAGCTACAGATTAACCTTCCTAACTCTTGCCTAAGGCCTTTGGCAGATGGTGTTATCCTAATTTAATTGTGGTGGTTTAGGAGGTTATAGACTTCCACCTATCCTTTCCCTCTCTGTCTAGAGTTTCTGCTTTTTTGGTAGTAGCAACAAGAAGTCTGAGTGTACTGGTCTCTCAGTACTGCAGTTCATGACCTGACATAAAAACCTAATGGCCATAATTTTCAGGTTACACAAGGCAGGATATGCAGCAGGCTGTGAACTGTGGCATCTGACAAGAGGAACACTCACTACTGTGGCAGTCTCCCTTTAAAAGCAGGGGCAGAAACCTCTTGAACCTTCTGCAGCAGCAACTGGCAGAGCCCACTGCTGGAGTCTCCAGCCTTTGGGAGAATTAAGACAGAAAGAGTGGCTGATAAACAAAGTTTGGAATGCTCTGATCAGCACAAGGGCAAAAAAGGATTTAGATGAAAAAACAGTGAAGCAGGTCAGATTTAATGAATACAGCTCCTTGGTTCTGCCTTGCCTGCAAGTCATATACTCTTCTCTGTTATCTCTCTAATGTGGCCTAATTTGAATCAAGAATGCTGTTTCCTCTAAAAATAAACAACAGGAAAAATGAGAAAGAAATAAGAACATGAATTGATTACAAAGGGGTTTTTATTTACAGTGGTCCTGTTCAAGGAAGTTGCTTTTTGGAGTTGGGCATGACATTACATATGGGCAGGAAAGATTTGCAGTTACCAAACTTCAGGTGTACATTTTATCCTAATCAATTTGTGAGACATGAATAGTTCAATTCATGTCTTCACTTGATATCTTTTCAGATGACAACAGTGCCAGAAGGGAAACCACAAAATTACTAAGGTATAATGAGAGCAAATAATAGAAACCATTTCTTCAAAAATTAATCCAATTTCATACCTCCTCTTTTAAAACATAAGCATCAAGTTAACATGACTTATCTGCAGGTATCAAAACCTGTTTAGACTTATCTGCAGGTATCAAAACCTTCAGTGACAGAAGCATCATAAATGTTTGTTGAGTGTGATTAGAGGTGAGGATGCTTTACATTTTTGAAAACTTGTACAGTACTTTAAATCACTTATCTTTTATTTTTAAACTGCCTTCTGAAGATGTTTCTTTACAATGAACATGAAGAAGCCTGTAAGGGCTACATTCCTAAGATTTTCAAGCATATGTCATAAATTTATGGTCCTCAGCCTGGAACAGCGATCCTCAAAATTCTCTAGCAGTAGCTGCATAATCCTGATCTTATAAAAAATTTGTAGGAATCTCATAATTCCTGAGTACTGTATTTTCATGTGCTCAGAGAATGCTGCAGGGAATGCTTTGAAGTGTCTCTACTTTGATCCTTCTGAGAGACTGGGTGACAAACATGTCAAATCACAACAGAGTTAAGTGTCTAACTTCATGAGGGGGTTCTGTACTGCAAATTTTCACTCATGGAACATCCCTTAGTCATCGATAGCAGTGAGATTTTACATACGTTCCTCATCTTTCTATTGTCTTGGGAGATTCCTTGGCTGGATTTGGAGAGTATGGAATTCTTATGAACCTTCACAAAAGAAACTGAGCAAGGAGTTAATGCAGTTAAGTTATAGATTTTACAGCAGTGAATACTGCTTAGGAATCCATTTCGCCAAATCTATGACAAGTGACTTAGATTCTTCCTTGTTTAGTACTTCCATCTAATCAAAGAGATGTGAACTTCCTGAGAATGTAATGTTTTTCAGGTGGGCTCTGCTCTGAAATATCTCTCTGATCTTTGGAACCATACTGTGAAAAATCCATAAATACATAAATCTTATGATCTTCTGAGGAAACAGTTTCCCCAATCAGAATTGTCCACAAGTCTTTTAAAAGGAGCAGAGAAGAACCCATGAGATGTATAGTACCTGCTACTTCTCAGGAGTACAGATAGCAAGAAAAGTCAGTAGGCAGCTCATATAGGACTACTGTTGTGCTCTATACTTAAGAAGCTACAGAGAACTCTATTTTATACTTTAAAGAGACTGCAAGCATGAAGTAGCATTACTATTTCATTGAATCTATTTCACAAACAACGAAAGAAAATGTTCTCAGGATTGAAAACTGTCCTCCCTAAAGGTAAGTTGGAAAAAAGTAAAAAAATGCCAAGCTAGTAAATTTTTAATAAATCAGATATTGTTATAGAAAAGGATAAGGGAGAAAAGACAAGTTGTTGCACAGAACACCTAAGAGTTGACAACAAGACTATATTAATGTACCATTTGTCTGTGGTCTTATTCAGAGTTTGGGAGAATTTGGATTTACAGAGGTGTGCCAGAAAGAATTGTAAAGGAGGAAAAAAGCCTTGTTATGGAAGGCACAACAAGTTGTGACATAGAACTCAAATGAAAGAAAAACCTGTTGATTTCTGCAGGATGGCGAAAAATTAAGGAGCAGCTGATTTTATACAGTGGGATGGATTCAAGATACTCACAGTGAGTTACAAAAGCTACAAAATATCCTGAAAAAATAGAGAACTGGAAACAGAGAAATAGGATAATGTTAGGTGAGAATGAGAAGAGGTGATAGATCTGAGAGAGAACATCAGTGTATGCAGCAAGAACTCAGAAACTGACAAGTTAAGCATATATTCTATAGCTCTATAGCTCTGTGTACTCAGATTACCTCCTCAGATAAATAATGGTGACTTAGGAAGGACAGTTCTTGCACAGATTTCCAAGGCATGAAAGTGGCAAATTTACTAATTCCCAAAGTAAGTGAACCAAGAGTAGCATAAACAGTTATATATAAATGCATCTGCTTTCAGAAAGTTGCAAAATTTGAAATATTATCAAACTTTAAGCTTATTTCAGATTATTGATAACACTCAGACCTCTGTATTCAAATGCCAACTCAGAAAATAGTTCAAGCAAAAAACAATGCAAGTCCACAGTTATCAGCCATGTATTTTAAGTCTAGCAAGGAAACCCGGGCATACTGGGTTTGTTTCAGCTGCTGAATGGAAAACAAAAAAAAAGGAGTTTCATGCAGAGCATAAATTTAGTCATGATGCCACTCTGTGAACACTTTGTAAGCCTTAGCTAATTAGTCCATTCAAAATCCCTGCTGGGAAAACAAGTAATATTCTTCTAGTTTTACAAATGAGGGATTGGAAGGAAAGTGACGCTACTTTAAATGTCTTGCCCAAACACATGGAGATTCAGCATGGTGGAGTCTAATTAAAAGTTAAACAGTGAGTAATTCTTACTGCTGAGCTCAGACTATTCTTTTCTGCATTGCACAAAAGCTTAGTGGTGCATTCAGGACAGCAGTGGAGAGGGGATCTGTAGATGGGAGGAAGGATCTTTCACTACAGCTATTAAAAATGTATGTGTAAAAAGGAAGCAAAACAAAGGGTAACTGAACCACTCACATTCATATGGATAAGCTATTATTATTACTTGCCTAGCATTGAAATTATGCTTGACTGCACATTGTATCATCCAAATATATTGTGAGAACTGATTGTACAAAAAAATAAGTTATTTCTGATTACGCAATGTAATCATTCTGACAACATCTCAGTAATGTCTATTTCTGTACCAATACAAAGGAAACTGCAAGTTTGCATTAGTGACATTTGCTTCACAGCTGTATGAATAAAATTATTTATTTCACGCAGCAACCCTTATATAATCCCTTAGTGAAACTTTCATTTGCAGCATCATTTTCAGCAGCTCTCATTTTCACAATCCTGTGGAAGTCACCATGTAGACTTAGGATACTTTAGAAGCAGTAAATCAGGCATGACATCTCTGCTGAATATTAGGGTCACTCTTTAAGCTGACAGTAGCCAGCTTTGCTCTGTTATTTCAGTGAAAATCTCTGAGTGAGATTCACTGTGCCACCTGACACAATGTACTGATAATTATTAATAGGAAAACATCATCTATACTCTAGTTATTGAAATATATCACTAATAGCAAACAACAGATCTAGAAAATGGTTTTTACTCATGGAAGCTACACTTCTTACTTTCTATGCCTCCCATACTCATGAAGTGGAACTGTTCTAGCTCAGACATAGACTTAGTGGGGAAGTGCAAAGACTACAGCCCTGCCTCTACTCATATTGCCTAGTGTGGCATGAGATACTCCTTTACCTTGGTGCAATAGGGGTTCCCATGGTGATACAGCATTCTCTCTTTATTTCCACTTTGATTAAGTCTATATTTCTAAATTTCACAAACCTTGCTGGTTGAAATGATGCACATGACAGTAGCAGATGCACAGTATTGCTGGCACATCAAGCAGACTGAAATTTTAACACTGTGAAAGATATTCAAGCACAAATAGAAATTTTTGTGTCGCTCTTAAACTGACCTGTGACTGTGAATAATTGGCTTTGTAATTCTGATTGAAATTCATCAGTCCAGTTTTCTGGTCCTACATCAAAACTCACCCTGAAGTTACACAAATCTATTTTGTTTGGCCTTTGTAAAATGAGAGAAATAAAGAAAAGTGTATGTAAGTAATTTCTGAATTGCCAGTGACAGATATTTTCCTTTGATTTCACACATTTGCAGAAGATAGAGGAGACCTTACCGTAGCTGTCATACGCCTCTTCACTTGTTCCGTGACCATAGTCATAATATTCAGGCACACTGTAACAGATTCAGATAGCCATGTCACTATTAGCATGTGTAACCAACTCAAAACAAAATCAGAGCTCACAAAACAAAAAGCATTTTAACAGTTTCATATGATAGCACAGACCAGCTAGTTTCTGGCATAGTGAATATTTAGAGATATAAAAGAAAATGTACCAGTGACTAACACACAGCACATCACATTTCTTATCTACTCAGCGCAAAACAAATTTCATCCTAAATATGTAAATCTGGAGATGTGACAAAGACTGAGAGAAATTCTACCTGCCAAAATGAGGTCTGAAAAAAGACCACTTTATCATTCAGTGTTATTAAACCAACAAAAGGCATGTCATCCTCATTTATCTGTAATTCTAAACATTTATGTGTTACCAAACTCATAGTTTGTATAGCATAGTTTGTTTTCACAAAGCTGACTGCATTATATGGTGTGGAACCTGTAAACTACGTAACTTTACCAAAATCTGACAGGTTTTCAGCTTTGATCCCAAAGAATAAAGCATGTTCCCACTCAAACACACTTTCCCACCGTTTTAAAAAATTATGTAGTCATATATGTTATCAAAATATTTCAGATAATGGTTACATCCTGATAATCAGCAATTTCCAGCTATTCTGGGCATCCAGAAAATTCAACCTCTGAGACATAATTAAATGGAAAGAGAATTATTCACATTTTTGCTTCTCTGCTATTATTATTTATAGTTCGCACTGTGTTTTTGGTACCTGATACCAAATGCAAGATCAGGATACTTCTATTCTCAGGTAACAGGGAAACATACAAGAATCAGTCTCTGCCCAGAAAAAAATCTGCAAACATGAACTACGCTGTATTGTATTTCTTCAATATGCAGTGAACCAAACAGAAAACGTAACACTTTCTCTGTTGATAGTTTTAGTTGTTACTTCTGCTTCTTTATCCCTGGACACTGTGAGAGACAGACTCTTGCAAAATGAACAGAAGCAGGCAAGCAGCTCAATATTGCTATAATTATAACATTATTGCTCAGGCCATTTTCCATATTGGATTATTGTTTTTAAAATATTAGTTTACACTTGAGGGAGAAGCTTACTTGACAGTGGAGTTCAAGTAGGAATATTTCAGAAGGGCAAAAGGGATAAACAAGCAATTTATAACAATTATTTTCTTAACCTAATTTTAACTTTGTTCACAAACAGCCTATAATCAAATTTTTAATTTCTTGAACTTAATAACTATCCATAACTATTTTTGGAATAATTTCTGAGAATAATTCATGTTCTCTGTCTCACCCGAGAACACTGACTGCATGTATCTGATTACTGATAGCAAAGCTGTTTATACTTGGGACATGTCATCCCCTAAATGGCTAGGGATAGCTCTCATAGCTTTTGGCTACAAACATCCATGGATTTTTTTTTTTTTTAAAACTAAAAATATAGTCGTTGTGCATTAATTCAGTAGTTTAGTCAGAAGTCATTCATGTGAGTGAACGAATTCCAATGACACCAGCATCTCAGAGACATAAAATTCATTTGATAAAGCAGCTGCAGAAAATGGACATAAGAATAACACAAATGAAATGAAGTTAATACTTCAATCAAGACTTTTTCCAATGCCAGCTGAGCTCTATAAAACACAATCACAGTCAAGGCTTCCTGGAAAATGGAAACCATTCATGAAATCCCAGTTGCTTGAAAATTAATTATCTAAATATACAAATCCTCCTATTGAAATGGTGCAAGAAACAAACGAAGAATACATATTTTATTTGTAGAATACGGTATTAATTCTGAACTATTTTGCAATTATTTTAGTAGCCAATTAAATTAAATTACAGGATTATGTAAGGTGAAGTAAAGCACTGCACCATCAAGGTTAAATAATTTATCTAGTCATAGCTACAAAGCTCATGGCTTAGATGTAAGAAATGGCTTGCACTGTTGAGAACAGACACATGACATACCACCCAGCTCTGGCCAACAGCCCTATGAAAAGGTAATTTTAGAAGCTGCATTTTTGGCATATTGCCTCCTTTCCTGGGTAGAGGAAGGTGTTGGACTAGTGAGTGGTGTTAAAAGAAAAGAGACACAAGAACTCTATTTTCTGCCAGCAGATAAGATGCTAATACTTCTTCCTGATATATTTTTGCAAACCAAAGCAGCTGCCTCCAACGGTTAGCTTTAAAAGGAGGCCAATTCAAAGGCCAGTAACTTATAAACAGCAGTCCTGCTTTCAGTGATCACTGATGAGGGCCTTGAGCCATTACCCATCAACATAACATCCAGCAGAACGAAATACTTGTAAGAGCAGGTAAAAGATTCATTGCTACATTATTGTTGTTGTACGTTTTTATTTGAGAAAGAAAGACACAATCACAGAGATAATAAGGATGTGAGATAAAAATCCTGCAGTGAACATTCTAAACTGAAATAAACTATGAACAGAATACTAAATTAATACACAAACAATCATAAAATAAGAAACAAGCTTTATTACTATAAAAAGGAAGTGATTTGTTACATACCGCATATTTGATGTATCTGAGCACAATACTTAACACATTCCTGAAAATGCACAATACATGATTGTCATCTAAGTCCTCCAGCTTTATTTCCCTGAACATATTTTTCATAGATTTGAGCCAAAATGGCATTTCAAATTCCTTGCCAACTCATATTGAAAAGTGTTTTGAAGAATATGTAAGCGAATAAAACTTATTTCTTACTGTGAAATACCAGACTTAAACTCCTATTTTGTGGGCCAGACTGCTTATCTGATCTGCTTTATTTTAAACTTCTCTGAATATTCTCTATAATCTATTATATGTTTTTAGTTGAAGACGTTTTCCTTTGCTTTATAACAAAGTAAACAATGGACGATATTTATAAAATGTCTGATACATTATGGTTTTACAAACATGAGGTTCTTTGTTTTTAAATTACTGAACTACAGAGAGATGTAGTTGCATTTGCATTATGGCAAACTGAGAAGGGAGCAATCAGCAAATGCATTCAGCATAAATAATACTTGTTTATATAATTTTATAGTTCTCAGACTGTTCCTGGAAAATATAGTGATCATGAGCTCTAGAAATCACTGACTCTCTTGGCAGTGCTAATTGGAAACAAAACACCATTATCTATCATTAGCATTCATTACTTTCAAGCAACATGAAATGTAATTTACTTAAAGTACGTGCACCCACCTGAAAGCAGAATGCAACACATTTTATAAAGCAGACAGGAGTAACTCATTACCAACTTCTCAGCTTTTAGTTGCATTATACTTTAACACCAGATTTCTGAGGCATAGAGGTCTTGATGTACTATGAATTACACTTTAGTAACCTTCTACAGGTAGCACTCATGGAAAAATTGATATACACAGGGGTACGTATCTTACAAGCAGTTTAATTAGGTTTGTATATGAGAAACTGATGTAATTTGTCTCTGTAAGAAATATTTACAACACAGATATATGACCCTGTCCTAATTCCTATTCTGTGGCCAAGGAGATTAACAATACATATACTGGAAATCTTCATAATCTTTACCTATTTATGCTTAATTTTTTAAACTTTTTATTTTGGTTAATGTTTTTGAACATGTTCATTTCAAAGATTTGAAATCAAAGTTTTCATAAACTGTGATCTGTTCTCTTCATGCTGATAAAGCTGGATCAGTTTAAAAAAAAACTCCAAACCCAAACCAGCACAAGATGCTTGTTTTTGAGAGGTAAGTGTCCTTTAGTGCCTTCCAAACTGCATTATCTAGGGCTCCTATGATACGACAAGGGCACAAGTACTGTGTGAGAATTTTTTTAAGGTTTCTGGGATCCAACAGTACAGAGCCCATATCTAAACGGCAACCTTTAAAGCCAACAACCTCTTATTAACTGGGACTTTTTCAAACTGATATTAGTGCAAAAAAATTAATTCTGGTTTGACTGTGTCAACATCCATGGAAAGCCACACAGTGTTTTGCTAAAAAGCATGTAGAGAATAGCGCCTTAAAGTGGTTTAGGCTGAGAACCACAAACAAAAGTCTTACTACTGAAGCCACAAAAGCTTGACTCTTGGGTTAACAAGCTACCCAAGGGAAGTGTGATGTTCACCACTCAGAGTCACTGGGGTTAGGTACAGGAAAACATGAAATTAATGAATAGACTGCATTAGCCTTTGACCAATCTCTTCCTGCACCTGCAGGAAGCTGCTGGCAAGAGACCCTGGGTTATCAACAATACCATCTGGCTCCCTGGCTGCTCTTACAGCTGCAATAATACAAGGCAGCAGAACATTGCAAGAACTGAAGAACAGAAGTACTTCTTGTTCTCTTGTGCTCTTTGGTTGTGTGTGTATTTTTGTTTTGTTCTTCCTTTCTCTCTTTTTGTTCTTTGGGTTTTTTTTTGGTGAAGGATGCATCTAAGCTTTTATTCTCAAGAGTGGTTACAGACATACAGTGGGCTCTCTAAAGCCAAAGCAGAAAGGTGCAAGAAAGAGTTCATCTTCTTTAAACATTTCTAACGACTGAGTCTGTACAGAAGTGTGTTCTGTAGCCTATCCTAAAAGATTGTAAGAAACAGAAAGTCTTTGAGTAGGACCTATTAATTTAGATTTAGCACATCATATTTTCCTGTAAAAACATATCTTTTTCTTTCCTAATGGTACTTTTTAACTGGCAGAGTATATGTTAGTATAATGTAGGAATATTTTATTGGGAAATGTTTGGGAAGGAGCTGGCCAATTTAGAGGCTTTTGATAAATCACTGGAATTGTAACTGTGCCATTAGGTAATAATTAGGCTTCTCTTGTGAAATACATTAATTGCTTCAAACTAGATGATGCCAGTGAAGTTCCACAGTTCAGACTCATAATGAAATAGGCTAAAAACTTGTAAGAAGTAAAAATAATTTCAGATACTTCCATCTTTATGTTATATTACTCAACAGAGTGAGAGTGAACCAATATTGTGGTTTGGGATGGGAACTCTCTGAGGAGGAATTCCCAGCCTTTGACAGTTTGCAGTCAGCATCTGTACATGGATACAGATAAATGAACCTTTATCACTCCTTAGAGATATATCCCAGTCAGGGTCACCTTTAGACAAGATTCTTAAGTCAAGCTAATGCCCAGGATAGCTCACGAGGACCCCTAGAAGTGGGATTTAATATTTTAGAGGTGTGATTCAATATTTTAGACAAGTCTCTTTTTCATGTCCTCAAATGGATTCTTTGAACTCTTGGTCTAAAATTATCTCTTTCTTTCCCTACATAATTTCTGTTCAGTAATCTTTGGCATCCTCAATTTCCAACATCAGTAACTGGTACAATCAAATATTCAGTTCCTGTGCTAACAGGATCCAGTCTAATATTACTGCAGTTGTTTTATGTAAGACTGTGTTTATAAAGCTTCTTCCTTGTACATGAGGGAGGGAGCCAGCAGGATTCAACACACAGTTGGCCATGAAAGAAAAGCTGTTTACAGAAAGCTGTGTACTTCAGCCTGGAAGAGAGATGAGCAAGATCTGCATTCACGTGAATTACAATATATGAAATTTTTACATAATAATATCTCATTGTGGAAATGTGTGAATAAATAAACAATCCTTCTAGGAATCTGAAACTTACTGGAAGATTTTAACTTAACAGAGCATTGTATCTATCAGAACAGATGACAAATCTTTTGAATATAGAAACTTACAGGATTCAGTCTTAAATCACAAATATAGTCCTTTAGCTCAATTTTGATTGTATCCATTATTTTTTAACAGATGAGAATATCTCTATTACCATACTCCTGGATTTATTTAGTACCTTACAACATGCCTGAAGTTAAACTAGATTCAACTGTCCCCAGCATTTTTGTATTTTATGCAAATTTTATTTGTGATTTTATGCTACTGAAAATATGAATTTAACACTATTATAAACAATGAAGGCAATGAAGTTATATAAGCATATGACTGGAGAGCCAACATAATTGCAAGATGACTTCGGGTTCTGAACTTTTTGCAAAACATGAAATAGAAACCAATCTGCCATTTAATTTCACATGGCAATTTCTATTTATCTATTCTATATTCCACTGTCATTTTCTTATAGATACAGAATTATAACTAACTATTTTCAAATATAATACCAAATGTCTGCAGACACAGTATTTGCAAAGGGAATGATGCAGCATTTTAGGAATTAGACAGTTTTAGAGGAAAAACTTTTCTCTAGTTCAGAGTACTGAATTTGATTCCACTTTGTTCATCAAATCAAATAAATGAAATGTGGCATTTGAAAACAGTTTCTGATGATGAATGCCATAAGTAGATTGCTGTGAAGATACATAAAATGTCATATTCTAGGCTTTCTGCCTTGATTGATTTCAACAGATTGGAAATAAAATACTGGGAAATCTTTATTTACGGACTGGCGGATATAAGCACATAGCCAAAATGACATATGCCAAAATACAAATACAATGCACAGTGTTTAAAAAGTGAAAGAGTGAGTAGTAGAAAAAATAATAATGAATATCTAAGTTTGCAAAGAATCAGTGTAACTATTCTACCTATTGCAAGACGGACTATAATTAGAAGGCCATGTATTTTGCTACATAGTAATATTTTGATAGTGAGGCAGAAGTGTGCAAATCTTAGATTATATCACCAAAACATTAAACTATGTGATAATCTGCTAATTCAAGTAATGATTATTTGCAGTCTTGTCTAACCATTGTTTTGAAACTAAGGACAAAATTCTTTCATTTAACTATGCATAGTTCACAAGTAATCTGCTGGAACTTTTCACAAAACAAGTAGTTGAACACAGTGGGACTTCTGAATAGAGTTCACCATGGAACATGTACACCCAGCTGAACCTTATACTGCTGTCTTTACAAGTATACTATTTTGCTATTTTACTTGCACCACTGCTTTGAGAAAATAATCTTTGAAAACAGATGTACATACAGTACCTTGGTATCTGGAGGTCAAGCAAGGATAACTAGGATGAACTGGAGCTCAGGCAAATATATCCTGCTGATGCAAATAATTCTTGCAGATACAACTGGATAAAATACTCCTCCTAAATAATTTTGCAGCATGGCTTTGCACTGATGTGATTGTACTGTAAGCCATAAAAGTGACATGGACTGAACTGTGGTCCATGTTGTACTCTGTCTACCAGATCAGAAATAAGTAAGTGATCCCTAAAGCTCCTGTACTAGCAGCCCACACTGCAGAAAAAAAGAAGCTATAAACACAAGCTTTAGAGCAGATAACATGAACTTTGAAAAGAAACTGATTCCCCTGTTATTGTTGCTGTTGCAAAGTCAATAACTTGTCATATATTCAACTTTAGTGGCTTAATATGCTCTTGAAATTTTCTGTGGGTATGAGTAATTAGAAGAATGTACCACCTATTAGAGGCCGAATGCTACAAACAGATAGTTACTGGGATAAAACTACATTGCTATGGTCATAGCATCTATTTTCCATAGCAGTATAGTGGACACAGGCATCATTTTTGTCCTTTTACTTCTGTTACTAGTATTGAGAAACAGATGCCCAATTGGACTTTGCACATAACAACGCTTTAGGTATTATTGTGCCTTTTGAATTAAACACAATTCAGTGAGGTGAAAGATATCAGTCAACTTCAATTTCTCTGTTACTGCACCTTTTTTTTTCTTCAGTCCTCTAACGTAATTCCATTTTAGCAATTATCTAACATGATTGTCAGTCTTCAAATCTTGCAAGAACTTAGAATTTATTCCAGATATATTAATGCCATCTTTCTTTGTGTTAAAGCTTAGACTCTGTACTATCATTAACATCTTAGAGGGGAAATTTGGAGATGACATGGCCTATAATATGCAATTCTGCATCAGAAACAGAAGTTTGATTATTTGCTCAGCAGATGCAGGATGGGTTTGAAGTGTGAGTTTGATAGACCAAAAAGAAGCCAAAATGATTGGCATAGCAGCATGAAATATCTGTCCAGAGGACTGCTGCCTAAAGCATTACATAATTTTTTTGCAAGACTTACACTAAATATTTTGCCAAGAATTGCTTCAAAGTTCTAAAATTAGGTTGCTTTTATTATTATTAGTGAGGCTGGGTGCAGACAGGCATGAGAAATACTTTTTACCTATGTCATTTTGCAGTCACAGCAAGGATGATAACATGCCATCACAAGGCCTGTACTGCTGTGGGATGGAATCTGTAACAGCAACGTTGTGCACTATTTTCATCTGTCTTTTATCACTGAATTATTTAGTCTTCTTGTCAGTAAGTTATGGGTTTCCTGATATTTACAAGTCTATTTACAGCCTAAGGTGGGATCATAAGCTCTTCTTTCTTTAGACAGCACACACTAGGCAACTCATTTTGCTGCTGAACTATGCTTCAAACACAAGTCATACAGAAAAAGGCAGAATAAAAAGCCAGGTGGCCATACCTGAAAGCCATTGCCAATATACCATCTACCTGTTTACAAAAACCAGAATGGATCGATGGATGAGTGCTCATGCCAGGCATTGTGGAACAGGGAAATAACATCAAACTCAAATTTTAAGCTTCATCAGAAAATCCCTGGCTTCCTTTGCTCCTCCCTGTGAGGCACCACTGTTTACACCACATATGGCTAAGCTGGGCACAAGTGGATTAAAGAGAATACACCCTTCCTGGTTCATCCCATGACTGGCCAGTCAGTCCCAGGTTTCCTTGCTATCCCTTTTGGCTGTGAGACATGGTATCTTGAAATGAAACTGTTGGTGCTGGCATAGAAACAAAGGCCAGTGGAGTTGACTGCAGATGTGGTAGCAGAGCTGAAGATGACTCTGTTGGCCATCACGATTCATCAGCAAATGATCCATTTCCACCAAATTATTCTGTTGGTCTTGGCTGAGGAGTCTGGCCACACTTTGCATGTGGGACAGTCTGATCCCTAACAAACTCTGAGTAACCAAAGAGGCTGATCTTCTACATCTCCTCACAAAACTTTGCATCTTTTTCTTCAGGTGCTCTAGTGATCTCAGCCCATGAGTCCTGGACAGTGGTGATAGCTCAACACACTAAGAAGTTCCTGGTAAGAAAATCAAAAAGTGTATTATATTTTGAAAGCTAATAGGATTCGCCTACATCTTCTGTGTTACAGCTGAGTTGGAAATTAACACTTCTACCATTTTGTATACTATGTCTATATTTTTAAATAAAGTTGTCAGACTAGAGGTTTGGGAGGTAAATCTAGCTGGCGGAAAGTTTTTGAGTGTCCTCTGCCTTATTTTCAAGTACATAGAGAGTAGTGTTTGAACTTAACAACTACTGAATATCTCTGGGTGTGTCTGAACAGGCAGATATTCTTATCAATTAGATAACATTATATGGAAAGGAGGGGAAGAGAGAGGAAAACAAGGTTTCATCAACAAATTCAAATTGCAGTGCAGTATTGCCCATGGGAAGTATGTCAGATCTGGTGTCTTGTCCTGCTCACTGATATGGTTGTTTTCTTTTTTTTTTTGGTATTGAACAAAGCATTCACTGTAATTACCTTAAAACTGTATTTTGACATCTGTATTAAAAAATTTCTAAAATGAAAATGTGTAGTCTTTCACAGAATCCTGCAAACAATGCTTACAGACTCAGTTGGGAAGGACAGACAGTTCATTTAAATCTGTCTTGAGGTTCCATCTTGTGTTCTGGGTTGTCATTATGGGACAGGAACATTACAAGGGAAAAAGTGGCTTTACACATACATCTTCTGCTATTTAAAGCAAGACATACCTCCATGCAATACAGACTGTCATAACCCATAACTCTCTTATTTCTAAAACAAGCCTCCCCAACTTAACAAGGTACCGGTGGTACTTACCACAGTGAGAGTCCTGCTTTTCTCCTCCTTCAAATTGCTTCTTTGCTCCATTTCAAAGTGTCCTTGAGACGCCTCTTAGCTTGTTCAGACACGCAGACTTACTGTGGGTTTCATTCCACCCTGATTCTGAGACCTGTCATGACCTCTTCCACAGGTGACCCCATCCCCCTAGTTTCAGCCTAAAAATCAGACTGCTGTCATGAAGGACAGAGCTTTGTGTCTGGAGAAGTTCATTATAGAAGTCCATTAGAGAAGGACCTATACCAAGTGTATTGTTGGACCTGCAACACCATCCCTGATTTTTAGTACAGATTTTTAAATAATTTTGCACAGAAGTACAGCATCTGAATGGTTTTGGGGATTGGTATTTGTGGTTCTCCTTCTACTAAATCATAATCCTATGTTATAGCACCATGCATATCAATAACGTGCTCGTTTTCTCTGCTGTTGGCAGAGTTCTGTTTGCAAAATTCTAAATCAGACCTCTTGGACAACAAAAGACTAAGGCCTTCTAAACGCAGTTTATATGGGCAGAGAGACTCTGGCAAATGGGAAGTAGATCTAGGGTATGGAAGACAAAGGCAGGGGCAACAGGAGTGGTGGTGGCAGGCTGCCCAAACACTATCTTCACTCTGTCCATCGGTGAGCAGGGGAACACAGCATGACTTACTATGAGCTCTGCTCTAAAGCACACAAAAGTCAGCCTGAGCTCAGACCCTCCACCCCAACATGTTCTTTTTGAAGCAATGAAGAGAATAAGGCTTGGTCAACATGCAGAGCAAGAGTCAGACAAAGTATGTACCATCTCTAAGAATTTCCACATTGAGTCCCTAATTAGCCATAAAAAGCAGTGGGAAACTCTTCTCTTAACATGAACAGAAATCTTGGTACTCTACATTAAGCCACTTACTACAATTTCCTCTCATCTCATGTATTAGAATTTCTGTAGGGGGAAGAAATGATAATTTTCTGGCTGAGCATGGACATTCTTGGCAAGTTTTTTTAATTTTTTTCCTTTAAATGACACACCTGATGAGATGAGTAAGTACTTTGGAGCAGTACTACTTATCTTCTTTGTTAGGTGTGCACATGATATGTCTCATATGACTGGAGTATACTACTAAGCAAGATCTGAGACTTGGAGAAAACCTAGAGAAAATTTTGAAATATGCATCTAATCAAATACTTTGGGCACGCTATTTCATAGTATTGCATTATTATGTTTATTTTTTGCTCAGTAAGCAGGCATTTCTGTGAAGCTAAACGGCCAATAAGGTGCAGAAATACAAATTATATATTTAATGGCCCATTTGTACCTTAAATCTTTGAAACAAGAACCATGTAGCTCTGAAAGTGCTCTCTTTGAAATCAATAGGCTACTTGAAGCATTAAGTGCCACTCAACATGGGTAAGTATAGCCACATGTCCTGCCATATATTTAAACAGAAATGTTTTAAACAAATTAGGTTAAACAGATTAGGTATCCTGGAGGTAGCTCAAATTAGTAGAAAACATATCTGATGACTAAACTTAATAGCTGTTTAATTGACTAAATTATGTGACTATAAATTTTCTTTCTTGTATCAAATTATCACTACTAGTTCTAGCTGCATTATAATACACTCCTCATAAAGTTAATATATTTGTCATTTAGTTGCCTGGGACATCAACTTGCAAAGAAATTACAGGTTAATTCAGATGATATAAAGCAATGTCATAGCAAGAGATTTCCAACTAATTATTGTTTTTACATCAGAAGAAATATCTCCTGTGATAATTCACTCTTGTAGCAAAAGATAAGCTGAATTTTTAAAGAAAAGTTGACGTACATTTGACAACAAGAATACCTACCTACACAATGACATGACGGGTGCAGCTAATAATGTACAATTACTTGAAAGTGTAAAAGTATACTTGAAAGGGTTCACATTTAGGTGTGACAAATCCTTTTAAATATACTTCACTGGATATAAAAATACTTATAAAGTATTTTTTATCCACTGAAGTATCACTCACTGCAGCAGTTCTGGAGCTGAACATAATTCTGACAGCATTTACATCAGCAAAGCATTCAGTGAGAAAGATGGCTAAATAAAAAAGCAAGTTTAAAGTCCTCTGACCTTTGGTGTGTAGCACTCGGTATGTATACATCACTTTCTTGCTCAATGAGGACCACCCTAACTCAGTTAAAATCTCTGTCTTTTCTTAAAATTTAATTTGCCTTTCCACAGCCTAATAAGTATGTTTAGTAATGCATAAGAGAACTTTCTAAATAGCTGACTGAAAAACCCTTTTATCTTCTAGCTTAAATGTGAAAAAGGTGCCTTTCCATATTTAATAAACAAGCACTGACTGTCAAATTAATGGATGAGTGTGTGAGCTGTATATATATAAAAAAGGGGTAATTTTTGTTGCCTCATCATACTGACACAAATCAATGTAAGATGTGAAAGTAGCCTTTTCCTATTATTCCACATCACAAGAACAAAAAAATAAATTTCCAAACTTATAAATTCTGAGAGTTGCTTAGAAAATAACTGGTTGAAAACAGATTCAGCCTTACTTCTGGCATGTAATTCCCTTCTATAATTTACCTTGATGGTGGATGCCAACCAGAAGCAGGTTACCATCACAACTATTTTTTAAATTTTCTTCTAGTTTTTTCCAAAACACAGTAAAAGCCATGAGATGCTCTTCACAACTTATCACCAGTAAAGGATAAAAGAAGGGCACAAACAAATTCAGAATAACATCAAACAAGAAAATGATGTAATCACTTGTTAAAAAAAATACACTTAATTTGCACCAATTTTAAAAGCATAGCTGCTTATGTTTTTGTATCATATGAATCTCTATGTACAAACTATGACTGTTATTATTATGTTTTGATGGCTTTCTACAATACTCCAAGATCTTGTAAAATTTATTGTGGAAAATAAGCCAGAAAATATACATGAAAAACTAAGATAAAAAAGTGTACTTTGCAGAAATAGTGTTAAAGCACAAATGCTTACCTTTGTGTTTGGGTGGCATAACTGTTATCATATGCCTCATAGCTTGGATCATCATATTCACCCCCATATCCATCATCATATCCCTAAGGGGAAAACAGAACACCACAACTTAGAAGAATGATAAATCAAAGCATATTATCAAGCTGTAAAAATAAATTGCATCAACACGTGCATGTCATGTTTGCCCACGATAATGTGAAACATGCAGCCGACTGAAGAGAATTGTGAATTGTGATGAACAACCTGTACATTGCAAGAGTAAAGAAATCAGTCACTCATTTAAGAACTCAGCTTATTCACTGATAAACTGTGGTGCATTGTCCAAACCACAGAGCTTCAGTGGGATCTGTGTAGAATACTGATGAATGATAATATAACCAACAACTTCCGAGTAGTTTGTTACATAAGTGGTTCAATAAATACCTACAGGAAAAATGAACAAATGGCAGGTCAAAGATATTAACTGTTCTACACTATTAAGAATGGTGTTTGCGATAAAATCTTAATATTCAGTCTATTAAAAAATGCAAAAAAACCAAAACAAAACATGAGAAACAATTTTTGTTAAGTAATGTCATATGACTTTTATAAATAATGCAGAGTAAGTCCCTTTACTTTTACTAAGCATCCTACTCTTTTTAAAGGCATGCTTTTCTGTGAAAAATTAGCCAACACTTTAGTACAGGTTCCTCCCATCTAACTTAAGTTTCTCAGCTGAAGAGCTCAGACAGATGCTCAATTTGCCTAAGACAGAGAGACACAAGTGACTTCAGAAGGTGGTTCAGCTCATCTAATGCCTGAAATTTCCACTGAGGGAGTCATAGGCAGTGGTGATCCATTGTAGCTGTCTCTGAACCAAAGAATTCTCAGGAACCACACAATAAATAAATAAAGATATAATTAAAGGGATGACTTTTAATATGCTCTTTTCATATGACAAGACAACAGAGTAGGTAAGGAATGCTGTATGGAAACTATTTTTAAAAATTTCTGTAGGATTTTTTGGAGCCAGTATTTGTAGTTAAATTGCAATGAAACACTTAGTTGTCAAAAGAAAACTCTGCTGTTAAGGGAAATAGTGGACTTAAAAAACTTTGACTTGATATTAATTAGAGCAAAAGGCAATTTTCCCCCCACAAACTACGCAAAATTTAGTCAGGTTGGAGGAGAAGGGACAGCATGAGGCGGCTCCAAAATAATAGCAGTCCAATAAAAAAACACTCTAGTATACTATCATAATCACACAAAATACAGGTAGTTTGGTACTTCATTATTTCTGCTAATTAAACTCCCCAGTGGTATTGAACAAGTCTTCACTGGCATTCCTAAATTCAAGAAAACATTCCATGCAGGAAGCATTCAGCTATGTTTCCTTAGGTCAAGCATATAAAATTTGCCTGTTCCTCTGGGCTAGCCAGCACTGAAGATAAGTATGGATTCCAGGTGGGAGGTTTCATCCCTGTGGTGCTCTAAGTCCTGAAGGAAGGACAGGACTCTGCATGGTGACTTCACTGTGTCAGCTGCAGTAAGTTAAAGCCTTTCTGGGCAGAAGGGAGTTTCCATTTTTGAACTGGGAATGGCCTCTCCCAGAATCTGAAGTCCACACAAATCCCATAGTCTTCCATTTTGTTAGTAATGCACTGTTTTGACTTGTCTGCATTAGTATGAACTCATAGGAAAAAGCACAGCTAAAAACATCTCCCTGCAGATGACAGTGATATATTTAACATTATATAGCTAAATACACAATCTTGCTTCTGGGGGCAGGATGAGAGAAACAATGCACTCCAGGAGACAGATGTTAGTCACATTAATTAGTATGCTACTGGGTTGGATCCTGCTACTGTGAAGATAAAGGTGATGGGAGTTCCTATATAAAGTCAAATAGCTAGAGGACAGACATTTCAGCCTGCTTACCCAGCCATCTGAGAGAACAGGAAAGGCAACAATTACAAACTAGCTCTCTCAGTTTCTTGATGTCTGAGGTGGATCAACATTCAGCATCAGCAGGGCAGAGAACACTTGTTAATATTTGACACCTCTGTGGGTTCACATTACAGACTTTAACAGCCTCCCTCAAGGTTCAGAGCAGGTCAATACAGTGCAAACGGTTCAAGTGGAATGGTTGGAAAACAAAGTAAAAAATCACAACGTACCTTGAACAAACAAAAAGTATTTTCTGGATAATGTTCTTTTATTTGTACCAATCTGTATGAAAATCATCTTCTAATCCTACAGGTGAAGTCCTTGTGTAAGTAACATCCCAGCATTTACTGAAAGTTTAATATGCTGTATTGTATCAAGACACCCATCACACCTTTAGGTATCTAAAACCAAGACCCAAAATAGCTCACTTTGCATCCTTGAAGTGTCTTAAACTCACTGAGCAGTTTTCTCCTTTTTAATCTTCAGATCCTCAGAACTGACAACTTTAATGCTTCTTGGATAGACACTTTGAGAAATGAGGCAACCAGCTCCCACTTAGACCCTGCTGAGATCAGAAGTTTTGAGTCTGAGGGTGTCGAAATTCACCTATTCTGCTCTGTGTGCGATAAGGATGGTGCTCCAAAAGCAGTTCTGTATAAATCCAGAGACCAGAACCCAGGATGTCCTCCTCAAGTGCAGTGTAATTTTTCACTCAGTACTCAAATAGCACTTCATGCACTTTCTAGGTCTATTAGTGCTTCTATAAAAACCAACCAACCAACCAATCAACCAACCAACCAAACTTTTCCTGTGTAGAAGTCTTTTTGTCCCATAGTAACTGCCACCATCATTCAGAAGAAAAAGCCTACTACAATGAACTTAGAAATATGCAATAGGGAACTGTTTGAAATGTTCAAACTGATAGCCATTTCTAGGCTAAGTTTTTATATCAGGCTACCTTTATCTCAGGAATTTCTTATTAAAACAACTTTCCAAAACATAAAAAAACCTCCAGCAAAATCTCTTTACTTTGTGTCAAGGGAAAGGACAGTGAGTCTTCTAAAGACTAGGATTTGCTCTGGCCCTACAGTGATACATCTTGGATGTGAGATAAAAGAACAGAAATACACATTTGAAGCTGCAGTGGCACTAAGAATATTTATTAACAATTATGGACGATTTTAAGGAGTTTTGGTATTGTTTATTTTCATTTATATGAAAAATAATAACAAAAAAAGCTGATAATTTAAGTAAAAATTTAAAATAGAGCTCAATTAAAAAAAAAAAGACTGATTTGAAAATGAACTTATTTAAGTATTTACCAGTTTCTCCCCATGAAAGGGAAGACTGGAAAAACTCTTTGGAGAATCTTAGAACAGCATCTGAAATTAGTATTTGCAAGACTCAGTTCAGGTGGAAATACTCCCTACTCTACTACTGATAATGAAAATTATAGTCAGTGGAAAAAGGGGTGTAGAAGCAAAAAGGGACATAATTGAAAAAAGGCTTCTATTCTACTACCCAAGAAAAAGTTAAGTACCAATTTGAATCAACACTCAAGTAACTATTGAGAAGAATTTATTTTACTTATTTAGATTTACTCAAATCCTCTTCTATTTTCAGATGCCGAAAAAGATATTAGAAATACAAACAAAATTTTAAGTATCATTAGTTACAAGTTATAATATAACACAATCTGATCGCTTTAAACATGAATTTCCTTCTTAGTGTTAAGACCCTGTTTCAACAATAACAGCCTGTACTCCAATGCACCAAGTTTAAATCACTTCTTCTCTGAATAGCCTTAGAAAATAGAATTTTCACAGCATGCTCTGAAAAATGGTAGGTTTCAACTCTGTGAAACCAAGAAGGAAAATAAATCTAATACTTCTAATGAAAACTGCCCTACTCACAATATTTTATGTATGCCCTCATAATACATGATAAAATACATTGTAAGAGAGCTGAAACTGATTTGTTCTTTACAGAAAATAGCCCAACTCTTTCTAAAGTAGCAAACTGCAAAATGGCTAAACTTTAAACAAGAAAAAAACAAAACACAGTTAGTCAGAATAAAGTAAGTTATGCAACTAAGTATTTTAACTGGCAAATACGCAAACATGAAAAATACCTGCAGTCAGAGAACCAGAACAGTGCTTCTCATTAGCTGCATCCAGCAGTACACAAAACTTAGTTGTGTACCTCAGAGAAGGTGAAGGTATAAATATCCCCCTCTAGTTGTAACTCTGAAATAAAAGCAGTTAAGGGACCTTTGCATCGTTTTCAGTATTTTCTTGCCTTGCTTTTATGTTGCTATCTCACTCTCTTCTGCTGTGACTGGGCCACATCCTTGCTCTCTCACATCCACATCGCCCTAGCATAGAAAGCTAAAAGCCAGTTGTCTACCACTAAGCTAGCAGTAGATACTCATAAGACTCACAGTGTACAGATAAAATATTTTTAGAGGATAATTCATACTACTGACACATATTTCAAAACAAGCTGAATTGCTCTTTAAGTTAGAACTTTCTTTCCAATTACTATAAAAGGAGCCCAGGATGAATGTGTTAGATTTAGGTAACTGATCGTAAGGTAAGCAAGTTAGGTCACGATTTGAAGGAATTTATCCCTGATACTGAGAGCAGTCCTAAGAGAAACTGCTGGAGGTGATGGCTGATGAGAAGCTCAACATGAGCTGGCAATGTATGCTTGGAGCCAGAAAGCCACACTTGTCCTGGGCTGCATCAAAAGCAGTGTGGCCAGCAGGGCAATGGAGGGGATTCTGTCCTACCCTTCCATCCTTGAAATACCTCATCTGGAGTACTGCATCTAGTTCCCAAGATAAGAAGGACATTCTGTACCATCAACTGCTGCTTACATCCATTTAACTTCTTGCACTTTCCCCTAACTTTGCTGTCATTGACTCTGAAACGCCTTCCTCTCCCATTTACTTGTGATGCTTTTCATATTGCCTGTCCCTATGGAATGGCATCCTAACCAGTGTGACAATTCTTTACTCAGTTCTCACTCCACAAGAATGTCTTGCAGAAATAGCTTTCTTCCAGTATCAATAAAATTACGTATTTTAGTAATAAGCAGGAAGTCTAGATGAAAAATGATCCAACATTATCTTCTTTGTGTATCTACAGTAAGATGCATTTTTGCATTTGTCTATGACTGAGATTCCTGAAGAAAAGGTTGTTTTATTGGTATTTTTACTGATGACATGTACTGCTTTACATAGTACTTCAGTGATAGTATATTTCAGTATCAAGCTGCTACTGGTGACATTCTATCACATAAATGTCATTTAAATGCAAGATTTCTTTTTCCTGTGAACTGAAATTAACAGAGTAGAAAGCAGCTTTCAACTGCCAAGGGAGGATGGGCTGCAATACACCCACTACCCACTGTTGGTTTTAATATCTTTATCATATCTAATATTCCTCTTTACAAAATTTCCAGCAAAGCAGATGGTGAACCTCTTGTGCATCCTGATGCTCCCATAGCTGTAGAGAGAGAGAGCAATAGATGGAGCTGGCTCTGTCCATGGTGCAGTAGGATTTAGTGAATCAGAGATACAGAAATAATTACAAGTGTCTACTAAAACGTGACAACTCCTCTACCCAAGCTTAGTAATCTACTGATGGCTTAAAGCATCTCACTGTGCTTTGACTTGCTAGACACAATGTCTTGTATGTTAAATAAACTCTATAATAATCTAGGAAATGATATTTCCAGGCCTTGAATGGCTGGGAATTAATAAAAAAAATTGCTTTTTATTTTCTAACCCTTGAAAACTGGATAGTCTATCTCAGAGCCTTTAAATGCTCAAATAAATGCTGTGGTATTAGCAAGGAGCAGAAATGCTTTCACAGGTGCTTAACAGGACCTTAAACAGCATTTAATTTTAAACTAGATTTCAATATGATGTATTATTAATGCTGGAAGTAGGCTATTTAAATAACAACTTGCCCACATGCAAGATACTATGCCTAGCAAATACATCCTCAAATTTTATAAGCTGCCCGTATCTCCAAATTTACAGTATTCCCTAAATAAAAGACTTGTAGAAGTCATGATGATTAACAGCTATACAATTTTACTGCAGCATTGAAGAAAGCAAGCTCCTTGAAAATAGCCTTATATTTTTTATGTCTAGAAAAATAAAAGAAGATACATAGGTTAATTCTTTGTGAAATTCTATTGTTTTTGATCCACTTTTATCCTTTATTTAAATATACTTAACCATGATTAGTAAGCAATGTATAACAGTTAACAAATCTTCAAGTGCTCAAAATCCAAGGCAAATAATTTATTTACTTATTAATCCTGAAGCTGGTCTAGACGAGTGTTCAGACATTCTTAATCTTGGATTCTTTATATCCTAATATTTGGAAGACACCCCATGCCTTTTTTGTAAATTATAACTCTTGCTTAATGAAATCCCAAATTTGAGTTCACCACATATTTTCTGGAATCTAATTTTATAGAAAAGTATTTCTAAAAATAATTTTGGACGATGAATTTTAAATTGTCTCCTGTATGTGATTTAAGCATTTTGCATAATTTTTTATTCCATACATAAACATTTTAACTCTTTCATTAATTTTTCTTACCTTATGAAAGGATTATCTAGATGACATAACAGTTGTACCTCTTATTTAGCATTGGTTCAAGCCATCCAGCTAAAGAGTATTTCACTAGTACCATGGTGAAACTTGATTATATTTTTTAAGTTGTAACTTGAATAATGTGTTCCATATATATACATACACACGTTTGAATTCATTAAACTTTTCTTTGTACTCAGTTTTTAAGTGCTGATGCAATGAAAATTAGTATGAACAAAGTAATTAGCCCTTTAAAGTTATGAAAATCAATCACTAAAGAAACTAAATGTTAAGTTAATAACAGTTGGAGAAGAGATGAACTCACTGTTTTTTCTGCTTATGACAATGATTAAGCTTATTATACAAGTGTTGGTTGCACTGAATGCAGTAATGTTTGAACTGCTCCTAATCACATTTGAACAAAAATGTTTCTGAAAATTCTTGATCCTGTGTACTGTAAAGGAGTAAAATCCAAAGTACCTACTCACAGCATCTTAACAGCAATAATAAATTTTCTAACAGATATTGTTCAATTGGGAAATACACTTTAGTAAAGATTAAAGGTACTGCAGGCTTATATTCTTGGATTTAAAAAATATGTAAGAAGAGTGAACTCAATTAGCACAATCTTGTAAGGAATTATTCATAAATGCCAGGTATAATTAAAAAAAAACATGCAGAATGTAATGGGACTTCTCATTTGTGAATATCTTAATGAGCAAAACAGTAAAGAGTAATTTATACTTATTGAGAAACTTAAAGGTTGTCTTTAAATTGTTATTCCCTGAAGTTTGAGCATGCAATTAGAGAAATTTGGGCTGGAAAAGAACAGATCATCTATTAGAAACTCTTGTCAAATGTGATTGCTCCTTTCAGCACGTTTTTTAGTGCTTTCTCTAATCAAATGCTAAATATTGCCAGGAGTAGGGAATCCACCATTTCTCTTGGGAGACTGTCTGACAGCCTAATAGATCTTTGTGTCAGACACTTCTGCTAACTTTATCCCATATGACTAAATATATCCCACTGTACCAGTGAGATGCATTCTCACAACTCTGTATTCTCAGTGCTGTCCAATGTCTTTATTATATTCTTTCATTTTCTTTTAAAAATTACTCAAATATAAAGATTCAAAGTCAATGCAACCTTGACACAGAGAGAGACACACTGATCAGCAGACAATGAGTGAGGACCCCCAAATCTTCACAAAAATCTCATACATATCCTTGCCTTCCCAAATAAGGTTCGGGAAATTGTTGTACTGGTTGTCTTTGAATGTAGAATGTTAAATACTACTAGTAGTATCCTAAAGTGAAAGTCTTCTAAAGGAAGTATCTACCAGTGGTGATAGATGAGCTGCCAGAGTTAAATCTTTAAAGTCCGATGGAATTTTACTGCATTAAAATCCACCCAGAAAGTCTGTACAGATCTCAGAATATGACTTCCACAGCAACTCCCACAACTTACTCTGCAGGCCTTTGTCCTGTGCACTAGATAAAATTTGAATATATTTTTTAAGGTGATGGACGTGATACAGATCACAGCTACAAAATCCCTATTAAATAGAGAATAAAAATCCTGTTACTGTGTATGGCATATTCCAAGGCTCTGGTGCTGCCTAGCTCTCATGGAAACAAGGATGTGTTGTGCTCTCAGACTGCAGCAAGAAGACAAAGGAATTGCAACAGGTTCCCCTATTAAATACTACACTCTTTCTACCATGTACTTGTAATGGCTTTGGTCTAGCTTAGTCTTTACCTGCCAATCATTCATGGTTGAAAACTCAGAAAACTGACTGTGTCTTTCATCCATTAACTTGAGTTAAGTGGGTTAAAGGTACAGAAACAGGTAAAACTGACATACTGAAAATACAATGGCAACTCTATGCTAATTCTTTTAATGCCTGCCAAGGAATAAAAAAACAGAAAAAGCAAAAAAAAAAAAAAAGGCAGAAAAGGCCAACAGCTCTGTTCATTCCAAGACTATTCTTCTCAGGAGAGTAATTCTGACCTTTCCTGGTGCAGGAAAGTAAGGACAAAAAAGGATTAAAAATATTGATGGACGGCGAATCAGAACAGTACTGATTTTCATTTATCACATACAAGTAGATCACATCTAATAATGCCTCTTCTGCTCTAAGCACTGTGATGGAGACACCAAAAGCAGAGTTCAACAACCTTCTCAAGCACGCCTAGGGCTGGATTCCCAAAGTGTACAGATCATCCTGCTCCAGTTGCTGGGCAGTCTACTCATGGTGTCCAATAACATAACTGAAAATGTTAAATTTTATGTTAAATGTTAAATGAAATTTTCTGGTTTCTGTTTTAACAACTACCTTAGATAAAGAGTGACAGGCAGACTACCCGCTAAAAGAAAAAAAAATCTTTGAAGAGATTTTTCTCTGGCCATAGATGTGGAGGCACAATATAAACTGCAGTGAACATTTGACTGATATACCCGAAATCTTGTGTTTTTGCTGTTTTTTGAATGAATACATTTTACTGTTATTCCTTAGATTTTCTCACTAAGATCAGAACCCTTTTAGCTCCATATTCAGAATTGAAAATAATTTTTGTGTGATTTTATCTCTTTTGGCTATTTGAATTTTAAAGCCTGCAAATCAAGTCAATTTATATTACTCTTCTACTATTAACTGACATATGTTTTTTTATTGCAAATTTTTATTGTTATAATTTTCAGCTTTTTATTTCATTATATTTTTATAAGGGGATACTTTTATTGTATGAAATATAGGTTGCAATATATCATAATCAATTCCATTTCAGAAAGAGAAAGTAGGGAAGTTGGATGAAAAGGATTTGTTAGTTGCTATTTCCTTTTAAACGTTTCAGCACTTTACACATTCATCGTTATCTTGTTTACACTATAATAATAGCTTCCCCTGGATAACATAAAAATCCAGTTATGTTGCAGATCTTCTTTCTTTTAAAGAACAACATTAACAGGAATTTAAAAATTGAATTTTTGAAATTTATATCAGGTCTTAGCAAGCTGAAAAGGCCACTATGTCAGTTTTAGAAGTACTGAAGGAAAGACTGTTCACAGCTAAGTAACAAAGAGGATATGTCAGCACTAGTTGTAGTAGAAAAGGAGAAGCATATGGATATGCTTTTTTAACTATCAGTTCAAAGAAGATGCCAGCTAACTCTTAGACTCTGCTTGAATACTAAAAAAAACAGTAGAAGGCTATTCTCATCTTCATAGAATCACTGAGGTTGGAAAAGGCCTTCAAGATCACTGGCTTCAACCTTTAACTAAGCATCACAATGTCAATTAAACCACAGCACTAAATGCCATCCAGACATTCTCTGAACACCACCTGAGATGGTGACTCCACTGCACCCCTGGGCAGTCCATTCCAATGCTTGACAAACCTTTCAGTAAATAATTTCTTCCTGATGTCCAACCTGAATCTCCCCTGGCACAGCTTGAGGCCATTTACTCCTGTCCTGTCACTGGCTGCCTGGGAGGAAAAACGGAGTGCACCTGGCTCCAGCTTCCTTTCAGGCAGTTATAGAGAACAGTAATGTCTCCCCTGACCTTCCTTTTCTCCAAGCTAAACATCCCCAGCTCCCTCAGCTGCTCCTCACAGAACTTGTGTTCCAGACTCTTCCCAGCTCCACTGCCCTTCCCTGGACTCACTCCAGCCCCTCAGTGTCTTTCTCATAGTGAGGGGCCAGAACTGGACACAGCACTCGAGGTGTGGCCTCAGCAGTGCTGAGTACAGGGGGACAATAATTTCCACATATTTTTGACACAAACCAGGATGCCATTGACCTCCCTGGCCACCTGGGCACATGCTGCCTGCTGGCTCATGTCCAGCTGCTGTTGACCAGCACTGCCAGGTCCTTTTCCACCTGGCAGTTTTGCAGTCACTCTGTAGCTCTGCACAGGGTTGTTGTGACTGGAGAGTAGGACCACTATTCCACAATGTCAGTATTATCTCCTCATTGGCATTGTCTTTGTTCTGTTAATGCACCGGAGAAAATAAAGACATTGATTTAGCCGTGATTGCAATAGTCAATGGCTCAGGAATCCACATAGAAAGAAAATCTTCATGATTCACAGAGGCAGTGTCAGTGCTTTATACAGTGCTTTGTAACAACATTTAGTTGGGTTTTGAAACAGAAAACCCCTGGGACAGAGGTTTGTGTTGTTTTTTTTTCCCTAGCCAAGATAAGGTCTACTCCACTGTTAAAATGTATACATGATTACAAAAAAAACCATCTAAACATTATTTAAAATTTCAAAATTAATTTTCTTCAATTAAGTACTTCCAATTTTTATTTTAATAAGATGTCTTTTGCGTAAATTCATAAAACTCAATTCTAAAAGCTAAAGATACTAAAGCATACAAGGAAATAAATACACGAAAGTATACTTCCTGAGTGTAGCACATGGCACACTGAAGGGAATATTGCTTGAAAGAAAACTGACTATTTTTTCACTGATGATTTTTCTGTATTAAAATATTATCATAAGGAACATCCAAATCAGGCTTATGAAAATATTTGACACCTCTGAGTCCCATCATTGTGAATCCAAAGAACTCTACTTGAGGCTGAAGTAGATAAGCAAAACCACAGCTGAAAGTTCATTGACTTAAAATCTCTACCAGACTTTCCATCTGTTAATGTATCTAAGAAGCGAAAGATGCCGACTTACCTATGATGCTGATTTCTCAAATGTATCCCTTTAGAAATAGAAAAAAATGGAACTCCTCCTGAATTCAGTATTTCTTTACATACCAGTAGCCAGTCAAGAACATAGACCTCAGTGAGGTCTACTCAATACTGACTTGCCTATTTAGCATTATTATTAAAAAGGAACTAAGTCATTTGGGGTAGCAATATTTATTCCTTTGGTAGAAATGTTTGGAGGTATGTCAGTAAAGTGACTGGTAAACTCCTGAGCACCACCTCGAACATCTGAGAAGGCCAGAACCTGGGCTCAGATTGACAAAATGGAGGAAGGACACTTAGAGCACTTAGTTACAAGTGTAACTGAAAAAATACTAAATTATTAGTATGCAAATAAACATTGTGTTGCTTCACTGGTGATTAAAAGTCAGCCTGCAGCTTTTAAATTTTAGTCATCTTGCCAACTGAAGAAGGTTGTATCTCAGTTTTGACCTTGAGGCAGACTGATGGATAAATTTGTAGTCAGCACAGGAGTGAAAATCAGCTCAGTTAGAAAACCTGTAAACTTCCCTTGTTGAAATTAAAAGCAACATTCTTCCTGTTGATTTTATCACCTATAGTGTCTAAGAATCAATGGGGTTCCTGTATTTCAAGATGTGGTTGGAGAACCTAAATGTAATTTAAATATAAATATATTTGGATAAACAACACAATTTTCTTCTTTGAAAGAAGCCTTTCTCATCAGTGCCTGCTGGAAGTCAAAAGCACAGTTCAGTGGAGTTTTCTAGTTAAAGACTAACTGATTCTGGTGTCAGTGTGAAAGCTAGGTACCTCACATCTGATCACAGGGCAGACATTAAGAGTTCAGTTCAGCAGCTGCACAGTTATCTCCTGTCATTTTAGACATACAAACACATCCCAGCTTTTGTCTCCTAGTCCAGCAAGGC
The DNA here is from genome assembly GCA_013397375.1 of Toxostoma redivivum. Classification (NCBI taxonomy): domain Eukaryota; kingdom Metazoa; phylum Chordata; class Aves; order Passeriformes; family Mimidae; genus Toxostoma; species Toxostoma redivivum. The sequence continues at coordinate 1,941,631 of VXBI01016726.1, forward strand.
AGAGGCTTCTCCCATGTCCTATATGACATCAAGGATTCTCTGTGGCTGTCTTGAAGGTATCAAGACCTCTACAGTGTCTTCAAATGACATTAGAACCTGTGTCCAGGCACCTCAACTAAACCTGAACTGAGAGACTTGCTTAGAGATGAAGGGTGTAACAACACTAGTGTTTTGAGCTGGGACCTGCCTTAATCACTGATCCTACAAAACTGAGGCTAACAACCAATATGTCTGAAATCTCAAAGCATGTAAGACTTTGAGATAGATACTCATAAAACTTTTCTGGGCAGGCTTGTAGCTTCAGTCTTGGCAGAATTGAACAGCTCAACAACTACAAACCACCAGCATCTATTCACTATCCACTAAGTTCTCCATTTATCATCCAGGAAAGTTTTCAGCTAGCTGGCACTCCCCAAGAATACCTAATACACACATCCACGAGTGTGCCCAAAAACCCAGCTGATACCCCTTGCTTCTTTCTAATAGAGCACAATACCACAATACTTGCATGGAGTATGAAAGCTATCTGGTTTCTTCCACAGGCATTTTATAGGAAAGATATAGCTCCTACTTATTCCTTAGTTTTCTAGCTGCAGAAGATTCAGGGCTGTAAATCATAATTGTCCCTAATGGACTTCATAAATAGATACTTATACCTATTTCCTCATAACTGAGCAAAATTCAAGCATGTTACCTTAAGTTTCGATAACACTGCAACTGGGATTCTAATGCGGAAAAAGTTGGAAATAATCTTTTAAGGTTCTTGATTTCCATTCTAAAAATATCTTTATATCTGAGATGCAAATCTTGGTATTTAAGCACATATTATCTCTGTAAAGTTTTTGTGCGTTTACAGATCATCTTCTAATTCTCTTTTGCAATATAATTTCATAGAGAAACAGTATTTCAAATTTACTTCTGCTTTAACTTTCAATGAGAAAGCAAATGCAAAAACCACTGTATATTTCTGTTTCCCAACAGAAAACTTCTTTTCACAGAAGCTAGCATTGATCACAGAAATGACAAGTAGGAAAGAAAAATATTTTTCTGCATGACTAATCTGTCCTCCAGATTGTTCAATCCCTGTGGCAAAAACACTGCTGATGTTTTGGTCTATGTATTTTTATACGTTATAGTACATGAACAATAAGCTATTGACTGAGGTAACAGCACTTCCTCCTTGAAACAGTGGGAAAACTCCTATGGACTTCAGTGGCATCAAAATTAAAAGAACAAATCTGTCAGTTTTTTACATTTTAAGTATTTTGGATAACTTTGGGAATTTAACTGTAGGTATTAATATGTTAAATAAAAATCTGTTATACTCTAGTTGTCATTATTTATAGGAAAAACTATCATATTAATGACGTAAATAATTATACTGATTCTGTATACTGTTTTAAAGAATTCAACTTTCAAGCAAACCTATGATATAACAAATTATCACTATCCCTGTTATACAGATGCAGAAAACAGAATTTAGAAGTGTTAATCTAATTAACATGTTCAAAGTCAAAGTGAAAATTTTGTGTGTCAGAGCAATGAAAACAACTCAGCTTTTGGATCATGTCACCACTGTCCTAAGCGGTACGAGTCATTCCTTGCCCATATCAGCTTTAAAAGCAAACTAGATATTGATGTTAGGGGAAAGGCTGTTTTAGAAAACTTTTACAAATATCTTATCAGCTTCTCCAACTCAAATACTTTAAAATCCATTATTAGAAGTCCAAAGCCAATAATAAGAGGGTTATGTCACCTTGGAACATGCAACTCTTTATTGCAAAAAGATGTGTTAAAATTGCACTGAAATACATCTCTCTGTCGGTGAGCTTAAGGCTTTGTTCATTATAGCCTACCCTTGTACAACTTTCTCATTATCTCATAACACTTGATGAAAGTTCAGACTTATTCTTTAAGTTTTGAAGGGTTTTAACCTAATCTGACTGACATAGGATTCTTTTGCTTTATCAAAACATTTCCTTATCTGATTTCACTGACACAAAAGGCATAGTCTGCCCTTCATTTCATTGTTCACGTATTTGTGATAATGGCACAAAAAAATGAGTAAGATTGCAAGATGTTAAAAAAAAGTTTGTATACTTAGTGATGCCCATCGGTGTGACTGAGATCCGACAGACCATCTCTCAATAATTATTTAAGTGAAAACTTTAACTTCTCTGTTTGTCAGAAAACTATGGTTAAACTAAGTATGTCTGGTATTTAAGAACAGATGTCTTTTTCCATTTTATTTTTTTTTCTTTTTAAATAGTTTTATCTAAGGGGAATGATAGTGAAGAGATCTTTACCAAAACTGTGATCACTGTAATTCTTTATCTGTATTTTACCTTTTAAATTAATCTGTCATCATATCGTATTAATTCTCTTCCATTACTGGATGTCTACAATCAGGTTGAGACAGGAGCACTGACATACAGACATCTGAAAATTGCTTGCCCTAAATATTTATGTATACAGACACCTAAACTCTACATTTCAGAGGGAAGTAATTAAATTTTATCAGGAAATTCAAACACATCCTCTCCTCAGATACAGCCTGTATAGAACATTCAGCTGTTCTAACACTAAAACTTGTTTTTGGTTAGTATTTTTAAATTCAAGACTATTTCCTAATACTTTGTTTTAATTTAATTAAAATACAATTTCTTTTTTGGGTCTTGTTTCTTTCTTTATATTTTTCTGTGCGCTGTTTTAGACTAACATCTTGTGTACTCCTATATTTTTTTACCTATAAACACTATCAAGAGAGTTTGTAGGCCTTAGAATGTCCGTCCAACCATTCCTGGTAGATGCTGCCATAAAAGCATACAAACAGTGGAAAGAAAATAGATTAAGCATATGATGAAAAAGAAGAACTTCTTCAAAATTTATCAAAAGATGAAATAAACTGATACTTTTATTTTGATTTAATCACAATACATTTCAGAATTTTTTAAAAAAAAGCTTTTCTGTCCAATTTTCCTTTCAAATTTTCCTTTCAAAAAAGTGAAACCTTTCCTCTGAAACTGAGATTCTTCTGTGAAGGCATATGATTAAAAGCTGGTCTTTCTGAAGAACTGCTACTAGACAGGTATACATAAAAGTTAGAAAAAGCTTCAAGGAATTTTCTTTACTTACAAAATTAATTTACTACCTATACTGACTAATATCCATTAATCAATGTCTTAAAGCACAAGAAAAGTATCCATGAATGTATGTTTCAATTATCACAGACGTCAAATTGTGAGATATTTTTGTAGTGCCTTAAAAACATCCTTATTTCTTTCTTTAACTGCACCTTATACATTTTATGCAAATCTGATGTCCTCTTGTTTTTGCGGATAGGAAGTCTGAGATCTAATTAAGTCAAATCATCTTGCATAACAAAATGAGATCATTTTACATTAGGCTTCAGTGTATGTTTCTTCCTTGTTCTAAAAGGGTGATTCTGTGAGTCACAAGAAATTTCTAACCACCAACATTTTTTCTAGCCAGGGTAGCTTGATTAGTTCCTTACTTGTACTGACAGTATATTTGTGCTTAACCTATGTGCAGAGGTTGAGGAAATTACCTGTGAAGCAGTTGTAAAAAACTCAGATGCAATAGCAAAACTTATTCCTGGGGGGATAGTAGCCTCGCTATCTCCTCCTGACAGGCATGCTCATTACCTGGGCATGGAAGGAAGCAGGCTGGTTACTGATTCAGTTCTAGTTCTGCATTTTCCCCCAGAGTTGGCTCAATGCAAGTCAGACAGCTGACAATCTCAGCCAAGGAAAACTGTAGCACAGAAAACTGTAGCACTGCCTCAAGTCATTTGACTGTGCTTGCTACCTCACAGTATTTCTCTCTCCAAGTCACACCCCACAAACTTCAGCTTCAGACAGAAATGAAAACCAGATTGAATTTAAATGCACAAATGTAACTTATGATCATAATTCATGAAACACACAGATACTGCAGTTTATAAAGACAGCAAGTGAAAAAAACTGATAAATAAACTTCTGTCAGGAGTGAGAAACATATTCTCTAATATAAAATGCAAACAATATGGGAATACTTCTGTATGCATAATATGGCCTCATTCCATTTCATGATGCTTCCTTGTCTATCAAGACCCACTAATGTCTGCCACTTGCTCCCAGATGACAAGCAGACAAGAAAGCATTTAAGATGAAGAAGATTAATCTAGAAGAAAAGTTCTAACCATAAAAACTTTCAAACTGGGTGTGTCTGCACCTTGAATCCTGTGTTCAGTTTCTGGGCCCCCACTTCAAGAAATACGTTGAGGGACTGGAGCATCTCCAGAGAAAAGCAATGAAGCTGGTGAAGATTTTGGAGCACAAGGGTTAGGAGTGGCTGGAGGTGTTTAGTCTGGAAGAGGCTCAGCAGGGACTTTACTGCTCTGCCTGAAAGGAGGTTGTGGCAAGGTGAGGGTTGGTGTCTTCTCCAAGGTAACACATAGCTGGACAAGAGGAAATAGCCTCAATTTGTGTCAGGGGGAGTTTAGATTTGATATTAGGAGAAGTTTCTCTGTAGAAAGGATTGTCAACAACTGGAACAGGCTTCCCACAGAAGTGGTTGAGTCCCCATGCAGATGTGGCACTTAGGGACATGGCTTAGTGCTAGACTTGGCAGTGCTCAGTTAATGGTTGGACTTGAAGGTCTTACAGGTATTTTCCAACCTAAATAATTCTGATGTTATCTGTGATAAACTAGAAGAAAGTCCAAATAATTTAGTTATGTGAGGAAGGGTGCATTTTTTGCATAGGAAAATTCAAGAGAATTACAGGCAGAGCTCTGTGTAGAAAGATGAAATTGCAGAGTATCTGGAAAGAAGTCAGGATGGCATCTGCTAGTCTGTCACACATAAAATTTTGTCTTTCATTCAACAAAAAGAAAAATTGTTTTAGAAAAGGTTTCAATTGTTCAATTAGAAAAGGTCATCCTAAGAGCGTAAAGCTGTTTTTCCTGGCATACCTATTTCTGCTTTCTTTTTTTTCCCTTTTTTTTCTTTAACTTGCCACAATTTACACAAATATTTTCCTAAGAAAGAAGTAAAGGTACATGGTGGTGCACAGGAAACATGTCCTTTTATCACAACCTGTGGTTATGGCTGACCTAGTGAGGGCTTCTTTGCCCCTTTTGGCTTTATTGAAGCACAGCACTACAGTAAGTGCTGACACTGGAATTACATCAAAAGCGAAGTGACAGGAAAACAGCCCATTAGTATATTTTCTATTGATCATATGTCAGATTTTTTATCGATAACAAATGCTTTTTCTTTCCATTTTAAAATACAAACTAAAAAAAAAAAATCATCAATGTTTTCTCCAATTCTGTAAATGAGTCAAAACAAAAATGGATGAACACTGTAGAGAAATTAGCAATATGAAGACAGCAGAATCAAGGAAATTGTAACAGCAGCATCTTTTTGACTGAGGGTTCTAAGATCCACAGATTACAGCAAAGGAGCTAAACTAAGTTTACTGAATGCAAAAACAGATTACTCAATAAACACAAGCAAATAATGGCACTTATCAAAAGTAATCCTTCCATTCTTCTTGTCACAGCACCTTCCACATAGGCAAAACTACAATCTTCTGTTCAATGGTGCTGACTGTAACTCAGTCTTTCACTTCAATTTTACCTGTATATTCAAACAAATGATAACTAGGAGGATGAGAAGATATGAAAAATGGTATGAAAATCTTGGTTATTCCAGTCATTCCTGTATCACTGGGTATACTCTAGACTAGTTTTATTAGATTAGACTGTGCTTTGGGCAAAATTTTTTGAACATATTTGACTACTAATTAACTTTGGTAGAGTATAAAATGTGTGCTTTAAGGGGGCTAAAATTAGGTCCTTATGAGCACGGAGAAAGTTAAAAGCTTCTGCTAAATCAAACTGGACTGGAGTTCTACTAAAATTGTGGCAAGTATGTTTTTCAGATTAAGTAAATTTTTTATGACTGCAACACATCTAGTATACTGAATGATTGCTAAATTGGTAGCATGCATCAAAGTACAGGCATAAAACCAGCACAGCAGGAATCCTATACAAAGAAAACTAACTGCTTTTGGTAGGTCTTTTTTCCCCTTCCAAAAAGGAGACAAGTATGTCTTGCAGAAATACTGCCGAGGGAATAGAAAATGGAAATTTATATTTTGTGTAAAAATATAGTTAGGAAATTATTAAGTTTTAACTTTAGGATAAAAGCTTAGCTATCAGACAACAGCTAATCTATAATGCATAAACAAAAAACCTCACAAAATGCAAAACTATATCGTGAGGGAAAATTCTCTTAGATAGATATGACTGAACTTAGTTCAGACATGTGGCATTCCCATGGCATGCAGAACTCACACTGAGATCAACAGGAGCCAGCAGGAGCATCACAGCTGAGTCAAGACTTCTTGTGACCCAATTTAGGTTCTTTTAGCATTAATATATTATGCAAAATAGATGTAAAGAAGAGTGTTTCAGTGTGGTATTTGCACATATATATGAATCTGGGGGAAAAAAAAAGCTGTGGAATGAAAACTTCTAACTTCTGGAATGTAGGCACATATATAGCCTGACTTTTAATTAATTACACATTTTAATGCATTTAAGAATCATAAATTTTATGTAACAGCTTAAATTAAAAATGTGTTTGAATATGAATCTCTGCTGTATATTTATGGAACAGAAAGAGATTTAGGGGTTGAGAGCTTGGAAAAATGGTAAGTTACTATGAGTAAGACAGAATGTGAATTGAAAGACAGCTGTTCCATAGCAGTTACATATGGGCATATGCTCACCCTAAATGTAACATTTGTTTCTAGCTATCAGAAAATTACAAAAACCTGAACATTGGAAGGTTGGATCTCGAGATTGTCTAGTCCAACAGATAGTTTCCAAGAACCATTCTGGTTTTGAATATTGCCAAGTACCGAGACCTCACAACCTCTCTAAGCAAGCTATTACACTTCTTAACATCTCCATAGTGAAGCAAGTGTATTTTATTTAAATGGAATTGCTGTGTGTCAGGGTGCACTGACAGCCTCTACTGGCCCTGACCTGCTCACCTGTAAGCTTCATCCATACCCCTGCCCATGGGCCCAGGAGCCCTGTTTCAGCCTGGCCTTCTTCCCCTGTCTCAGTGGATGGTCAGTCTCCAGTTGAGTGACAGCTGTACTTGTTTAGGGCCACTGACCCTCCTGGACTGGATCCCAACTGGTCAACTGGTTTCCCAGCCTGACCTAAGGTCTGCAGTGTCACCATGGACTTGTCTGACAGTCCCTGAGCTGTGTCTGACACCATTTATCCCCACCAGATCTCATCATGTTCTATGGATTGACTCCATGGCTTGCCCTCAGATCTGTCTCTACTACAAACTGGCATGACAATTTGGAATCTTGACCAAACCTGGGTACCACTCTGAGTCTACCTTGCAGGGACATGGTGGGACTGGGCTCTGTGTGGCAGAGCCCTTGCCCTCCTGGCCATGATACTGGCCTCAATTACTGGTCTCAAGAGAGCCCTTGCTGTTCCCGACACTGTACTTCCACTGGCAGCTCGCACCATGTGCCTATGGCAAAAATTTATGTCTTTTAGCTTCTCTTTCTCAGGTATTTATAGACATTGATAAGTTCTCTGCAGCTCTTGTCTCCAGGCTGGACAATTTCCATCCACTCAGCCTCTCTTCATAGCTATGTCAATGCCGCAGCAGCTTAAACACCTTCAGGGCCCTCTGCTGGACTCACTCCAGTACGTTCATTTCTCTTGCACCGGGGAGTCCAGAACTGGCCTGAGTATTCCAGGTGTGTCTCAGCAGTGCTGAGTGAGGATCACCTTCCCTGACCTCTTGGCAGTGCTCTGCCTAATGCAGCACAGGATGCCATTGGTGTTCTTTGCTGTGAGGGCTCATTGTTGGGTCATGGTCCACTTGGTGCTCACCAAGATCCTCAGGTAATTTTTCCTGAAAAAGTTCAGACAGTTGGCCCCAGATTGTCCTAGTCTCACATGAAATGGGAGTCTGACTTGAAATGTCATTGCTGTCCTCTTCAGCAGCAAATTCTGACTTCAGCTAAGCCGCTGCTGAATTCTCCATCAATGATTTATGTTGTTGGGTCACATGAGGGTGGAAAACCTCATGCAGATTCACAGAATTGATGTAGGGGTAGGAACTGTGAACTGGAGGTAGGAGAATATAGCTCATAAAGGAGGGAAGTCAGGTTTAAAAGTGGGACTTGACATTCCATTTGTAGAAATTTTGCCTTTATGCTCAATTAACTGATTAGTCATCTGCATGAAAATAAATTAATAAATGCCCAGGTAAGTTGGAAGACCATCACAAGATACAACTCTAAGTAGTATATAAAACACACGTATTGTTTCTTTAGATATCTATGTCCTCAGATATTTGTATTTACTATATGGCACATTCAAATATCCAGTCCAGTTTGTGTTAAAGCCATAGGTGTCAAACAGAAGACTCTTTGATGTACTAAAGGATTCTTTCTTGGTAACAGTGTTGAATTTGCTTTCTTGAGTAGGGATGCAAAGAACAAATTAAATTTCAATTCAGTCTCTAAAAAAATCACTCTCACTTGATATGTCTATTGAGGGAGTGCTCAGCTCAGTGGGCAGCCCAGCCAAAGAGACTTTAGCCTCAAGCAGCTAATTTTCTCCTTTTTTTTTTTTACTTGGAAATATAAATAATTATTTAATAGCTGATATTCAACCACCAATTAATTTTAGCTTATATATATTTGGTTTTCTTAAAAATTTAATAATTTTCACTTGATATATGTATACAGCTAGCAAGCTTCTCTAAGCACCTATAAACTTAAAAAGGGAAAAGCAAAAAATCCCCAAAATGCAAACCAGAAGTATACTAAAGAGAAGACAATGCCATCAACAAGAAGATTTTGATAAAATATGCAATTCATAACTTAGAAAATTCCAAACTGTCTTAAATTCAATCTCAGTAGTATTTTAGGTCTGAGTTGTGCTTAGACTCAGTTTAATTACAATAAAATTCCACTTCAGCAGTCAGTTTCAGAAACACTATTGACCAAAGAAAAAGTGTCATCTTTCTTTTATGACACGACCATTTACTGATAAATATAAAGCTATATAATAGGTAGCAAAGGAGTCATTACAAATACGTGATGATGAAAATATGTGCTCATTAAATGCAAGTGGGAGCAAAAGACTGAAATAAAAAACCCCAGACTGGTCACTTCCTCAGTCTCTGAATTGTGTCCTTTTCTCAACCAGCATGCTAGACCAATAACTAGAAGCTTTTATTCAATTTATGATATATACTTATTGTACAGTGGTTATTTTCAAAATGTGGACTTCTTTGCTTTTTTAAAGTTAAGTTCATGTTTGCAACCCTATATATACATTGGAAATTTATTTATCTACTGCATTTTTAACTATATGCAACTTATTTTCTTATCAAACTTAGCCATCACTACATATTGCTAATGCTTATTTGGAACATGTTAGCTTAATAATAGCATTAGTTTTCTGTTTAATACACACTACAATAACCCTAAAAGAAAGGTAATGAGTATTAACTCAAGGAAGAAGGAATTAGATCACTTCTTTGAAGTAATGTTGCATCTAACAAACCTTGTATTTAAGACATAGTTGGAAGATGATAATCAGCATTGTTCCTGCAGAATTCTTAAAACTTGTAAATATTACTTGCCCCTAGACCAACTTTGAGAAGTAAAAATGCAAACAACAATGCAAACGAACATATGTTCCACCACTGACCTGACTGAAATATCTTCTTTCCCTTCAGCACAGTAGATGCACTTTAAAGAAAAGAGACAGCAATTTCTGATTTATATAGCTGACTCATAAGGAGCGAAGGAATTTCATCAATTGCAGTTGATAGTGGTGCCACTGATTTGGGCAAATTGGATGCACAGGCTAATTTCCTCATTAACTGACTCAGCCAAATAAAAGGTTCATGAGAGAAGATTGATCTAAATACCTCTTGGAAGTGCAAATGAATTTTTGGTGAAGCTACTGACATTAAGATACTGTTAGGAATTTGTCAGACTACATCACTGCTTTGTTGGATCAAGGCAGACAGAAATGCTACAATATTCTAAATATGCTGGAATCTTAATTTGTCAAATATTTGGTTAAAATAATTCATAGCCCCGTGTCTGATCAGCATTTGCAAGGAATGTATGGCAAGGACATATTAATTTATCCACCCAGCTCTGAAGGAAAAATGCAATATACTGTATTTTCCTTGTAGTCACAATTGCAAGGACTGTAGGACTATGATAAGTAAAGACAGAGAAAAAAAATCAGGACATTGTTCCACTACAGATCACTGGCCTGAAAAATTTTGACAACATAGTAAGGAACATTTAGATTAAAATAAAGGGAAATAAATTAAATTTTATTATCAAGATTGAGGAAAGCTGTTTGAAAACACACAGCCTTATGCTTCAAAATTCAGAAGACAAGAATGAAATTAGGGCTGTAGTATTTGTGACAGTCATAGCTCTCTGTGTATCTTTGCAGCTTCTCTCTATATCTTAGGAATGAAAACCCATTACCAGTCAATGCCAAACTGAGCAGTACACCTGTATCAATCAGGAACAGGTAATCCTACACAGACATGGCTATTATCAGGACCCCAAACACAAGTTTATGGAACAGATTTCCTCCAGAGACTGTATCAAATTACGATGGAAATTGATGGGAAAAAAAGGTTTGTTGCGAACAGCAATGCTGACCTTTTTTGAGAAAATGCTGACCTTTTTTTCCCAGAAAAGGTGGCACCAAAATCCTGATACTGGAGGGTCCTATCAAAACTCTTCAAGAATCATTACAGGATGTTGTGGGCAAAAGCTTATTCACAATTAAACAGAATATAGAAAGGGAGAAGGAAATTGTAATGTAATTTTTTTCTTTTAGGGTGATTTTCCCTTTATTTGGATTGTAGATTCTTCTTCAAATATTTTTATTCCATCAGTACTTTTTACCTGCTTGATAATTCTGACATTTACACAATAACAGTCATGATACAATGTTCTTTTACACAAAACATATATTCTAGAAGTTTTTTCTTTATTTCTTATAAGCCTATAGGACTTATGAATAGAAAGATTGGCAACACTTAGACTTCAGCAGTTGGTCTATTTATTTTTCTAGTACATAAGGCTAATCCATTGGCATAACTGTTTTTTTGAATAATGATCTTCTATGTCTGCCATCCATCTCCAGCCCCTCAGGAGGCCATGACCCATCTCTCTAGGCTCCTCTGTGTGGAGTACAACCTACCAGAATAATATAATCGATTTGGGGAGGAGGTCTGTCACGTGCCTCCAGATATCTCATTTTAAAGATGCCACGAGTCATTTTTCTGATGGATTTGATGCTTTAATATAAGTGCAAGTTTTTTTCTGCAAGAGTTTCAAAACTACTTTATGCCATATTTTTAAGTTATGACCACTTAAAAGAAAGAAGCACAGTTAGTTTTCACAGGCAAGGAAGACATCTGAACTTTGAGAGGAAATTGTAAGCTACTACTCACCCAGATGCCAATTCAGTTCCCTGATCTTAAATTCTCTTTCTAAGTCAGATTTCCTGAGAAAGGAAGAGCAGCCGCCTCAGATCTCTCCCTGGTAGAGTCAGGAGATGACTCAGATACTGTACAGTACTTGCATAGTGGCAAAACAGATTTTCTCATTGCTTTGAAAGATGAGTTTTCTGTTTAGAAACTTAAGTTCAGTAGATAGTGTCAATGATATAGAACCTACACCCACTCTAAACTGTAGAAAGTCTTCTAATTAGGCTAAGGTTACTAGTTTATAGAAGAGTTATCCCTGTGTTTTTCAGAGAGTTGGATTTTTTTCTAAAATCTCATATATGACCATATTAGCATAAATTTTCTCAAATACTGCACATCCTGTGAAATTATTTTGATTATTTCTGTCAACTTATCAACATACAGCATGTGATATAGACATCTGAATATCCTCTTAGGGAATAGGGATGGCGTTTGTACAGCATGTCCTTTGATTCCATTCAACTTTCTTTTTCCACTTAGATTTGTAGAAAGATATGTTGCAGCTAAATTAAGCACAGACTATCCTATCTCTCTGGATAATCTTTGCCAAAATGGCAGGTAACAATAATGAAAACAGAAGCTTCTAGAAGCAAACTGCACAAGAGAATCTTTCTATTGATTTCATCAGCCAATGAACTGTCATGCATTTATAATGAAGGATTTTTGTGCATATTTCTATTAAAATTTGCACCCAGTCCTTGTAAAATTGTAGTTTCATTTTCCTGTCCAAGGCTTTAATGAGGATTTTCTAGTAGAAATACTTCTGTGATGTTTCATATCACTTGAGCAATTTCTCAAGGAACATTTATTATATATGAGCTATAGCAAGTAGGCATTTATGAGACTTGCATATGACTCAGAGCTTGGAAGTACAGCTTTGTCCTTGTTACATCCTAAGAAAAGTCTGTGACCTTTTAGCATTGCTTTCTCTAAATGTATGTTCTTGTATATTTTACATACAGTACAAGTGAAATATTTAGACTAATAACCAAAAATAGTGTAATAACATAAAATACTGACAGAACTCAGTTTTATAAAATGAAGGACTTATCCATTAAGACATTGATAATATTTTTACAATTCCAGATAATTTAGAGTGGAATCTTCAATCCGCTTTACTGAAGACTGGAGCTGGAATTTGTAAAAGGGAAAAATGTAAAATTGAGGTCAGAATCAGCATCAACTCATGTGGCAGTGCTTCAAATGCTTATGTACATTTGTAGAGGTAAGAATTCAAACCCCACAAATATCTGATGAATGTTTTGTAATCCTTATGGGTAGGCAGCAGTAAAAGAGGTGTGATAAATCAATAGAACAAATTGTCAGGCCGATAATACGGCTTGCACTGTGCTGCTTCTCATTAGATGCAGCAACAATTGCAGAAAAGCTATTACAACACTCAGCACTGTTAATGAGATGTACTGCCACAATTAGTCTGCTGACAGTGTACAACCTGCAACTGGGTTACCCTAAAACAATTTCACATGTAAGAGACTTTGGCAAAGACAAATTTATGATAGCTACCAAACCTTGAAAACTTTCCTAAAATATTTGTTGTAGTCTGATATAAACATCACTTTGAAACCTGGCTCTGCTTCAGATAAACCTGATCACTAGTAACATCCAAAGCCAGTGTTTTATTGATATTTAAGCCAATGCATTTGATAAGGCCCTTGATTACCTCCCTGAAACTCAATGTCAAGTTCGAGTGTTGGTTGGACAAAGGGCCAGTTTCTAAATATTTTTCTGAAAAACCAGAATGGAGTTTATTTGGCACATCACTGTTTAGACAGGTTTGCATCTCACAATAGTTCCTAGTTTGAAGACTATAATCTATAACCTGAGTACTAATTATTTACAAAAGCAAAAGGGTGATATTTCAGTTTTCTTTTTATATGGAATATGTTTAAGGGAATTTCAGGAAAATTAACCTAATGAATTCATAGTGTAATGAAATTATCTTAGTATACCTGCTGTTTTTTAAACATTTTGATTAAAAAATAGTTTCCTACTTGTTTCAACTACTGTTTAGGAATGTTTGGACTCTGACCTCTAGGTGTGAGGCTAAAACTTGATACAGCTTTTTGTGGTATGTATTTCTCCATGTAGACATTCAGGTGTCTCTGTTTATATCTGAAGATTTCCAGCAGATTTATGTTTTTTTATTTAAACACAGAATGAAATTATTTTTAAATTTTACACTGATTTATTTTTCCATTCTGTGTTTTATTTTCTGATAGTCATTGCAGTAATGTACCATGCTATACAATATTCTTATTCTGTTTTCCTATTTTTGCTGAAAACATCTGGGTCCCCAGGGCACCTCCAGTCTTGACTCTCCTTGTTCAGCCCCCAGGGGCCCCAGCCCAGTATTGCTGGGGTCCTTGTCCCAGCAATGCTGCATCAGAGCTGGACTCCAAGTCCCCACAGCCCTACCCTGCCCTGCCCTGCTGAGCTGGACTCACCTGTGGGACCATGTCCCAGTCTTGGGAGATGAGCAATGCCCAAGGGCTGGGCTGCCCCTGTGTGCCCTGGCTTCCCTGCTCCTGGCTGGGGATGGGATGGACCCCGGCTCCCAGGCCACCCTAGGGGAGCATGTGCTGCTGCTGGTCCCTCCCCTGCTCCCGAGGAGAAAGTGTACTCTACTGTTCTACAGTCATTATTATGCCATCCTCTTTCTTTCTCTGCAATATTAGCTTTTACAAATGCAAGAAAAACTCCATCTCCTTCATTCAAGTTGTCCATGCCTATCCCATGGGTGTCTCGGTGCCTTCCCATGTAACCGCAGTGGTGGATAAATGCATCAGCTCTATGACAACCTTCTAGAATGATAAACCCAAACACTACATCAGTGTTAATTTTCACAGGTGAGAAACTCACATCCTCTGCCTCCTCTCCTTTTTCCCCCCTGAGCTTACCTAGCCAGTCTCACCCACTGATCAACATCATCCCTCCTTGGCAAAGAGTCTCTGGCTCAGCTTCCAACTCTCCTTATGGAGTCTGCTCCTGCTGCTCCCTGCTGTCCTGTCTTCCATTACCAGCTACTGCTCCTTGTTTATGGGCTTATCAGGAGACCCACCCAGATCATGCCACTTCTGTGCCTGTGTATCTTCAACACCTACTCCATCCTGCTGATAAGCTGCAGCCCTGTCTGGCTAGGCAGCTGTTTTCTCATCATGTTTTCCTACCCTCCCTCCTAAACAAAACCACACTGTCCACACAGCTTTTTCCTTGAGTCACCCCTGCACTACACTTGGAACACTGCAGAGCATTCTTCACTCCTTTTATTCAATCCACACTGAAAAGTCTTAAAAATCAAATACTTCTTCTGAATGCAAGTTTTAATATGCTTTAGGAAAAAATGTAATACAAGGGGATACTGCAAGTCTTCCCCCCAAACCCCAGCAAAACGTAACCACACATATGTACCCAGGTAGATCAAAAAAGCCAATAAATGTTAGCTATTCCTGAGAAAAACCCAGCAAAATCCTTCTACTGTGTTCTATTGCCTCAGCAGGAATTAAAAAAATGTTAAAATATCTACCAACTTTGTTTCCTTAATTAAAATTTTGCTATTAGAAGCATGAGATTGCTGAACGTGCATGAACTACATGTAGGTCACAGGAATAGGAAATTATGATTTATCTGTGATACATTGCTGGTTTGCAAGATGTTTTGAAGGAATCTTTCGAACAGAAGGAAAGAACTCAGTAAAAAGCTTGATCCCTTCTGTGAACAAAGAAACTACAAAGGAACGGCAAAGAAATACCATGATTCATTTAGGCAAATGGTGAACGTATTACATGAAATAAATAAACTGGATTAGTCTATTTTTAATATACTTCGCTTGATAGTTTTTTCCTCAGGCAGCTTATCTTCCCCTTTCAAAAAGAAAAGGCAGCTAGGGTCAGTTATTAACAAGGGTCAAATATTGCCTATAATTATTAAGCAAAACAAACTAATTTAAGTCGTAGTTTTGTACACAAGGCTATGAAATCTCACTCTAACCTTTATATGGATTTACAACTCATTGGTGCACAGTAAGTACAGCCTCCTCTTAATGAAGCTGAGTCTTTATATTTTTAACACTCATTTGGAAAACCAATTAACTCTGGCTCTATTGAACAACTTGAACAGGAAATAAATCAAATGTTAAAACATTGGTGAAGAGCCAGACTTTCTGTAATTAGAGTACTGATGTGCCCAAGGCTGACTATGTGATGTGTAGAATTATAGATTGACAACTGCAACAGTCCAAAGCAATTAAAATTGTACCTTCCCCTAGCAGAACCACTGTATGATATTTACTCTTCAAATTTGGGTTCAAGTTCTTTATGATTTATAAAAAGCATAACATTCCTTCTTCAATCTAGAAAAGTAAAACAGTTCTAAGGTTTTAAATTACATTCAATATGAATATTCTGCATGAAAGGTACAGTCTGTTAGGCTGGAGACAGCATAAATTTTCTAGACAACAGTAACAGGTTCACTGACCACATGCAATGTTTTCAAAGAAATTGGAATTTATTGCAGCAAGCCTTAACATGCATTTGCTATGACTTTCTTTGCTCTTCTGCATTACTTGAATGTACAAAGAAAAGGTTTATTAAATCTCAGGAATAAATATCAGTTGTTCAGTATTTCTCCAAATGTTTAGTATGACCTCTAAACTTTCATTATTTGGATTTTTCCTGCCTATAAAGAAAAGCAGATGTGGGAATAAACTAAAAACACATACTCTTCTCATGCCTTTCTGTTCCCATTGACTGTGAGGGATTCTGATTTGGCTTAGTTGGTTGTCTGAATTATTCACCTGTCCCTGAAGCTTAGACAAAAACAACCCCAAAACAATAAGTATAAAGTATAAATAATACTAAATGTGTATAATAATGGGGTCTACATAAAATCTTTGTACAGTCCTTAATAACTTATACATGAAGAAAAGTGTGTAACATATTCACTACATTCAGTACACAGTTTCTTGGTGTGCACATATTTCATCTTGAATACCAGATAAAAATCTTAGTTAAAGATAATAGAAGTGTTAATAAATTCTTAGAAAAAAAACCCCCATGACCTACAAGTTGTAGTCTAGAGAAACATCTCACAGTGACAATACAGTGCTTCCACAAACTATTTCAAGCATTGGAGTTAAAAACAGAAATTGATTTCATTAAGTGGCTGAAGAATTCCCTAGAGATTAAACACTTTCCAAAATTCATGCTCAGGCTTGTATTGACTATTATGATTAAATATAAATGTGAGAAATCTGTGGGTCTATACATGGGTATGTGAGTACCTGATAGCAAGAAGCTCCCTCTCAAGGGCCATTACTATGCTGGTGTACTTGGACCCTGAAGTGTTCACAGAGTCTGGACAGGTTTCTGGGTTCCAAGCAGTTGTTGAGTTGCCAAGGGAAAGAGTAAAATTGCCTTAGCAACAAACTGTAGAAATGGAGGACTAGTCTTT
The DNA here is from genome assembly GCA_013397375.1 of Toxostoma redivivum. Classification (NCBI taxonomy): domain Eukaryota; kingdom Metazoa; phylum Chordata; class Aves; order Passeriformes; family Mimidae; genus Toxostoma; species Toxostoma redivivum. The sequence goes on from VXBI01016726.1 coordinate 1,958,690, forward strand.
GCCCCTGAACTGCGACGCACTTTTGATAAATTTATCAAGATGGGGATGGTACCCTCTGCCAGGAAAATAATAAACAGAACACTCAACAGTAAAGGAATTAATTTAGAAGCCCATTTGATGCAATCTCAGTAGGTTTCAGAGTGCACTGCAAATGAAAACATAATTAAAGTTTTGAGAAAGAGTAAGAGTAAACATTACAGAAGTTTATGACAGATATACTAAACTGCAGTAGTAAAGACCTAGAGTAGATCAACTAAGATGTCCTTTCCACTGCTTCAATGAATTTGACAGGCATTCAGGTACAGGCAACTAGAAGCACCAATTACACCTGATTCACATTTTCTGCAGTTTCTGTGTCATTACTGGTACTATATGCCAACCAGATCTTATATTTGTTTCTTTTTTATAGATCTGGTGTAATTCAGAGGAGTTTTGATAGTCTTAGCTTTGGTTACTTGAAAATGAATGAACAAGCTGCTTATATCCTCCCTTAGGGGATGAAGAAGCCAAATAGTCTAGGAACACTTGATGGGAAAATTTCAGCTGGTAGTTCCTTTAGCGCTTGAACAATCAAGGTATTAAATTATTTTTTTAGAGCCTGTTACAATGCTTTCATGGGTAAATATAGGCAATCTCATTTCAAATATCTTGAAAGCACTGGTAGACATTTAAGATATAGCATAAAAAGGCAAAGTACATAATTAGTACATGATTAGATCTACTCTGTCTTACAGCTAGATGCCCCTCATTTGAATAAATCTCACTGAAGTCCTAAAAAGAGAACCCCTCCTTCTGACCACGAATTACACACATGTATTCAAAGCTGAAAATACTTTATGAGTGATCGGTGACTAGAAGATGAAACCAGGCTTCAGAAGCTTTAAACACTGCAAATATTAATACTATTAGAAACTATTTATAACAGGTAAGAAAGCTGCCTAGCAGAATAAGATTTTATTTCTGAGAAGACTGGAAAAATATGGTAACTAAGATAACAGATGAAACTAGAAGTATATTTATGTCTCCAAAAAAACTTTTTTGGAGACATAAAGCATTTCAGCTTTTTATTCCATGTACTTTACTGAAACAATCAAGAAACCTAAGAAGCAAGACTTGATTCCACATTTCACAGTCTGTAGCTGAACACTATATACATTCATAAATGATACAGCTGTTCCATATACAGCTGCTTAGCCTCTGGACACCAGAGTTTTCTCCACTGCATGCTAAGTGATTATAGCACAGAGATGTAATATTTTTGGCATTTCATTCTAATGAAATTTTGCTTTGCTAAGAGACCATAGACATTTTTGGACAGTTTAGCTTATTTTGAACTCACTTTGTTCAGAAACTTTCCCTAAATTTTGTGTATCACTTCCTTTTTTAATATTCAAAATCTCCTTTTTCTGATAGCTCAGCCTCCAAAAAGATCAACTATCTGCAAGTAAATAAATTGTAATAAATTTGCAAAACTAATAATTTATGCAAATAATACTGATTATTTCACAGACTATTTGAATCTATTATGCATACCTGTTTAGTATTTAATTCGTAACTTCTGTTGCAGACTAAACTCAGGTGCTATTTTCTTAAGCAGCAGCTATATAATCTGTGAGAATTTTATGTGCTTCATTCTTAAATTTAAGACAAATTTAACGTTTATCTTTTCAACTGCATTTTTTCATTTACTGAAATAATAAAAACCCCTAAATGATCTGTGTCTCATTTTCATCCTTCAATGCAGTATCTGCTCTGAGAGAGCAAAAATAATTATAAGGTGTTGTTTATTATTTAGTAGCTCATCTATAGTAACAACTTGAATTACTGCCTGTATACACTACTAGGCAAAAAGTGAAAACCTAACCTCTTGTGTATGCCCTTGCACTCCCAATTTCAAGAGGAGATCATTAACATTAATTTTTTTTTTGGACTCTGACTCATTCTATCTTTAGTTAAGATCTTTGTCCACTGAAAGACAATTTAGCTCTCCTACGCTTATTTTTCTACTTTTTGTTCTTGGTTATTGAAATTCATTAGTTTTGACAAAGGCACAGAGTATTTCCTCTTAGTTTTAGGAATGTGACTGGAATACTTAGTTGGAAGCACTGTTTTACATACCTTCACTGGGAAAAAATGGAATTTTCACAAATAATTTGGCCCATGTAAGATCTGATTTGCTTTCCTGTGGAGTTGCTACAGAAACACATCTATTCATCTAAAGAGGGGTTCAGAAATGTTAAAAAAAAAAAGACTCACAAGAATAATTACCAATGCTCACTATCAAAACAGAAAGATGCAACAGTCACAGGACTTTTTCCTTTGTCCGGTACTATCCAGTACTATTCAGTATTTTATTTAATTACTTGGGTGGAGTTATTAAATATACAATTGCATAGATGACTTCAAGATGGAATTTTAATGCAAATACATTGAAAATTCAAATTTATAACTTAAAAGTCATCTTGATATATTAGAAATAATGTTTAAAATTTTTTGGCTAAATCATACTTTTGGACTTCAGGTTTCTGTAATAATATCTGCTTAAGCAAAAGATTATGTACATTATCTGGCATCTTAACTATTTAGGCTTCACTCCTCTCAGAAATCTTTTCTCAGAGTTACTATTTTTGCCTTTTCTCCTATTTTACTTGTATGCACTATTATACTGCTGATTTCAAGAAAAGAAGCAGAAAATAACTGTAATGGCAGATATGGGAGTACCACCACAAATAATATGACTTAAGAGGAAAAAGAGGAGGAAAAGGAGTAAGAAATAGAAGCACATGAGAAGTACTCCCATGAAAGATGCAATATAAAACATAATGCCCTTAAAAGCAGAGATGAGAATTTTCCAATTAATATGAAAGTATACAGAGGAGAGGAAAGGATTCAAGCAGTGGAATGATATTGTTGAAGATGCTAGAATATTTATTAAAAGGATTAGCACAGCAAATCCAATTTTAACTTGTACCATATTGCTGAATGAATTAAACTCATGTAGCAAAATACATTATCCATAATGTCTGATGCAAAAAATTATTAATTCAATTTGCATTTAATATTCTAGCAAGGACAGCTGTTTCAAAATAAATAATAACTTATGAATTGATGTTTCAAGTTATGTTTTACCAGTTTTCTTTGGTATATGGGAAATGACTAAAACTTCTACTAGAATCTGCACCTCCTTTCATGATGAAAAACTTCTGGTAATACTGAAGAACTACAAAAATACATTAAAAAGAATCACTTCACTTTTCTACAAAAAAATGTAGATACATTTGAAATTACAACCAAAAGGTAGGAAAGATAGACAAATCTCAGCTGAAGCAATTTCAACACATTTGTATGATGTGGTTAGATGTCACAAAAGATATCCATAAGACACTAAAGAAGAAATGGATCAAATAAAATTCAAAAGATGAGATAGGTACAAACAAGAAAAGAGGGGGAAGTATAAAAAAGTATCAGTAGAAAATATGAGAAAAAAAGAACAAATTATATCATTAATATTTACTTTTACTCTTTTAGAACTTTAGATTTGTATTTGAGATAACTGGAATAGCTCAAACCTTACAACATGACTTAGAGCATGACCTTCATCCTAACAAAGAGAATGACATTAAAAAGAAGGTTTTTTTTCTTTGATCTGAAACCAGTAGTTGAAGAATAGACAGTATTTCCTCTCCATGAAGGCCATAAGGCAATAGGTCGATGGGTCAAGGGAAATAATTGAAGCTGCATCACTTAGTGGTATTTTAAAGAGCTATTCAGACACAGAACTTGATCGCATGAAGCAGATTGTAATTTTATCCGAACAGGAAAATCTAGAGCAAATCTTCAGAAAAAACCAGGGGAAAAAAAAAGCTTCCTTAAATTTTGTTTAATAGTGGTAGTGGACAGGATTTTGATTTATAGTTCTGGATTATTCACCCTACCTAGCATGCTCCCCAGTGAAAATACATTAATGCTGGTAACAGTCACTGAAGAAAATCAACTGTTGAGCCATGCTAAGTGGCCTAAGGCATAAGAGATGAATTGGGACAGCTGTACCCCTCTCCTCCAGCACCTGAGGAGACCAGAGAAACAGAATAACTGTGTGTCTGCAGGTAGAAGGGCCTCAGAGAGCTTGTTTAGAACCTGAGATATGACTGCAAGAGTGTGCCCACAAGTAATTTATCCCTAAACATCCCAGACCAGCATTAATGGTGTCAAGAGAGCTTCTATGACCAAAAAAAATGACACTGAAGGTAATTTCTAAATATACTTATCCATATGGAGCACAAAAGGTGTATTTGTACAGATTTTTCAAACATTTCCACTGAATTCCAGAGTGATTCTATGATTCTATGTAATTTAAGATAATCAAGTATATCAGATGCTGACTGTGAGATTTATATCAAAAGCTAATAGAGTTAAGACAATGCCTATTTTTCAAAATAAACCACCTTTTCTTTACCACAGCCTATAAAATACACTTAGAATTCATTATTATCTTTGGTATTGAAATTTAATTACCAAATTAGCGACAGGCCATTTTCTCAAGGTTGTAGCACAACAACCATACAGAATGATGACACGCTGTTATGTAGAAGTGCCTTTCACAATGACCCATTATTGAGCTATTTACTGATGACTTATTTCAATGTCTTGTGAATATCCAGTTGTTATATTTTAAGTGGATTTAAAAAAAAAATCTAAGTTCACTGCCTTTTGGAAACAATAAACCAATGCTTTCAGTAATTTCATGGATGTAAAAAATTACTTATAGTTTAGAACTTGTCTGCTCTTTGGAAAATACAATCAGCAATTTTAGGCTGTTGCAATACCCATAATGGACTAGAACAGCTTATCAGACAACCTGTGGAACTTCTCCACTGTAGTTATTAGTCATCTATCCAAAATGTTTGGACCATCAAGAAAACATGTGGAGAAAGTGGAAATTAAATGGAATTAAGTATCAAAATAAAGAATGACTCGGAAACAACACCAACTGCATTTGTTATTTGTGATAAATTGGGTTTGCCTGGACAGGTTTTGGCAGCAGGGAAGGGCTGCAGGCAGGTGTGGCTTCTATGACAAGCTGCCATAAGCTTCCTTCATGTTGGACAGAGACAATTCCAGCTGGCTTTTTCAAAACAGCCTTGTCACTGGACAAGGCCAAACCATCTGTGACAGTGGAAGTAACTCTGGAATAACCAAGTTAGGAAGGGGAAAAAACTCAGGAACTGTAGTTAGAGAGAGAGGAGCAAGACTTTGTGACAGAAAGAACTCTGCAGACTCCAAGGTCAGTGCAGAGGGAGGGGCAGGAGATGCTCCAGGTGCCAGAGCTGAGATTCCCCTGCAGCCCCTGGTGCAGCCATGGAGAGGCAGCTGTGTCCCTGCAGCCCAGGGAGGGACATGGGGATACAGAGATCCACCTGCAGTCCAGGGAGGACCAAGGTGGAAAAGAGATCCATCTGCAGCTCATGGAGGACCTCATGCCAGAGCAGGTGGATGCCTGGAGCAGGCTGTGACCCAGCATGGAAGCCCATGCTGGGACAGGCTCCTGGCAGCACCTGTGGCCCCATGGAGAGAGGAGCCCACGCTGGAGCAGGTTTGCTGGCAGGATTTGTGACCTCAAGGGGACTCACACTGGAGCAGGCTGTTCATGAAGGACTGCACACCACAGAAGGTACCATGCTGGAGCAATTTGTGAAGAACTGCAGCCTGTGGGAAGATTCAACATTGGAGAAGTTCACAGAAGACTGTTTCTTGTGGGAGGAACCCCACTCTAGAGCAGGGGAAGAGTAAAGAATCCTCCCTGAGAAGGAGACAAGGTGTGATGAACTGAATACAACCCACATTCCCCATCCCTCTCCACAGGCTGGAGGGGAGAGGTTCGAGACTGAAGTTGAGTTTGGGAAGAAGAGAGGAGTGAAGGGAAGGTGTTTTAAGATTTGGTTTTAATTCTCATAGTCCTACTTTGATTACATTGGTAATAAATTAAATTATTTTTTCCCCAAAATCAAGCCTGTTTTCCTTGTGACTGATGAATGATCTCTCCCTGCCCTTATCCTGAACCATGAGGCTTTCATTATTGCTTCCCTCCCCTGTCCAGACGAGGAGTTACAGAGTACTGACAGAAAATACTATGTACTGAAATACATTTGAAGAAATGAAAACATTCCCAGAGAACACCAGACAGATTCAGAAGCCAGAAACTGTCACTGACAGGTAAGTCAGAGTTAGGAAGAAAATTACATTGGATGGTGTAGTTAATATATTAGCAACAATTCCTGTCATCTGTGCTGCCTGAGAAACCGAATTAAGGAGAAAAACAGCAAAAACCATTTCCTGAACAAAAAGGGCAAATTCTCTGAAAGTCATAGGGGGAAGAAAAAAAGAGCTACTAGGGAGGTTTTCTGAAAGTCTCAAATCCTCCAGGCTGTAAGAATTCTGCTTACACTGAGTGACACTTTCCTTGAGGACACGTGTACTGGCAGTTTTCTCAATGCAGTCCTCAGGTCATCTGAGGCAGGGAAATCACTTATGCATCCGAGGAGCCTCAGGTCTCCTCTGTAGACAGTTTTGATAAACAAGATTAATGTCTTCTCACAACAAGAAAAAGTACCTTCAACCCTGACTTTTCAAAACAGTCTATCACTAATTAAAAAGTGGGTGAGCAAGATAAGCAGCACATAGGCAGTAGGGTTAATAACAAAAATGCCCACACAGTGAAAGGAATTCCAGCCAGTAAACAGACCTCATAGCTGGTATATAGAATACCATTATATAGATAGTTGATATATAGGATACCAGTTTTATCTTACAAATGTAAAGCCTTGAAAATCATTAGCATGGCCATACAGAGTTCAAGGGAACATTGGTGCTGTCATAAACACTACTAGAATTTCCTACAGGACTATCCTGAGAAAATTTACTTAATATTTCACATGCAAACATAAGCTTTTAAAATGTTCTGAAAACTTTAGATATTAATTCTGATCAATGAAAATGACAGCAACAACAGTACATAGATGTCTAAAGTTATCTGAAAGATTATAACTTCATTGCAAGTAGTTAAATTGAGATGTCATATTTCGTGCTATTAATATCTTGCTGTCAGCATTCAAACTGTGGCAATTTTAATAGTTAGCAACCTTCAAATGCTGTTTCTCTTAACTGCTTAAAGACATTGGATAAAAATAAATTTGCAGTCTAGAGGAGAAACTCTGCCCGGTAATAAATAAAACATTTTCAGCTCTACATATTATAAACCTCATTATTAACCTCTATCCTTAACCTCTATCCTGAGACAAAAAGTATTACTCAAATGTAAACAAGAATTTTGGTTTTTTATTCAGGGATATAAACTTACAAACATATTTGTAAGAAAGGTGGTAATGAACTCTATATTTGAAAAGTCAAATCTGTTGGCAAATCAAAAGTGTTATCATCACTTACTGTTGAAGCTATTTCATGAATTATAGTCAGAATAAAAAACTACTGGTTGGAAAACTGTTTCCAGTTCCAGATACACATAAATGTATCAAATTACTGAACATACACAAAAATCAGCACATTTTTAAAAAACCTGAATTTTTCTCATTAACGGGTGTAGAATCAACTGGAGAGTATACATTTCCAATTCTTTAAAAAATAAAAGGGGGCAGAGGAGGATCCACTATTAAGTTTATGGAAAACCACCATCCCCTTGGATTTTAGTGACAAGTTTTCCTGCATGGCAAATGTAGAACAAAGTTGTAATATGGATAACTTGGAGCATGCATACCACTGTGCCAAGTACATTCGCTACAGCGAATCACAGAGGATTTTGGGAATGTGCAGAATATTTCACAAATTATCTTTTGTATTATACATGCTAGGGTCAACTGGATATCAGCTTCAAAAAGGAAATTAAGTAAGATTAAATACTATTACATAAACCTTGCTTGCTTTATAATGCCTTATTAAGTAGGGGTAAATAGGATTTATGCTAATCCCAAATTTATACCATTAATCCTGTTTTACAGTGCATTTATTTCTGAACATTTTTTCTCTTCCTACAGTCCTTTCAACATTTTCTGAGTTTGCAAGATATTTTGCAATAAAATAGCAAGGGTGACTGTTTGGAATGAACATCTTGCCCAATCTGTACAACTACAATTTGTATGGTCATTATCTGACACAAGAATGAGTGATGAGCATTTGACAAAGACATGGCAATTTGTTAGCATTGCCTGCTGGCTTGAGTGACACTTTTATATTACCTCTTTATTTTTTTTTTCTCCTGGAATCTTTTCAAAGCTTTGGTTCCTGATTAAATTCTGGGACAGGCAGTTGCTGCAGCCTCTAAAATATACTTTAGAAATAGCTTTGATAGTGTTGTGTCAGTCACATATCCTGGCACATTCTTTTCTACATACTGATTATTCCACTCTACATGCCTGTGCTCACAAATCACCATCACTAATAATGCTGCACAGCAAGCAAAGGGCTGCTCATGTGCACAGCACATGGTCACTGGGTAAGGTAAAATCCTAATGCAAATCAAACTAAACACCAGCATAGACTCGTACAACATCAATCATTCTGGATTTTGGACAAGGCAGCTATTAATGACACATAAAGCTGCAACAAGGCATAGTACACCTCCAGCCATTTTGGTCTGAAATTGCTTTGTATTTTAGAAATCCCCTTGATGTAATAAGCCTGCATTGCAGCTGCAATACATCCCAGACTTTGCTCTTCCTCAAGGAGTGGAAACTGGGTACCATGCACACATACATGCACATTCCCTGAGACATGTGGGTGTTATTCTGGAAGTGTTGCATAGTCATAGACTGTGCAATGCAACATGTCCTTATTTATGTTGTAGACAGGGAATTTGCCTGTGGCTGAAGCTGTAAAAACAGCTGGATCAAGGTCAGTAAGTCAGCTACCTCCAAGCTGCTCACACTGATGCAATCCTGCTCTTTTCCATGCAGTTTCCCTCACACTGGTGCACAAATGATTAAAAGCAAGCCACATTTCTGTGGCTGTTTCTCTAAGCCTTTCCTGATGCTTCTTCTGCACAATGGCCTTTGCATCTCAACATTAGCTTTTGATGTATTTTCAAGATGTATCTCAATTATAAATATATCACAAAGTACCCAGTGGCATTGTGTCCTTCCTAAGATAGACAGGTTGAGATTTTAACTGAATGGAAAACCTTCAGGGGAATTGAGGATTTGGAGAAAAAAAGGTAACACTGACAGTAACCTCTTATAATTAAATTATGACCCTTTTCATTGCTTTTCTCACAGTAATTTTGACTGTGTTGTTAATTGTTGAAAATTTCCTATTTTGCTAAACCTAATACTTTACTAATGCTTTACTTCATGATTATATCCACAGATTTCAGAAGCAACATGCATGAAGTAATATTATGAAAACAGGCATCTGCCTCATGGCTTTTTAGCACAGGGTAACCACTTAAAACCAAACCAGGAAAAATGAAGCCTGTGTTTTTTTTCTCATCTATTTTGTACAAGTATTGTTATTTAATGCATGAAATAATTTTTGGTTTTTTTTCTGTTAACAAAATCTATAGGTACTTCTTTTCCTATGTCTATTAAAATGATAAATTACTTTGATTTCAGTCTGGATTTATTTTTGGCTTTAGTATAAAACAAACGAGAATCGATTATGAAGTTGATAATATTTTTCCTAATATTCTAAGCATATTCAGCTTGAAATAAGTTTAGCAAATCAAGCTCCTATATATGCACACTTAAATAAAATGTTGCACAGGCATACATTTTTTGTGTGCATAATATAGTAAGCTATATTGTATATGGTATTGTCATAATTAGAATTCTAACTTGGATTTATATTAATTGTTTTCATCTCAAATGAGTAATTAAAAATTACAGTCCGTTCTTTTTTAGTTTGTTTCATTATAAGAAAAATACAACCCCAAAACAACTTCAGTTTAATCTCCTCGTTGTGAGGCTAATGCTCAACTGCCTGTAACATTGTAAAGAACACAACTGTTACAAGGTAAAGAACAAATGATGAACTACTTCTCCTTGTTCAAAATTGTTCAAAACAATTCTTACATACGAGCAATTAATTGAATATAAAACCCCATAAATACCTTCAGATTTAACAGTTATTCCTTTTAAAATACATTGTTCAGCATGAAGTACATCTAGTGCTAACAATGCTCTGCCAAACATCTAAGTAAGAGGTATGCAGTAAACACACAAATACTGCAGATAGATACCATCTACTTCAGTAATGACAATAACAAGATATGGAGACCATGACAACGAGAAAAATCCCTTTAATGAAAGGAATTTTTTTGAAAGAGATTTCAATTAGGTTAGGTTGAACAAGCAGTAGAATCTTTATATTACCTCATAGCAATTTTTGGTATTTGTCCTGGAAATACATGAATTTTCTATTTTTATATTTTTAAAATCTTAGTAAATTGTGTTTATACCTGAGCCTTATTCTACCCTTTTCTTCTCCTCTCCTATGATAGCTACCTAATTACAAATAACCAACACAATGTTAAAGTGGTAACTCAGAGGGAAAAAAAGAGCATATTGCCTTCAGTGATGATGAAATTTTACTGCAGCATTGACCCCTTCTGACTTCTGACAGTTTGCAATGAGCGTCTGGACTGCTCTCAGCTACATTCTTTGCTCTACTCAGAACTGGAGGGTTCCCAGGGGCTTCTCAGAACTCAGCAGACTGCAGAAGGTGCCCCTCAGATGTAATCTTTGCAGAACATAAAAATAGATAGCCTACTCCACTCTCCTTAATACAGCAGCGCTTGTTCCTCCTTGTAACTTTAAATCTGGAAATCTCATTTCAAAGACACTGCTATTGTGTTACCAAGTTGTTACATATGGGGGAGAAAAGTAGTTCTGAATATACAAATATCAAAAGTTTGACTCCTTGCCATGTCAGTATTAATTTCCAGCTGTCTTTATTTGACCAGTACCTTTTTACATGGGTTCTTATTTTTGACATAGTTAAGTATTGTAACTCCTGGTCTTGTAAAACAGACTAATATAAAGCAGTGACTTAGTTTCATTACTGGCAGCATCTCAGTGCGTATTTCCCAGGACTCTACTAAATCACACTATACATTACCTCAGCTGACAACTTTGGGGCTGTATTTTACTAAAATGTTAAAATACCAGCAATTTCTTTTATAACCATAGAACACCTATATGTATGGTCACAAGTGCACTTTGTAGAAAAGATGTTCTTTGTGGAGAAAAACATTTAACATTTTCTCTGCATTGTTTTTCCAACAAAAGATAGCTTTAATTAAAAAACAACAAAAAAGCTCAAGCAAAAATATCTAAGAAGGACTAGACTATAACTTAGTTTACCTCCATGTGACAATACAATCTGCTTCAAATGAATTGTCAGTTGCAAAAAGCAGCATCTCTTAGTAGTTGCTACTGTCCCCCAGCACTGGGGGTTGTTGTGTGCAAGGCTGTAGTGCATAGAAGTGTTCCCCTTCTTGAGAAGTGGCCAGTTTGGACAATTAATAAAAGTACAAAAGGACTTAATTTACTTATGTGTCTAATAAAAAATCTGAAAGTACATAACAGTCAATAAAGAGAGGCAATGATTCTGAAGAAATGTTCTAGGTATTTATTATTTCGAAGGAAGTACATCTGGATGAACATTATGGAAAAAATTATGCAGTATAAAAAGTATTAGACTGTTTTCACCTCTGAAAATAATTTTATGCAACCATCACAGTCTCAATTCTCATTTTGGAATTTAGCTGTAATAAATCCATGTCTTCACTGGAACTGCTACAATACTGTGGGACTAGGAATCAGACTCCATCTATTTAATTCATTGGAAAAGAATCCCCCATCCCTGCTCTATGCTCTATCAGATTTTGTCCAGTCAAAGCAAGTGTTGCTATCAGCAGTGGTAAGTGCTAAGATAAGATCGCTATAACCACTTATTTTCACCTATCTATGAATTGTTACAGATGTATTGTCTGCAAAGCACAGCTGCTGAAGTGAAATGTCAGCAGGCAGCAACTTCTCTTTTAATGAGAAAATATAACACCACAAAGCAGTCTCCACCAAAAAATGTATTTGGACTAAAAAACATGCTTTGTATGCTTTTATAATCTCTCCCCGCAGAAGTTCTTCTTCCATTATTTCATCCCCATTAATTTTTGGCATGAAGGCTTCAAGACTATATTTTTTTTTTTTGTTATAAATAACTGTATTTTTAGTGTCATCACAAGGGATTTCTGCATTCCTTCAGTACTAAAACACAAAAAGATTTATATCTACGTTGATGGAAATAGGTCTTATACAAATACCTATATACACAAACTAGATTTTTGCCAAAAAAGCAGTAGAATGGCTGTATGCTGAAAAAAGGGCTGCTTTCACAAATAATAATCATCTCAAAATACTAGAGAGTGGAAGAAACACAAGCTTTTGATCAAAAGATCTTGCAGAATCTTTGTATAAAATGACAAGTGGATCAGGTTCTTCACCACTTTCCAGTACTCCTCATTTGAGATTACAAATCCCTAGCCTGTATATATTTTTTTTCCTTTTATAGATCTGTTTTGAAAGCTTCCAGTTGTGGTTTGAAGTTTTCAGAAAACATGATTCATAAGATTTTAAAATTCCTTAGGTTGAAGACATTAAGAGTTACATTCACTTTGAAGTACAAGTCTGCATAACTGCTTCTTTGGATACTTGTCTGAAATACAAATTCTCAAAATTGCCATCGCCACATATCATCTAAGCCAGGAATATGTAAGTTTTCATAATTAAAATACATCAGGTGTCTGAAAATCAGTTTTTTGTCTTAATGTTACCCTCCTAATACAATAAACTCCAAAATCACAAGATAAATTCTTTGCCTACAGCAGCCAAACCCAATGTGTGATTATAGAGAATCCCACTTCACTAATTCCCACTAATTTTTTAATTTAAAAATTCAAATTTTAGACTTACTATCCAAGACGTAGAATACAAAAATGTGATTATTTCCTACTTGGGGAGATTTTAACATCCCAGAGGTACAGTATGTCACTGGGATTGTGTGTCCCATCTGCAGCACCTTCTGAGTGCTCTGTACTCCCTGCTGTCGGCTCCCAGGGTGTGATGTGCTGCATCCTGGCTCTCCTGAGTGGGGCTGAGGTGCCTACGGTTAGGGCTACAGCCAGTAAAATGAAGGAAAGTCTTGCTGGAGGGAGTGGCTCCCAAGTGCTGAAGTGGTATAGGATTTAAAGGAGTTTCTTGTTTTAGTGTGCTCATCTTTGTATGCTGTATGGAAACTTTAGTGCCTCCTCTGAATTTCATGGAGCTAACTATGTGTTCCCTATGGCATTTAAAAACACTGGTCATTACCTATCAGAATAGAAATTATCAGTAATTAACTGTAGAAGCAACAAGCCAAAATAATACAATTACATGTATGTGGACTTCACCTTATTTTAATGAGCTGATCATTGCCACACTTACCCCATATTGATATAAAGAGATGTAAATTTGATCAGACCCTTAATTAGTCTTTCCTATAACCAAGTAGACATCTCAATGTAAAAAATGTTGTGAAACATGTTATGACAAGAAAGATACAAGGCATTTCAGCTGTAGAACTTCTCTAGGAAATGTTAAACAGCAAAGAGAAACAAAATTTTACTTACGACATGGACAATAAAACACAGCCAAGTTACTAAAACTAATGCAATTTGGAAGCAAAAACACAGTAAGATGCTGAGTACAAGCAATATGGGAAGTGAAAAGTCATTGTGCAAGTTTCAGGAACTGAGCAAGTAGAAGCCTGATGGGCCTGAGGTCAAGAGATCAAAATGTTATTGTTTTTTTATGATTATATTTTTACTTTATTTTATTAAAAATGGCAATAAATCAATTTATTGTTTGAAAGCTCTGAGGTCTTGCTTACCATTACTGTCTCTGCACTCAAGATTATTGGCATAGTGATATCTCTCAGTGATGCTATTTGGTTATTTAGTTATGTGTATTTCTAGTACTTGAGGTTGGCACTATCTAGAAAGGGCCAGAAATACAGTATTTGGCTTCACAGCTTCCCACTGCAGATACAACCTCTCAGTTACATCATGATTCATTTAAAAGTGCTAGCATTGAACTGCAGACTTACTGTAGTAGCATTTATTAAAAACATACTAATTTGAAATGGTAATTGTTCTGCTACTAGGGCACAGCCCTTCATAACATCCCTTTAACAGTATTTTTATGAAGATAGAAGTTTAATTTTTTCAGTAGCAACAAAGTATAAACGCATGAGTACCTTTTCTCATTTGTTTTTCATCATGTATTACTACCCAGAGGCAAACATTAGCTAATTTGCTGATTTACAATTGCAGTTTACTAGCTTTAAACAATACTAAGTCATTGATTCCATTCTTAGTGCTAGGAGATGAAAGTAACTGTCCTTTTACTCTAAGCTGCATAACAAAGTCCCTCAACCTATGTGTTTCTAGCTTCCCTCACATCTAAAACTGTTGTTTTCTTTGCTAGAATTAACCCTAAATGATGTTTAGTCTGCTTCTTTCTCCTATACTGCAGAGAACTCTTATTTTGCCACCTATCACAATACAAAAACGTTTATCACAGTATCAGCTATTGCTTACTCTGTTTCCTAATGAAATCCATGTTGAAAAGTAAGTTGGTTACTACTGGTTTTTCCTTAGTTGCCTGAGACATTTTTTTAGCCTATTGTAAAATGCAAGCAAATGAAGTGTAGTATGTCTATTTAATTGCCCTAATATGAACTGATACGTGATGAGGTAAAATGCTCCTCGGCATGCTGGCAAAGGAGCACAGGAAGATGGTGGCAGTAGGACAGCTCAGATACCACCCTGCCCACAGGAGGGCACTTTCAGCTACTGGAGGGTGGTATGTCCCTGGAGGGGCAGCAGAACAGTGTCTGTCTGTGTGTGGCTGAAAGCTCTGAGCATCAGCAACTGGAGAGGGGCTGGGACCTCCAGAGGCAGGAAGGATGTCATCCTCTGGACAAGGCACTCTGGTGAAAATTAAACCCTATTGACTTCAGTATCTTCCATGTATTGTTTCTGGGAAGACCCAAGAATGAATGAATGGTTAGGAATTCTTGTAAAGTTAAAAACCTTTCTATTGATATGATTTAATAATCTCTTAGATGTAATTTAAAATTGGATGCAATACACGTTTTTCTCACAATCATCTGAATGAAGTTCTGGAAATAGAGTAAACAATTTCTAAGAAAAATCTTAACAGCCTTCTGGTACAATTTGAAAACCTGTAATTGGAATCTTTTTAATATAAAAAAACCTTAATAGGTGTGTGTTACAAAGCTGTACCAGACAGCTAAATTTTACATAGCCATACTACGTAAGATCAATCTCAGCCTACCTAACATCTTATTTTAGCATAAATTGTGAAAAAAATAGCAGATCAAATCTGCTGAGAAATATAAGATGTTTAAGAATGTCAGTCCTACAACAGCATTAGATTGTCAATTAAACTGCAACTCATTTTCTAAGTCCTCTGAGCTAATTCAAACCACTGCAAGCCAGATCTAAACCACTGTGGGATGCCCCCACAGTCATGCACACTCCTCTAATAAAACATGCACACACCTCTTTCCTTTGATCACTTTCAAACAACTAGTAGCTACTAGATAAAAAACTCGGGCTTATCCAGGGACAGTGGATGCGCGTTTTGGATAAGGAGGATTTTTGATTTCACTTTCTCCACTTAAAGGCCTTTGGTATATACATTAGGGACTTACATTGAAAAATTAAGAACTGATCTAAAATGACTGGAATTCCAATTTAAAGTACAGTCTAGCTATCTTCCAGTTGTCTTAGGAGAAATTAAGGAAAGAATCCAAATGTTCTGGAAAAGGAAAAAAAAGCCCAACATGTAAATTTGTCCGGTTGCTGATGAGATACTGCAGTAAAGGAAATTATACTAGTAGAGCTTTAACACATTCTTACTTAAATTAGCAATAATGAAATAATGAAGTAACAAATGTGACAGCATGTCTAGTTTCATTTTTGGATAATTCTGAAAAACAGCATCTTTCTGTGACAACATGTAATCAAATTAATGATAACTTGTTGTCCTGGTTTAGAGTAAATTTGGGAGGAAACTTTTGAATGGGGTTCTTTCAGGGAAAGGGAAAAAAAAAAAACTAATCCAAGCAATCCCTCCCCCAGTCGGTTCGGGAAAAAATTTCCTTGGAGAGAAGTGGAAAAAGAAACAGAACTGTTTATTCAACAGGCAACACACCTCCCAGCACAAAATTGAACAATACTAAACAGGGAAAAAACTTCTTGCCACTCTGAAGAGATGACAGGATCAGAAGAGTTCCTTCCGTGGGCTGCCCGGCTCACTCAGGCTGTTCTNGGAATGATATTTCATCTAACACAGAGATTTATTTTGAGGCTTTGACATTTTTGTGTTCATTGACAAAAAAGCCCCCAAAAACTCATGACACTGAATTAGCCATAACTATTTGAACATAAACATCCTTTTTAAAGATGCCATGATTTGATAATTTTCAGAAGAAAAAATGATAGTGTAAAGCATTGCTTTGGTTGCTGTTGTTACTAGTCAGGATTCTTTGACTATCCTCTGTATCAGACAACTCTCACATTTTCTGAAACATGCACCTATGACCTTATTTGTTTCCTTGTTAGTGCCAGATTTTCTCAGGAATAAGTCTGATATTACTTGTGTATGATTCAGTCTCTGTGTACGAGTCTAAGAATGTCACCTTTTCTTTACCTACTAGTTTAAATAATCACTTCTAATGTAGCTAATTTCTTACACAAGAAATGGACTGTGAACTTCTCTTACCATTTGTGTTCCCTCCATTCTGCAAAAAAGTGCTTTCATTTTACAGAAAACATAGTAAGATTCACCAATTCCTCAGTCTGCTTCCTCCTGAAATTCTTCAAGGGTCAGAACATAATCCTCTTTCCTCTAGTAATAAAAATGTACTAAGGTTTTACTCTTTCAGATTACTATAGTGCTGATGATCTATGCGACAAACCAGCCTTTATACAAGCTCACTCTAGCAGTTGGTACTTGCCACACATTACTGTCCTCAGTTTAACACATACTACACCACTATCACAAATGTGCTGGACTGCTCAGTATTATTTCAATGACTGAATACCTCCACGTGTTTCTATATGTATTTTTGAGTATGAGTCACTGCCTTCCTTAAATCCAGCAGGGGAAAAGGCAGAACTTTGTTGAGAAGAATTTTTTTTTTTAACTAGGTTATTTATTCCCTCCTATGCATATGATTAGGTAATATTCTGAAAGTAAATGCAAAGTCAGTAAAGAGTGTGAGGATGCCTGGATCTGACTCAGTAGCATACATTCAGATGAGGTTTAGTACAATGCTGTTACAACACTGCCATAGAGCTTCAGAGAGCTTAAAAGCACAGGTAGAATATTTTCCTACTGGCTCAAAGGCTCAATAATTGAAACACATGCAACCACATCCAAATAGAGTTTGCAAGTTCAGATAAAAAAATTAGTATTAAAATCAAGTGTTAGAACTGAGCCCAGCAGAATGACAGGTAGGTCCTCACTTATCTTTCTCTAGTGCTACTTTATTATGCCACTCCTACTGCTGGTTGGTATACTTAACTGGGGAAAAAAAAGGGAGATGTTAGTAGGAGTAAAGTGCTAGCAATAAATGATGCTCCAAGGGCTAAACTGCACATAAAAGAATAAAATCGTTAATTGTTCAAAGCATTTCAGAGGTTGGTTGCATGCCAAGGGATTTGGTAGATAACTAATATTAGAACTGTTTGGGATGGAGGAAGATGTTTACATTTCTTGTCTTATCTTGAATCTTACTAACATAACTTTGTTTTATCCTTTAGATTCTTTCATTTGCATTTTTGTGTCTGCATTATATGTGAGGAAATTGAATAGTCCAGATAATAGTTGTGCCACTTACATAAATAAAGATATCATTAAATCCAGCAAGTTTCTGCAAGCTACCTCCCACATTACCATCATAAATGATCTTGGATACTGGTTTGAAGAACAAAACATAATACATTTAACATCACGTGGTTACTCTTCAAAGTGGAAAGATGACATGCTTGAAAAATGAGAATCAGAGAGTACACAGGAAGTTTTCAAAATTTTGTAACAGACCAATAAATTTCACATGAATGGCTTGTGCATAATGAATATATTTAGGACATTAAGTACAAGGGCCAGGAATTATGGCCAATTTATGTGACAAGCACCAATGGATACTTTCCAAATCCCACTAGCCACCTTCACAGAGTTTAAAACAAGTAAGCAAACATGTTCATCTGTTATACTTTCTTGAACCAGAGAAATATATCTGAAGGTCAACCTACATTATTATGCCAGTTTTAAGTATGTGATTTTTTAATAAAGGCCAGCCTGGCCCAACAATTTGTCGGATAGTGGCTACAGATATTACTACAGTTTGAGCCCAAGAGGAATCAGTTTTTCAAGAAACTGGAATGTTTTGAGAGAGAACTATATCTGGCTACTCAAAATAGTCATGCCCAAATAGGTTTAAGTGAATGGATAGTCCAAATTGTTGTCTGGTGACAAGCTAGAAAGTGAGCATCTCATTCCTGTTAACATTTTAGGTTACAATCTTACAAAAGGCTGTATTCTTAAAATTTGATAGGAGATAGGACTAATGGAAAAAAGAATGGTCTACTAAAATATTTCAGGAAAATAATCCAACATTTCTGAAGCTGAATGAACAATTATTTGCTAATAAACTTAAAATGCTGTCCTCAGCCCAAAAGATATGTCTCCAGAGGAAGAATTTCATTGTGTTTCTAACAATAGAAATGTGTATCACATAAAATGTGAAGGTCTGTTTGTTTATTTCTTAAATTTTAAGAAAGATGCAATTTTGGATTTTGCTAATGTGAAATAGATACAGAGAAAGATGTACAATCTCCTAACACATCATGGCTTCATTTTTCAGGCATACAAGACCTAATCCAGCAAGGTGTTGGCTGTTGTGAGAATTCCTGCAAAGCATCAGGTTGATTGAACCATTCAGCTTCATAAATTTCAGAAATGCATACTCAGAAAAGTAGCGACATGTATTATCTCCTATGAACAACTGATCAGTCTTGTTCAGCCATGAATACATCTCACAGCACAAGTACAGATGGCCAGTTCTGCCCTGCGGTTAAGCTAAGGGGACAACCATGGAAGAAACTGCTGGACATTGCAAAGAAGAGCACACAGTCAGTCCTGACCTGTCCTAGACTGACAAGGCAACAATGCAAGAAGATACTAGCAAAAACCATGCAGAATGGGAGAAATAGATACAATAATACAATCCCCTTTCTTCAGGTATGATTCTTCAGCATGTTAAGTCCTTTGGTGCCCACTGAATTTTATTTGGAAGCGAAAGGATTCACGTCTTTCCTTGTCTGTCATTTCTTATTTTGCTATACTCCCAACATCTTCTCCCATACTCTCCTCTCCTGTATCTCATCCACTCCATTACTTTCATTCCCTTTTCTCCTCTTTATGAGTAATTCTTTTCTCTCAGCCCAAGCTAAGCAGGATTTATTGCTTTGTTCTCATTCTCTCCGCCAGGATTTTAACCTCTCTGTGCTTCACTGAGGCATGTTATTCTACTGCTTTGCCAAGTACTTCTGTCTTTCCTTAGACTGCATTCTTTTATTTCAACACCATCTTTACATTTTTCTTTGAAAATTCAAGTTTGCTGTCCTTGCTTGCTTTCATCACCTGTTCTCTCTATCTTATTTTTATTGCTTCCTCACCTCTCTTTCCCTTTTTTGCTGCAAGTTTCATCAAGGTTCTTCTTAGTTTCTAAATCAGATCCAGTACACTTGTACCAATTCAAATCCAAAATAAAAAAGCTGGTCCACTGCCTACTCAAGATGTATTCTAGCAATTTCCTTTTAGACGCTGGAAAATTGTACAGTCTGGAGGTTTATTTTATTCTTGCCAATTCTCTTTCAAAGCACTTTAATTATCAGTGAATGTATAATTTGCATGGATGCAAAAACAGTCTAAGATAGTCTTGCAACTGTTCCCTTCCTGAAATATCTGTTTGCTACAGTTTTAGGAAACAGAATAATTCTCAGGATAAAACAGTTCTGACTCGCAAGCTGGAAAGAGTATCACTCTCAGCATATGTCATTGCTTGCAAGATATAAATACTGCTCTTGTGAAACTAATTTGATGCACTGCATCTGTAATTTTTTTTTTCCATTTCATTACACTGCAGAAAAGTTTATGCAACCTAATGTGATTTGAAACAACTGCATGATAAGTCTGTATGGAATACTAAGTGTTTTGGGAGCAAGTGTTTCTTATATAAATGACCTTCATAATATAAATAAAATATCTTTGCCAGTATTAGAGAAATGTGCCAAAATGACTGACAAACAACCCCCCTTTTTTTACCTACAGTTTTCCTTTTAATAACTCATCTAGTGCGCTGTTGGGTATATGAAATATGAGGACGCTTAAGTCTGGGGTAAACCCTGAAGATTCTGACATCCCTAATCGGAATTCTGATTCCTACTCTTGGTTGAAGATTTCACTTCCCAAGATCTAACACCAAATTCAATCTGTTCTTTAGAATTTTAAGGACTATTTTCATTGTTCCATTCCTTTAATTTGTTTTCTTCTTTACTACGTAATTTAAACTACAGACATGCCTTTTAAATAAATTGAAATGGATCTGTTGTACAGGTTAAAGATGACTTTTTCCATTATGTTTTTACTGCTTAGTGAGTGTATATTTGTGTGTTTTCCTACAGAAAAGGATGCAGTTTTGCATCTATCTGTGGTGCATCTGGGGAAAGCCGTTTGTTGAATAACTCTGGTATTGAGATTAACCTACATCAATCCTTTCATTTCAGTGCAAGAAGAAAAAATTCTACAGGAACATTATGTCAAAATTAGAATCACTATTAATTCATGTCACCTAGTTTTCCTTACTAATGACTTTCATGGTAATCAGACTTCCTGAAACAAAAAAAATCTCCCATTCAATTAAGATTTAAGATGTGAAAGTTCAGAGGACAGGGCGCGTTATCTTTAATTTAAGCAAAATCATTATTTAAAATATGGGAATAAAGCAACTTTATGCCTGGTGTTTGACAAACAGATTCTCTTAAGAGACTTTTTGTTAAACTTAGTTCCTAAGACACCTAAAAATCATGTATGTGAGTTGGATTTGCTTGTTGCAAGATTTTTGGCTCTTGATTTTACCAAGTTTTCAACCAAACATCCTTCCGAAAAGAATTCCTTAAGGACTGATACCTGTCAACAGCAGTGAGCTTTCACCTATTCTTTCTACTTTTAGACTGTGATCCACACTTTATTTAAAATGTGCATTTCTTAGTCCAGGCTTTGCTTTTTGATGACTTGATAAATAATGCATGGTAACTACAGTGCTAATTCTATCGGTTTGGGCAGGTCATTAAGAGAATGCAATATGAGAGATCTCTGTATTTTGGCTATTTTTCTCTTCACTGTAGACTCCCTTGAAACCAACAGCCATTTTTCTAATCTCTTACATACGTGCTGAAAAAGGCTCATCTGGCAAGACGAATGTGCTTTTTAATGCCACATTCACTGTGACAGTGATGACACACTGCCTACAAACTGCAGCTTGCAGACCTCTGCATCGTATATCTTATATTCCAGTTCTCAAATCTTAGATCAAGGATAGCAAAAATGAGATATGCTGAAAGAGGCACCATCTGTAAACTGGAGTAGAATGCTTCTGGTTGACAACAGAGGAGGTGGAACAAATATATGAAGAATAGAAAATATGGTGTTGTAGTGTGACTCAATTTTCTGTCTTGCCCTCATCATGAAATGGCTTTATAGTAAAGTCAGCAGTATTAAGAATAAATCCAGGTCCAGTAGATCAAAAAGATCAGTATCCAGATAGCAGCTGCATGAATCAGCAATATCTATGGGGGATGAGTGCAAGAAAAGCAACCCTTGTATTTTTTCTGTCAGAAATCTATGGTGAAGGAAAGGTCACATGGCAGCAGTAAGCTACAAATAAAAATACCAAGAGCATAGTTCTCAGTTTCTGTTTTACCTTTTTTTTTTTTCTCTTTTAATGGATATTACAGATACAAATGGATCATTATCCATATTATGGTTACTTGTCCCAAAAAAGAAAATCTGTGCAGTTAATATAAACTCATTTTTTAAATAGTCAGATATTATGCTAACAACTTTCATGTGCAGAGTCTATGACTCACAGAAAATGCAGGTGCACAGGAAGTACCTTGATGATCAATATTAGGACAAGTTGCAAACAGAGACATGAATATATTTTCACTGCATTCCTATCTATTTATGGGCAACATCTTTAATTTAAAAAATATTTCTCAAAATGCAAAGTTCAGTAGAATTTATTCTTCTGTAAGAATTTCTTGTGGCTTGGTTAAAGACAATTACAAACACATCTGATACTTTCACACATCCTGTTTATAGATATCAGTATACCCTGAATAGGTCTAGTTGAGAACTACATAGTTTCTGAGCTTCCCCACCTATGTATTCGCTATATATTTTAACAGGGTGAGAGAACAGGCCTGAAAACCCGAATACAATGCCATAATGGGGCGTATCTCACCCCTGGTTCTTAGCAAAATCTGACTAGTCCCACACGCAGTATCGAAGTCCTCATTCCTCTGCACACGTTAGATCTCTTTCTCTCTAGAGAGAACCTTGAAGCTCCCGATTTGCTTATTCCAAATGCTGACTGGACTGAACACTTTCAAAGACCTACTGATGAGAGGCTGGCTGAAAACTTCTATTATCAGAAAGAACTGAACTTTTCAAGAAGAATTAAAACTTTGCAGCTTCTAGCATCAACATACAATTATGTTATGACTTTCATGCAGGGTCTGGTAGTGGATTGTAAACCACAAGTTAACAGTTCCTGTTCCTGAGACAGAATATCCTTAGGGACCAGCCAGAGATGATGGAATGAGCTTCAGTATGAAGCTTTCACAACCCAATTTTCTTTCCCTCTTACTGCAGTCAAAATGTACTAATTTCTTTAAACATACACAAGTTCTAATTCAGATTCAGCTGGTTTAAATTATGTTCATCCTTAACAGAACAAAGGATTTCTATCTTAAAGAATCAGGCTCATTTAATATGCTTACTTATGGTGATCAGTCCCCATGCTGATGACATTAAGGACCAACATAACACTAAAGAAAATTCCTATACACAATGGGAACTCTTTCAGAGAACGAGTTTGTTTGTGTCTCATATTTGTACATGAGCTAAACAACTTCGGAATCTTAGACAAACACATATAAATAAAATCATAGCACTTCACAACTGAAAATAGTTGGAACACTCTAGTTTCCCATATCTTAGTAAAAAATATTGTGAACATTTTAACATCTCATTAAATAACTTAGTTACAACATCTCATTTCTTTACCAAGCTCTTTCTGGTCCTTTTTCAGTTCCTATGTACTGTGAAAAGGATCTGATACATTACCTACGGTATCTTACACTTTCTAGTTTAATAGGATTATTAGTCTTACATGATGTTCCAAACCACAACACCCGTTATTTTATTAAGCAAAGAAATTACAGTCATGCTCTGAAATGACCAATGACTGTGAGACTGGCTCAGTCATCTCCAAGGGATGACTTTATAGCTTTGAGAACTGACAGACTGTTATGTCCTGAAATTCATGCAGGGAATGGTATTGTGGCTGTAAATCACAAGGGCAACTCAGACAGTGGCCAGCATCCTTCGGAATAATCTTTACATTCCTGTTTTTCTCAATAAGCCTCTTAGTTGAAAGATTACCCATGATGAGTTTTTTTCTGCAGGACTGGTAAAGGATAGCTCCTGTGTCTTTGACAGCTGTTTAATAAAATTTAAACAAGGATTTTTGTTGGGCATTCATCTGTACTTGTACTTGTCCAAGGACTATAAAGGGCAAGCAACTCAAATCCAAAGTCAATTTGTCTTTCGTGATTTGCTTTAGGCATATTTAAATCTAAACTGCTAATCTAAAATCCTGGAAGCAACTGTATCAATTAAAATAAATAAGTCATCACAGCTGAACTGTACTAACATTTCAGCAATTATTGCATTTTCCTCTTTGTCTTACAGAAATATCCCGCCCTTGTTGATTGAGTCTACTCCAAAATCTTGTTGAAAGAGCAGGCTGCATCACAGTCCTGGGACAAGTCCTTTCCTGCTTGGACACACTGAAATGTTACTCTGACGTTTATAGCTTCTATTGTAGCCTTGGCCTATGTGCAGTAAAAGAGATTCCCTCTTCTCTTGACCTCCAGCTACCTACCAGAGTAACACCAGTGACATCTTGGAGCTTCATTCCAATGTCCTTCTAACTTCATTGATGCAAAAAATGCATCTGCTTCAAAGTAACTTCTTACTGATTGCATCAGGCTTGAAATTGTTACTGCTACTCCCAGATGTTCTTAAGGTTTTTTTAAGCCTATGGCTGACAAGCATAAGATGACATAGCAACATTCTTGATCATTTTCTGGGTGGCCCAATTAGGAGTATATCAGGGTACCAAAGCCTGCTTCAGCCCTGCCAGCAGTATTTTTCTCAGAAATAGCTAGAAATACAACTGTTCTCATTTCTCTTTTTTTTTTTTTTCAGAATAATCACTTTGGATTAACAGTGATTAATTTACAGATATTTTTGCCTTAGTATATTGTTTACACTTCTGAACTCCACTCAGGAGATGAAATCAGACTTACATGACCACCTGCCGATATAAAATGTGACTATCCTTATCTCCAAGAGTCAAATAGATAGCACATATAAATACATTATTAAGCACTCTGATGATTAAACAACAACCCTGAGAATCCTGATGGTTTTGTTAATTTAGTGCTCATTTTCTTTACCTCTATATTCTTTTCCTCTCAGTGAATGAAGTAGGCTACAGCAACATTAAAATTCTTTTCAGAATTTTTTACAATGACTTTCAGAATTATTTTTTCCTTAATGAGGAAACTATAAAGCAATCATAAAATTATAGGCTGCATCAGGCAGATGTTAAGAAATAAATAAGCACTAGATTAATAATGCTTTGAACTTAGAAACAAACCATATGCTTGGATTTTTCATTCTTTTTTTCTACGAAGGTCAGCAAATCTCAGGACAGTTCAAGAATACAACCTACAGTAATGAAACTTACAGTGTAAAATTAACCAGCACTTTTAGAAGAGCTAAAGTATTCTTGACAAAACATTATTACATCATTTTGAAGGCAACATTTTGAGGATGGAAAATACATGAAAAATTCTTGAAGGCAATTTCCTCCCCAAAATAATGTTACAGTTTTATATCATAGCTACTCAACACCTAAGTCATACAAATTTGTACACTCATACTTACTGTGGCAATACAGCTACACAGCCCTAAAGGAAATTTTGCAATGAGATTATCCCTCAAATAGGGAGGTAAAAGCCTCATGTTAGAATCTGGAAAGCTTTCAGCTTCCATTAATTATTTCTGCTCTACAGAATGTTAAACAGTTTCTCAGAGTTTACTCAGTGACCTGTTTGCTTATCCTTAAATATTCTGATTAAGGATGGACGAGCTGGCATTTTCCAAAAAGAGTGGAAGCTTAGTTCTTTGTACCAATTCCTTTCCTCCAACACAAACAACAAATGACTATGTACTCTGTACACAACTAGTGAGGTCCTAGGGAAACAAAGTAGGACCTTTAAAAGTGTTTTCTTTCAAAACTGAATTCCACCTCAACATCTGCATTCAGTCAAGGGCTATCAAAAGAAGTATTGCCTCTTTGCCACACTGTAGTCTACCTTCCTCCTAAAAAGGTCATAGACTTTGTCAAAACAGATAGGTAGGATTTCTTTTAAAAAAGCTAAAATAATTTCCCCTTTCTCCTCTATAAGTTTTCCACAAAATGAATAACATGAAAAAATAATCTAAGTTATTTAGAATTGAAGTCCTCTGTTCAGAAGTAATTTAAGGACTCAGAAGCCTACTTTGTTTGCAAATTTTGTGTAATTTAGGATCTTAAATTTTTGGATCCTGGATAAACAAAGAAAACATGCAAGGAATCCAAGATGATATACTTTCTTGAGATACACAGGAAAACTTAAGACAATTAAGAATGGTACCAACAGTGCTGTACTGCTAAGCACCCTTTAGCTGTTCTCTTGGAAAGGATGACAAAAGAACATTAAATGACCCTTGATCCTCTCCACTTAAGTACTTAGGTGCCATTGTTTGGCTTGCAGGAAGGCAAGCGATGCTCCCAGAACTGAGCCTGCACGTTACCTCTGTAGGGAGTCTGCAAGAGGTCGGGTCTTTTAAAAAGAATCTAGAAGACTAGAATAAAAGTAGTCCCGTGACTTTTTTTTTTAAATCCAGGATTTCATTCATCCAAGATGTGAGACACTGACTTGCAATTTTTCCTCTACTTCATTCCTGATCCTCCCAACTCAAGTGGATACCACTGGACTGCAATGTATTCTGCCCCAGAAAAACACTCTCACTCCCCTTCCTACTGCACTGTGCATGGGAACAGAAACACATCACAAAATGAAAGGGTTGTCAGGCATTGCAACAGGCTGCCCAGAGAAGCAGTGGAGTCAGCGTCCCTGAAAGTGCTCAAAGAAATGGCTGATCATGGCACTTAGTGCTATGATTTCATTGACCAGGTGCTGTTAGGTCAAAGACTGGATTTAATGATCGTGGAGGTCTTTTCCAACCTTAATGATTCTATGATTCTAGAGCACTGATTCAGCCATACAGTTCATGGCTACAGCTTCAAATGCAGTAACCTCACCTGTAAATATACATCACAACTATACACAACAAAACTATGCAAATACAAGACAATAAAACTATGCAAATGCAAGACAAATCACTTGCATGGAAGATTTTTTACTACAATTGGAACCCAAATGAATAAAACTCAATGAAAATTACCTTTTTACCCCCGCTTTTGCTATGTTTAGCACATACAAGCCACTTCTGTTGCTTTTACAAAATGGCCACATGTAATAGGCACCTCAAGAGTAATAAGTTAGAAAGGCTCCAAATAGCTTTTTGGATTTATTTGTTTAGGGTGTTTGCATGAAAGCTGGCCTTGCAAGAAAGTAAAACGGCTGTTCAAGGAAAGTGAAAAATGACCAAAGTTTTGCTGCTTCTAATTTATTTGATAGATGCACTCAGGCTCAACAACTGCATTTCAGTGATTCTCTGTTTTTTCTTATTTTTATTTTTCCCATTCTCTGAGCTGCAGTGCCCACACTTAAATTTGGCAAAATTTAACTAGCAATGAAACCCAGATCTGTTCTGTATCTCCCTTACAGCCTGATTTACATAAACTTGATTTACTTGTATTTGTTTATAATATTTTTTCTTTATTGACACATCAACTACGTAAGCGGTGCAGTTGAATCAAAATACTTACAAAACCCAATTTCTAAAATAATTTTCATTTATAAGCACTTATTCTAAAATAAAACTAAAATAACCTGTTAAGCTTTCACAAATATGAAAAATTTTCGCAAGAAAAGCAAAGCAAAACAAACCAAGACTAATTCTGAATTTTCTTTTTTGCAAAAAGGTAATACAAAGGGAATTATATATTCTTAAAAAAAGACTTCTTTCAAAAGAAAGAAGCATGCATCTTAATTCTGCAGTTAAATTGTGCAAGCAGTGTTTGTCCAAAAATAAAATGATTGACGGCAACTGGTTGCTAAAATAGAAAGAAATACAGTTTGAATTCCAATGTATATTCTTTTGAACACATTAGTTTTTCAGAAAACTTCCTGCTGCAGCATGTGTGAGTATTGGTATACACATGCAAAGTCCTAATAAAGAAAAGTTCATCGCCTACATGATATTGTAGAGATCAATCTTGCATAAAATGGTGCAGCATCAGACTTCAACAATTTATTTTTACAATATCCAAATATAAACTGTTCAAATGTATACTTGTTTGTTTTACAGTTTAGTCCCCAGAAAGATTAGTAAGTAGTGTTAAAAACATGATGTTTTTTAGGTTTTCATGTGAGAAAAAAAAAAATAACTAAAATACTTCAGTATAGTACATTATTTTATATATTTGCCCCAAATAAGACTCACATTTGGTATATCTGGTTGTTTGATTTTTTTTCTTTTCACTTCAGCTTTCTAAATATTTGAATGTCAGAAGCTGCAGGGCTGAACAGTTAAAGACAATATTAAGGGACTAGAAAATCTAAATAAAAGATAATACAATATGGAGTTTCTAACTTTTAGGCTTCTGTGTCCCCATTTAGACTAATTAATTTGCATCTCTGGGTGATCAAAAGGATTCATTTTAGTATATTATCTAATGGTTTACTAATATCTTCATTACAGTACCTCACTAACTGGCCCAGAAGGAGTTGGAGGAGCTACAACTCAAGCACCTTTTCAGGAACTTACACAGAACGTTATGTATTCCACTTGCCCAGATATAGTGATTTTAAGAAGTATTTAAATGTGGTTTGATGTTATTGCACAAAGTAGTACAGGGTCATGCTTGGGTCCTTGTGTTCTTATGATTCTGCCATATAAGAAGCATTTACTTATATAATTCCACTAAAAAGCCCCACTGCACTCTGATTTCAGATGTGGCACTCCGCAGATGTTTACACCATAACAAGGGCTACAAAACAACAGTACGTATCTATGAGTAACAGCACTTACAGTGATTGTAAAAGCTATTAAAATGCAGGCAACCATAATTTCATAATGAAAAAATCACGTCTGTATGGAGAAAGAACATTTTTCATCTCTGGTCTTTTACTTTACTGTCCTGGAGCTTTTATACTGCATCTCCCTCTTCTAGTGATTGCTGCACTCTCTGAGTCCTGTAGGTCAAACTCAAGTTACTGTGTTTCACAAATTAATTTTCACAATGTTTTTGCTGCAGTTTAAAGAGGTACACTAAGTCTGCACCTCTGATAAAATATAACTGATGAAATTGTTATAAAATGAGCATATTTGAGAACTACATTGATCTACCTACATGACAGAGGTATTCCTATGAATATTCCAGTCACTTTAATACCATCATTACTAAACAAAAAGAAGAGTGTCCCTCATCCAGTCCATCTGATTGCACAAGTAAAACTATTATTTTCACTTACTCCTTTAGGACACTTTCTAATTTTTTTTCTTCCTATATTTACATGTTTTACTCAAACTGTATTGTTAGGAAAGAAAAATAAATGCTTTTATTTTTATGTTGCTGATCTTTCAGACTGATTCCTTACACAGTTCCACACACATGCTGCTTGCTGTAGAGGAGCTCTGTGCAGCATCAACTTGTTACAAACAGATGGGCTGGAAGAAATGGACCATATTTTTCTGCGATGTAGCTACAGATAACATATATGCATACACATATCTGGATCATAGTGTAAGAACATATCTTTATACTGACATAAAGATTTACTGGATACACTACGACAGTTGGAGAGTTGAACCACCTCCTTCTAAAAGCAGTAGATACAGGACACTCACATGATGCTGCTGGGGAAGAAGCTGCAGGGTTATCAGCAGATATCCTGAGTTCTAGGCACAGCTTTAGTCAGCTTTGTCTATAACAATATCCACTCAGCGTTTATATATACATTCCTAGATCTATGAAAATAGAAGCTGACATATATACTTGAAGCTTCCTTAAATACCCAGAAAGAACAGGCATATTGCTGGGGAGGTGCCCCTGTGGCAATCCATGAGATAATTCATCCAACACAAAACTTTTTCTTCCTATGTATAATTGAAATTCAGAGCTGCAAATTCAATGAACACAATAAGGAAAAAAAGATACAGGCATATAAAGCTTCTGTTCAGGCCTTTTATTTTACCAGATACATTTCCTATTCTTCCATTTTCCTGAGTAAGCACTAAGTACATGGATATAGGCAACTGGCTAAAAGGCCCATCAGCCAGTGAATGAAACTGAACTGTGGTCTGCAACATTTGTATTTTATTGTAAGTACAATTGCTAAATATGTATCTCTACAGTTTCATGCAGAAGTATTTTTCACAAGATGACAAAATCACAGATGTAGCAAAGAGAAAAACAGATGAACTCTCATGAAAGCTCCAGCAACAGGAAATGTTTTTTAAATACATGGCCCTAAAATTCCAGTAAAACTCAAATACTATTTTGGAACAATCCATGTAAGTTTTCAATTTACATGAAACAGTTCCTAAACTGTGCATTTTACTACATTAAAAAAGCTCAAAATTTAGCTACAATTCAAATTCTTAATAAATAATACACAAACTAGGCCTTCTCTGTCATCTGTACACGGAACCTATTGATATAAAGAGGACTTTGTATATCTATTCAAATAAGAAGTCACTAATCTGAGCTCACCAAAGGCTAGACTGAAAAGCACAAGTACAACAGGTATGCTGATAATGTTAAGTGCCATGGTGTCTTACTCTCCAGAGCCCTTCCTGAAAAGAGCTCAGAGCTTCTGTAGTTGTCTGGCACAGCTGAAGTCTCTGCACTTACTGAGTGTAGATGTGTCTGTCTCCCCAGAAATGGATGAACCTTGAAGTCCAGAATTGTTTAACTTTTTCTTTTTAGTACCTCAGTGGACTAAATCTGGTTAAGTAATTTTGAGAATTGAAAGAAAAAACCCAAGCTCCTACTAACTGAGCTGAATTCACACAGTAACTGAACTCTCAATAATTCTAATTATTATACTTGTCCCGTGTCTTGAAGAGCAACTCTTTTAGTTTGCATGAGTTTGTTTAAAAAAAAAAAACCCAAACCCAAAAAACTATTTTTTGCTTTGCAGTCTGTTGGAAAAGAATAACATGGGTGCAGATACAGTCAACTGATAATGTTTAGTCTGCAAATGCCTGTAGAGTTATTTTGTACCAATCTAGACCGTTCTCCATCAGATAAATAACCAAGCGACAAGTTTTGACTGAGCAAGGGACAGTAGACATGTGTTTTTGGTAATAGGCTCCTGAAAGATCCCATTGTTCAATGATCAAGTGGTGCACTGCATGATGGCAGACAAATTTGGCTCTGTGGATAACACTGCATATATTCTTAATGTAGGATCTTACAAATACAACTGCATACACTATGAATATTTAAGGACCATATGCAGGCTGGATCATCAATTGAGAGATGCCCTTCACTTAGATCTCTTTATAAAAAATATAAATATTTATTACATTGTACTTGTAATAACATCATCTATAATACTAAAACGTACAGCTGCATCAGCATTTTCTTTTATACTCTGTCTAGCATAGAAAATAATTTTCATCTGAAAACTTGGTAACTATGTCAAGGAGAGAATTATTTCTGCCAAGTAAGGACAGAGTGAAGGGGAAGACAGAAGAATTTACCCTCCATAAAAAATATTTCTGCACCATTAATACACAGATGCAAGAGTTTTATGGATTTTATTAGTGAAGTCCATTGAATAATTCCGATTAAACAAATTTTAAAAATCAATTAAAATCAAGAACATAATATAATAAAGTCTGATTTACACCACATTATCAATATATAAGAAATTCATAGCACTGGTGAGTCTGAATGCAATATTCACTTTAGTACTGCACTGCTCTCAGGACAGTTCTTTTGGTTTCATGAGGCAAGCCTTCTTTATTCAGTCTAAGATCTTTACGAATAAGAGACAAACTTCAGTTTGCAAAGGTAAGCAAAAAACTAGACCTGCAGGTTTCTAGACACTAAAGATTTAGTGCTGACTGTGGATTCTGCTCTTAGAAAAACATTAAAAACCAGCCATTACTTTAACTCCATATTTATGTTGCTGCATTTTTTTCACAATAAATATATTTATACTTTTCATGGGCAATATTATCCAAAATCTGAATAAATCCACTATACCTTCATCTCACAGCATCCTTCTAAACCTCAATAGGGTCTTTCAGATAATATAAACATTATCTTGTTTATTGCTACTGTAATAAAAAGAAAATTTGATTTTTAAGTCACAGCAGATACAAGGTGAATAGAGCTTAGCTCTTTTTCTAACTGCCTTGGGCATTAATGGCTAATCAATCATATTTAATCAATATGTTGCTCAGCCATGCAGATTCCCATGTCTATAATTTCAACTTCATTCAAATGATCTTTAGTCTCAGTACATTCTTCATTGATTTTTTTTTTCTCACCCAAAAAAGCATAGAAATAGAATAGGACTACATCTTAAAACTTGGAAACACTAGGTTAGGAAAAAAAAAAAAACAAAAAGAAAAAAGAAAAAGAAAGTAACTCCTTTTACCTATTATTGTATTCAATAAATTTCACTATTTTAGGGTTTGGAACAAGCCTAAAAGTCTTCTTAGTTGTCCAGGCCTCACTCTCATTGACAATGTCCAACTGTGATTATAGGAATCGGCTTTGAAAGTATCAATTTCTCACTTTAATGTATTTATTATAGCAGTAGCACAGGAGAAAACATGCCATGAATAGGAAGTTTAGGTCTTTATTACATGAAGTTTCCATCTACATCCAGGATTGCTAGACAGAACAGATTTAAAAGCAGTAAGAATTTTCATTTAAATTATTAAGCAAAGCCTCTGCAACCACAATTTTCTGGATTGCAGGCACATGTAAATGTTAATTATTCTTTTTAAGATCTTAAAGTGTGACAAATGCCTCTTATTGTTAGTCTTTTCATTGTCTATGTTGGCACTGAATAAGCATGAGCATAGCTGTTTCAGTTTGTTTGAAAACTATTGAAAAATGCAAATAACCATTGATCTTAGAACAAACAGTTGAACGTGGCATTTCCTTTCATATTAAATAATTTGAAATGAGAGGAAGAACAGCGTGATGTTAAAAGCACAATCTATCTTATTTTGTGGTTCTTTTCCAGTGACTTTGTAAAAGTACTTATTCTCAACTTATTCCAGAAGATTACAAGAATGTGCATCTGGCTGGTTTGATCAGTGAACTGAGGCAAGAGAGAATATTTGCATTTAAAATTGCTCTTTAATCTAGCTGTCCTAGACCTAGGAGCTGTACTAGCTTCACAGTGTCTTGACAGACTGGCCTATTCTTGCATTCTTGCAAACAAATTACATATTTGTTTGTAAAAGCAAGAAGCTCATCTAAGTATTCATATTATGATGAGTAGCTTTCTGTGCAAAAGTCCTCTTTTTTATCCAAGACTGAAAATCCAGGTGAAGGTAAAATATAAAACCAATGCGGATTTTACATTTTCCCAAATGTATTCTCTTTTGGCAATTCTTTCCATTTGCTGTAAGAGAACAAGTGATAAGTCTCTTCAAAACTCACATCAGACATCCTAGAAAGGCTCACTATAGCTTCTAAAAAAATGTAAAGAAAAATATCACTGGACAGTTCATTACTAACTTTTGATTCAGAAGGAAAAAATACAGATATAGGGTCAAATGCCCTCCAAAACAGGATCTGAAAGCAAAAGTAATCTTGGCTTAGATTTGGATTAGGCACCCTTCCAATATTTAGTTTTAATCTTTAGTGGAAATGTCTGGATGCTCAGATTAAAATATACTGTGCTGAACACTGGCTTTGCCCAGTTAAGTTGCCCCATCCCTACAAATGTGCAAGGCCAGGTTGGATGGGGCTTTGAGCAACAAAGTCTAGCAAAAGGTGTTCCTGCCCATGGCAGGGGCATTGGAACTAGATGATCTGTAAGGTCCCTTCCAACTCAAACCATTCTATGAATCCATTATTTATGGCCTCAATAGCAGCAGACCTACTCAAGTACTCTTCACTTCTGTATAAATCATGAATCTCAATCTGTCATGCCTATTGCCTGTTTCCCAAGTTGCCAACAAGACTTCAGCCTTTAGAGGACCCTCAGATCCTTCTCCAGAGAGCTGCTTTCCAGCAGGTCAGCCCCCAGCATGTGCTGGTGCCTGGCATTATTCTTCCCCAGGTGCAGGACCCTGCACTTGCCTTTGTTGAGTTTCAGACAGTTCTTCTCTGCCCATCTCTCCAGCTTGTCCTGGTCCCTTTGAAGGGCTGCACAGCCCTTGGGGGTATCAGCCACTTCTCCCAGCTTTGTGTCATCAGCAAACTTGCTGAGGAAGCCTCTGCTCCCTCATTCAAGTCTCTGATGAATACCTTAAACAACACTGGGCTCAGTACTGAACCTTGGCAGACACACCAGTGACAGAACTAGACTCTGTGGCACTGATCACAACCCTCTGGGATCTGCCACTCAGCCAGTTCTCAATCCACTCCCTCTTTTACCCATGTAACTGTTCTACTGGGTATGTGTGGCCAAATTTTGATAGTGGGAGTGGGGGCTATAGGGGTGGCTTCTGTGAGAAGCTGCCAGAAGATTTCCCCATGTTTGTCAGAGCCAATGACAGCTGGCTCCAGGACAGAACCACAACTGGCAAAGGCTGAGCCAATCAGAGTTGACAGTAACTCCTCTGTGACAACATATTTAAGAAGGGAAAGAAAAAAAAGAAGGTCACAGGTAATTGTGGCCAGAGAAGAGCAGAGTGAGAACATGTGACAGGAACAGCTCTGCAGACGCCAAGGTCAGTGCAGAGGGAGGGGCAGGAGATGCTCCAGGTGCCAGAGCTGAGATTCTCCTGCAGCCCCTGGTTCAGCCACGGAGAGGCAGCTGTGCCCCTGCAGCCCAGGGAGGGACATGGGGATGCAGAGATCCACCTGCAGTCCAGGGAGGAGACCCACACTGGAGCAGGTGGATGCCTGAGAGGAGGCTGTGACCCCATGGGAAGCCTGTGCTGGAGCAGGCTCCTAGGAGGAATCAGCAGACCTGTGGAGAGTGGAGCCCATGCTGGAGCAGGTGTAGAACTCCTTTCCCTGAGCAGCAGCAGAAACAACCTGTGATGAACTTACCATAAAATCCCCATTCCCTGTCTCCCTGTGCCTGGGGAGGGTGCAGATCTGAGAAGGAGATGAGAGGGGTGGGAGGGGAGGTGTTTTTAAGGTCTTATTTTGCTTCTCATTATCCTGCTCTGTTTTTGTTGGTAATAAACTCAACATCCCCAAATTGAGTCTATTTTGCCCTTGATAGTATTTGGTGAGTGATTTCTCTCCTGGTTTTTATCTCAACTCATAAACCTTTATATTTTCTCTCCCCTGTCCAGTTGCAGAGGGGAGTGATAGAGACGCTTTTTGTGGGTGCCTGGCATCCAGCCAGTGCCAACCCACTACAACTATCTTGTCTCAACCCAAGACCTTCCTCACTTTTACACTTCTGAATTTCTTCCTGACCTCAACAGGGAAGTGAGCACCTGTGTGTGGCTTAGTTGTCGGCTCTGGTTAAAACTCAACACCAGAAGCTGCACAGCCGCTGCCAGTTACACTCTCCATCCAAATTCATACCCAGTGAACTGCTTTTCAAGTGAAGAAGGTTCACATGGTAAATACTTTCCCTTTGCATGTATTTTCTAATGTCAGTACCTCCTCTTCCTGCAGGGAAGAAGCTCCTCTAAGATACTATCTAGGCTACACGCAATATAAGCAAATTTCAAAGGAAAGTAAAAAAAATGGCATGAGGTGAGTCACTCCTCCTTTCTGCTCCAGCCCACTTCTTTTCTGAAAGTTGTTCCAAATGTTTTTCCCTCTGGCTAGGCCTGACATTCAAAATGTTGCACATGAATATATTCACCACAATGACAGGACTTTTCTTGAGAAACCTTCAGACATCTGCTTTTACGGATTCCCAGAAAGGCCATCAGGAAACCTCAAAATATTTATATATTGGATAATCCAAACTTTTAAATGCTTATCCAAACCAATTTGAACAGTTAGATGTTTCAAGGTCAAACAGTCAATACAATCTCTGATTAGTAGTGCTCAGCAAATGGCTAAAGATTTTTTTTCAGGAAATACTGTCTAAACATTTTTTAAAATCTGCTGTAGCCATTTGATTCTATTTCTTATTTTTCACTTTCAGATCAACATTCGAGTGACTATATTTCATTAGAGCAAACAAAAATACAGAATAGAGATACTCACAATCAATGACGGTGCATTCATATGTACCACTAATCAAATGAATAGTGATTGCAAATAGTAGGGAAAAAATGGTGTGAAATACTGTAATCAAAAATGAAAAATAGAAACGTATAAGGAAATTCTAATACACTTGTGGGTTGCTTAGAAGCAGGAAAAAAAAGTAAATGGGATAAATTATTCATTATAAATTAGTTTAAAATCTGTAGGATTAAGGGGGAAAGAACAATTACACATGACATTTGCTGCAGGTCAACAAATAGATTCACTTGCTTTTAGTATCCAGACAGGTATCTGATTTATTAAATGGTTTATTTGAGAAGAAAAACTGTGTTGATTACTTTCTGCAAAAGAAAAGTATTTTTCCTAAAACATCATTTACAATATTATATTCAGATATGTGACAGTGAACTTTTCCTTCTACCAGCACAGCATCAGAGTTCTAGTTCTTATCTCAGCCCATAAGATACCAAAATTATTTAGATTGAACTTACAAACTTTTATAATATGACAAGAAATTTTCATTGCAAACTGGTGCATGATAGCAATCGCATATATTCCTAGCTATGGAATATAGATGTTGAAAGGACACAGGAGATGGAAGATCTCCAAACCATGTGAATTTTGACCTATAAGGCAGCATGTTTTTTTGCTGCTATCTAAGAAGGGGAAAAAAGCCACAAACACATATGTTTGTTTTCACTGGACTAATGTATCACAAATTAAACTGACTCTTAATTGCACCTATGTTTTGTGCTCCTGAGAGTGTATGCATTTCAAAAATATGGGGAACTGGATGAATGCCTTCCTAACCTTGATAATCCAGCTGCCTCAATTTCTCCTCCTGCTTTCCATATATTTACCATCCAGAAAAAGTGCAAGAAATGCTCCTTAAAAGGTATTTAATACTCTAGGACATTTACTAGTACAGTAAATGAAAAAAAGAAATTGCTTCAATTATAATCCTAATCTTACATTACAAGAGTTCTGTATCTGCACAGAAAGGAAGGTCTCATACATTTTGATACTAACAGACAATAATACACTGTCTGTCAAGGAAACGTATAGTTTTGAAATTCCATTTCTTAGCAGGATTTTTAGCTCATTCACTAATGGAAACTGTGTTGAGGTAAATAATATACAGGTAAATAAGGCGTGATGTTTTCCCCTCCTTTTTTGCTGCTGTTGCTCAGCTGTGATTCTTACAATTAACAGAATGTGCATCCCTGATTTGAAGTGACGGTGATCTAGTCACTACACTACAAATACACATGGTTGACTGAAGCTTTAAGAAC
Organism: Toxostoma redivivum; assembly: GCA_013397375.1. Lineage (NCBI taxonomy): Eukaryota > Metazoa > Chordata > Aves > Passeriformes > Mimidae > Toxostoma > Toxostoma redivivum. Next base: position 1,996,030 of record VXBI01016726.1, read on the forward strand.
AAAGAATAATTTCTGTTTCATTCTCCCTTCTTCTGTTCTATGAAGACTATTAATTGAATAAAAGTGCATCTTTCCCTGGTGGTAGGATTAGGGAATAGATTGGATGTTCATCTTACTCTTGGACTTGCCATGACTGGAAAAATTCAGAGATCGTATTTGATAGCACTTTCTTCTCTATTTGGATATCTGTTGTTATGGTGATAGTTCCAGAAGGAAACATTAATGAGGATGACTTGAAAGCTTTGATGTGTACAGCACAATTATTTTTAACAGCTCATAAGAAAAGGTGGCAGTCAGTTAGTACCGCTCCTGGCTAAAGACACATTATTGTATCAACTTTCATGAAAACGACCTGAATTTCTATTTGTTATGTATCTCTAACACAGTGCTGAATACAAATATGTAATAGAAAGGATTTGGAACGCCAACATGCCTCACTCCCCCCCCCACCAATTTTCTCACAAAGGATATAAGCTGTTATTCTTAGGAACTTGGTTACAGTAAAAACTGACTTTAAGTATACAACACAAATTTTAGAATATCTGTACTGTTCTTTTGTGACACCCCAAGAACCATCCAGCATGATCTCTCATACACAAAACTAAGCTATGAACAAATCTACAAAGCCACATCACCCAGCACAAGCCTGCAGACACATTGCATCACCCAAACTGCTGTTCACCTGCAGGGGAAAAGCGTTAGAGAAAGGAGCTTTCTGTCTGGACTATCCCATCTGGGAAGGACTTGATGTTCATCACAGAGCTTGGCTCACACGTTGTGAATGGAGGCATTTACTTACATAGTCCTCGTAGGCCTCGTGTGTGGGTGGCGGGGGTGGTCTGTAGCCCGGCACGGACGGGGCACCCCTGGCTCGAGGGGTGGGAACGCCTCTGGCCACCGGTGGGACAGGGAGCGCTCCACGCGTCACCGGCGCTCCTCGGGGTGCTTGGGCACCTCGTCCCGGCAGCGGGGGAGGAATGGCACCCCCACGGCCCCTGCGGGGAGCAAAAGGGAATGAGTGCTCTGGCGTGTGCAGCGAGGGAAGACATGCGTGTGCTGCCCCATTTTAAAGGCTCTCACGTCTTTACTGCTATTTAAAGCACCATATAACTCTGGGGTTTTGGCAGCTACAATGTCAAGCACTTTTAGGCAATATCTCAGGCAGAACTCATACTATGGAAAGGCATTATTTTTAAACCATCCAGTGCCTTTTGCACCTGATCCTCTTGTTGCTTGTGCTAATAAAATTCTGAATCATTGTAATTCACAGGGTTGCAGAAACTCCAAAGCAGTTCTAGAAGATGAAGAAAATGAGGAACCTCTTCTGTTGATTTCAAACTATTTTACAAGAGCAGTCATCACTCTCATTTTCATGTTTAGTGGTGGGTGGGAGAAATGGATTGGCAGAAGATATTGCAGGACAGCAGAAACTTGCAAGGCAAGGTAGATGAAGAATATAAAAGGAGAGGAATAACTTTTTCTCCTGTCTAATTTAGTTCAGCACAAAGGACTGGTAGTGTGGGATTCTACTTTTCCCCACTGCACAGAGAGAACAGAGCATATAGACAAGCATGAAAACAGGTTTAGCATCACCTGGCTATTTAGGCTATATCTCCCTTGCTGTACAAACTAGAAATCAGAAGAAGCTGTTATCATTTAAAAAATGATGAAATAGAAGGGGGTTAAATCAGGGTAGCAGTCTGTGAGTTTTGTTTCAGAGCAGTATGTTCCTGGGTACGCTGTCTTTTTGGAAGACTGTGAATGATAGGTATAGCAACTATGCATGACACCACAGTTGTGAATGGAACTCAGGTCTGTAGCAGTAGGAACTGTGGTTTGTTCCCTGCTGGGACAAACAAACCCATTGCATTAGCTTGTGATGTTCATTACTTTACTACAGGTTTCAGTGGGAGATTTTAGACTTGCAGAATCTCTGAATGGTTTGTGTTGGAAGGGACCTTCAGAGATTTTCTAGTCAAAACCCCATGCCTTGGGCAGGGACATCTCTTTTGGGTGCTTTGAACCCAATTTAAAAGCTGCAAGTTTGCTGCAGTGACATTCTGATCATCATTATTAAGTCAAGCTCTTCAGAGATCTTGGATGTAAGGAAGACTGAGCCCAGAAACTCTTTGAGTAGAAGATGGTCATGAATGCCAACTGCAAAAAAATTCTGTGTAAATACATCATACTACCAATTAAAAAGCTCGTGTCGGAAAAACTGATGGTAAACATGATAGACACCGTCAGGGACAAAACCTCAGAGGTCATAGGAAAGATCAGCCCGTTCAATTACTGAAGAACTCCTCTGTCAGCATAACATAAGGTACCCCCATATCCTATTTCCTTCAAAATAAGAGTCCATTTTTTAGGACTTATCTTGAAATGACCTCTTTGGAGAGAAGACTAGAAGTAGCTAGGTAACTTAGATGCCTGAAGCAATGTAGTTCTTAAGGGTTCACAGTGAAAAACAATTCTGAGAGAATGTTCTAAGATTTTACACTGGCCTTAATAACAAGCAGAGATTTATGTTATTTAGATATTAAAAAATACTTGGACATATTCACACCTCAATGTTTTTAGATTATGCAAATTCACTTGAAACTGATAACCCATCAACAGATAACATATAATGCAGTTTGTATATAAAGGTATATTTGTATATACATACAGTACAGCTGCAATATGTATAAAAAGTAATTATTTGGAAAATAAAATTACTCCTAGACTATGTGGCCTTCTCTGACTACACTATTATTTTGACTAAACATTTTATGCTACTGATCATACTGCCTTGGTACTAGCATAAAATATTCTTTCTTAGAAATATCCTTTTCCTGTCTTCATAATCTGCTCTTGTTTGTTGTCACCACCTGCACCCTGTGAACTGTAGATCAGAAAAGCTACAACAATAGAGATGACATAGAAAACAAAAATTTTGGTTTACTGACCAGGATATGTATGTAACTATCTTTTGTTTTGTTTTTTAAATGATGGGTTTTTTACTATTGCTTACACTTTGTAAAGCTATTAACATAATAATTTAAGTTACCACACCTTGAAGGAGCTGCAGGTGGTACACGGATCCCTCTTCCTCGAATGCCCCGTCCACGTGATGAATCCTCAGAACCGTTCAAATATGAGAGTTCTCTCAGCTGCTCCTGGCGAATTTCATCATTATAATCCTGAAATGCAAAAGGTGAAACTTTCTGAAACTTTGTATTTTGGCTGAGCTGGCAAACCACTGAAACCAGAAATTCCATGTATGGTGTTTCAGTGAATTGTTCTGCATTATCACTGGTATGCTGAAAAATTGAACAGGTAGAAGTGGACAACTACCCATAATATATGGACAGAAAAATGTATATGTATGGGTAGTGAAGGTGGTCATAAAGAGCATGAACACGCAAAAAAAACCCCACAAAAGGCAGAGAAGGCATAAACACACAGAAATGTATCTGTATGCAAAATGCAGATGGACTTTCACATACAAAAAGTCCTAATTTCAAGTGACTTGTAATTAGAAAAAAAAAAAGTGTTTTATAAATAATTTTTAATTTTTGGCTAACTTTCCTGGCTTTATGCACTTAAAACACAAATTCTACCTTATACTGCACATTAGAATGACTGGATGATTTAATACCAATTATCATCAGTGAATGTAGCCTTCACTTATTTTGTGTATCCTGAAAGGAGCTCTCTCTTTAGGAGTCAAGTAACAAAGCTATGTTTACTCTAGAAAAATTGTTGAATGAAATAAAATAAGCCTATTCCAAGTCAACAGGGTATTGACTTCAGCACTGCAATTTCTGTTGGCTCATTGAACAGAACACCAGATGAACTTCCTTTTCCTACTGATATAAAATAGAATCACAGACTCATAAAATGGTTTGGGTTGAAAGGGATCTTAAAGATCTAATTCCAAGCCCCCTGACACAGACATCATGTTGACTTCCTCTTCATTGGAATGCCTGATTGGAAGAGGTGATCTTTGAATATTAACTATGACTGTCAGGCCCCTTTTCCTTCCTTGGGTCTATCCCACTGCACTCCACCGAGCAGTTCCCTGGAGAGACCTAAGTCTGCTCTCCTCAAGTCCAGGCCAGACCTTGCTCTGCACTCTCCTCCCTGCCCTAAGGCTCTTGAACTCCATCATTTCATGATCACTGCAGCTCAGGCTAGCCTTGAGCTTCGCCATTCCCACCAGCCCCCCGTGTTGGTGAGAACAAAGTCCAGCAGAGAGTGTCTCCCAAAGGCTTCTCTAGCCCTTGGAGAAGGAAGCTATCCTCAGTGTATTCCAGGAACGCATCTGCCCCGCTGCGTTGTCTCTCCAACAGATGTGAATGTTGAAGTCCCCCATGAAGACCAATACTTGTGAACCTGGAGCTGCTCTTTTCTGTCTATAGAGTGTCTCATCCACTATAATACACAATAATAGACACATTTACTTACTTTATGTTTGTCTAAATTCCTTTGTCAGAAATTCCCTTTTTTTAGCTTCCTTCCATTTTATCTAACATTTTACAGGCTGATCACTGTATAAAAGTCCGCTGCAGCAGCCAACTCACTGGCAGCACAGCTGTGTGACAGCTAATTATTGTTTCAAAACAGAAAGGATTATTGAATGTCAGCTCTTCTGCCCTTCCATCCTTCCACAGGCATGCCATTGACCGTAATGCAAGGACCTGAAAATGCATTACAAGTGACACCTCTTTTAGCCAAGTTAAAGACCAAGCAAACAGTGAGGTGGAACTGAGGCCTTGCTCGTTCCTTCTCCTTCCTAAGGAGGCCCAGGAAATCTGTTTAAAGATATGACCCAGATCCTGCTGTCTTCTAAGAGTATAGGTCTGGTCACGATTTCCTTTCTAAATTTCTAGAGAGTGTAGCTGGAGAAAAATCTATTAATGAAATTCAGAAAATACCCCTATTTATACAATATAGTGTGTGATAACTGCAGCGCAATCATAATTAAAAATAAAATTATTTATTTTATTTGGAAATCCCTAATATGATAATAAAATACATAATGGCTTTAATTTCATACCATCCCCAAATCTTGTACATTTTTCTATTCTTCTAACACTAATAGTTATAAGCCAAAGACATCTTCTAAATCAATGTGCTCTGTAAAATACAGAGGAAAAAACACACAATCAACGAGATCACATTTACAGCAATTGTTGGAACAGGTACCATTTACTGTGCCCTCCTCTTAATATCATTTGCTATTCATACTGGCTTTACAAGGATTAGGACTTCAAACTTGCTGACTGAGTTTATCCTCCAGATTCCACACTGGTGCTGAGACCGAACTTCATTAATAATGTAGGTACATTTTGTAAGAGGAAAATGTGGGGGGAAATAAAAAAAAAGAAAAAAAAAAACCAAAAAACCAAACAAACCAACCAAAACAACCAACCAAAAAAATAATAAACAAAAAAATAAACAAAGGACCTGCAAGGGGACAGAAAATGGAATTTCTGTGTTGCTACTTTAAACCCCTTTCTTTTGGAATATTGCTGTATAAATGAATTCTACTAGAAATTGCCTCAAAGAAACTATTACTCCTTCAGGTAAAAATATAATTTAAAATCTTGGTATCCTTAAAACAGAAAATCCAAATCAAATTTATAATATAGAACAGGATCTGTAAAACTTCACCATTCTGTTATGCAATACTCTCAGTTTCGGCATGCAGATTATTTGCTGCGCATTCTGTTAAGAAACATACAGGGACAAGTCTCTTGAAAGAGAATGATTTAATTAAAAGTATAACTCTTTATGGATAATTTATCTTATGGGCTCCTTAAAAAGCATAGTAAGGATTATAATTTCTAAACCTAAAACCTGAAGTTTTCAGCAGAAATACTCACTTTGCCTCTTTCATTAAACAGAAATGTAAGACTGAATTAATCTTTCATAGCTGCTACAAGTATAGCTAGAGTCAGGGTATCTATCCTGATGAATATTTAATTGAATGAGTTCAGAGCCCAGCACATGAGCAAAATTATCTGCTGATGTTTCGTATATATCTAGTCCCAAGAAAGAGTACATGATGTTTCAAGACATACCTATACTGAACGAAGTACAAGGAAGAAGTTATACTCTACAGTAGTATATTTTGTTTCAGAAAAAAACAACCTCCTTTTTTATGTTAATATAAGCTCTTGAAAAATGTCCTGTACTTCATAGCTTTGCCAATAGCTTTCTAATAGTCTTATAGCTATTCTTACAGCTAATAATCTACATTAACTTATATATTTTGCACTTCTTTATATCCTTAAATACATTACTACCTATAAACATCTTTTTCATTTATTGCTGATAAGGAGGCTGCAATCGACTTGTATCATGGTGGTCAGAGTTTACTAACTGTGAGCTAACCTCCCACGCCCATGACTATTCACCTAAACATATATCTTGACTTTAGAAAGGTGAAGGATTTTCAACATCAGCGAAGTCATAGCACCCAGGGTTACCATAAATTGCCATGTTTATGTAAATGCCTAAGAAACCAAATTGCATGTTTAGATAAAACATTTAGTAGTCCAGAAAACATCAACATGTTTACCCCGAATTACCACAATTATGTTTATTAATGAAGGTTTGGAGTGATTAATTAGGTTGGTTGCCTTGACTATTGCAGGAACAAAGAAAACCCATGTGCAGGTTTTCCAAAGGACATCAGAATCTGGCCAGTGGCAGCTCACCCACAGGCTGTTCTGGAAGCACTGACAGGAGGCACAGCAAAGAGGAGAAAGCACATAAACTGCTACAGAACTCAGTAAAGCGTTTTGGTAAAAAAAAAAGCAAAGTATGATGCAAGTTGCAAAACCTGATCTGAATTAACAAGAACATGTAGTGACAAGGAAAGAGAGTTAATAAAGAAATCAAAAGGTAAGGCATAGAAAGACCAAAAGGATTTAGGAGATATGTTTCTATCATTACCATAACAAAGGCTCATAGAAGTCAAGGATAAATCAATCCCTTAAGGACAGTGATCTCCTGTCCTGATGTACTCATCCCATTTAAGTTCCATTATAATTCTATTAATAAATATCATTACTCTTATCTGTGACAGCTGAATTTCATTCTTACCAGATAGTTAGGGGAAGAGTAATTTAGGTTACATTTAAACTACCTTAAGAATGCAGAGTTATACATGTCAAACTAAAATGATAATCACAATATTTCACACTGACAATTTTGAAGCCTGAATAGGGTACACTTTCACTCCCATGCATGTAATATCCTCTGAAGCTCTGTGTTGCCAGCATTGAGCACCACATTCTCAGACATATGTTTGCCCATCTTGCCATGCTCTCTTCCTGTGCTCAGGCAGCAAAGAGCGAACAGGAGGTGGATTTGGACTCCTGCAGCATTTCTGCATCCTGCCCAGCTCTTCACATCAGCAAAACAATTCCAGGGCTCTGCATTTTCACAGATTCACTGAAGCTAGACAATCTCCCCTAAATTCTGTTGGTGCTGCCTTGGGGCTATTTTCAGGCAGCTTAAATTCCAATTAGGCTAAAATTTCCATTGAGTACATGCTTCAGAAAACTCACAGCCAGAAAATGGGACACAGAAGACACAGTGAATTTTAGGTGGATCTAGGTGATGGGGGTATATAGCCCTTTTTGGTTTTTTTGGTTTTAGATACATTCTAATTTTGGACACTAAGAGAGACACTGTCCACGTGCCCCCTTCTGTATATTGGGAAGCACTAAAGAACAGTGAAAATAACTGATGATGAGCAGTTCCTGGAGTCCCCTGCTTCTTTGTGTTCTCTGTAGCCTTACAATGGTAAATTGTGCTATGCTTCAGCTTCAGAGCATAGTGAGAACCACTTATCTGGACTCATGGGGTCAGGATCTGCAGTTCAGTACACTGAAGACGCCAATAACCCTGGAATTCCCACTTTTTACTTAAGTGCTTTAATATCAGACTGTTACAATGAAGAATAGTACTGGCTGCTTAGTACTCAAAGTACTTCACACACTAAATCCTGAGTTGACAAGAGATATTTTGCATTTCTTGTTACTTTTTTATATTTTAAAATCCTGTTCTAAAACTCCAGTGCAGTCAAATATAAACACATTGAACTTCTTCCTGCACGCATCAATAGCATTTATCAGTGTCAGGTTAGGAAACTTAGAACAATTGTGCCAGGTAGATTGGATAGCCCTCTCCATCACCTAAAATTTGGGTGAGAGTGCCTGAGGTGGGCATACAAATTAATTGCTGGAACTGAGTCAGAGTAACCCCTGGTATCAATCTAGGCTGTGAGAATGAACAGATCAAGAGCAGCCCTGATGAGAAGGACCTGGAAGTGCTGGTAGATGAGAGGCTGGCATGGCAATGTCAACTTGCAGCCCAGAAAGCCAACCCTATGCTGGGCTGCACCAAAATCAGCGTGGTCAGCAGGGTGAGGGAAGGGATGCTGCCCTACCTGCAGGGTCCCCAGCACAGGAAGAACAAGGACCTGTTGGAGTGAGCCCAGAGGAGGGACACCAAGATGATCAGAGGGCTGGAGCACCTCTGCTATGGGGAAAGGCTGAGAGCTGTGATTGTTCAGCCTGGTAAAAAGAAGGCTTTGGAGTGATCTAATTGTGTCATTCCAGTACTTGAGGGGAGCATATAAGAAAGATGGAGAGACTTCTTAGAAGGGACAAAGGCACAGGACTACTTTCAAACTGAAAGAGTAGGTTTATATTAGATATTAGGAAAAAATTCCTTACTGTGATGGTTCTGGGGCAATGGGACAGGTTGCCCAGAGATGACATGGACGACCCATGCCTGGTAGTGTTCAAGGCCAGGTTGGATGGGGCTCTGAATAACCTGGTCTAGTGGGAGGTGGTTGGAACTAGGTGATCTTTAAGATCCCTTCCAACCCAAGCCATTCTATGATTCTGTGAACTGCATCCTTAAGCTTCATGCTTTGTCTTTCTAATACTAATTTGAAGTCCACTGTAAAACAAGATTCATCTGTAGCTGAGCCCATGCCCAACCAAGCAATCCTTACAAAGTTTATTAGAACTGGCTCTAGCCCACCCTCCCTGGGTGTCTGATGGGTATGGCATATGTTCTCCACAGCTCAACTCCCACAGCTATTTTGATGTTCCTAGATAACACCCATGCTTACTGAACCCATGTTTAATGTATATGCATGGTTTCCTGGTTACCTACAGTCAAAGCCATCTGTTAGGATGGCTCTTTGCCCAATCACAGATTGTCCTGGTTATCACACCAGAACATAGCTGCCAGGTAATGATGGGCTTAGATGGACAGCCCGCAGTGCACCACAAGTAACAAAGCTTCTGCCAAAATGACTCCAGTACTGCATTAGCAACACCTCACATTTGCCCACATATATTGGCACTCTAGTAAGGCCATTTTGTTTGCATGCAGTTCTCTGGCAGACCCCAATAAAGACATACAAATATAAATATAATCCATCTGAGCCCAAGGAAGAAATTACTTTCTCTAAGCAATCAGCCACTTAGCCAGATCCATAGCCGTAAGTATTAGGCACTTTCACTTGCCTCGTATGCAAAAAGATGCTGTCTTTACCTGCTTAGAGTCTGACTGAAAAATAAACCTTAATTGTGTAGATCACCCTTAGAGATTGAAACACATAAAACAGACCATACATTTCTTTGAGTAGCAGTTTGAATGTGTTGCAGCCAATATGAGTTTCAGCTTCTAAATGCCTATGGGCAGAAAACAAGAAGACATAAGCTAGAGCCACGTACACTTGCCTTTGAGGTTAGTTGACAGCTGGGGGATTTGTCAGCTTGCCACAGAGAGCACTCACCCAAGCGTGGATGTCATTTTTCTCTTTGAGCATGCACAATTAAATCTGCCTGGCATCATCAGCATGGGGCACCGCTCTCTACAAGCAGTGTGGAAGGGAGGGGGGTGTTTGCTCCTTGGCATCTGAAGAGAAGCTGCCAGTCCCAGAGTGGAAATTATGCATAGGCAAAGTACTAAGAAACTTTGACCCAGATATTTCAGTCTTTGAACAGAGCAAAATAAGTCTCAGCTAATTCTATAATCAAATTTAGGTTTTGTTTTTCATACTAAATAGACCTTTCAATAGAAGATTATTGCAGTTTACATGGAAATGCTGTTTACCACACAAAACAATCACACTGAAGATGGCTGCATGGGTTTTGAAGAACTTGCAAGAGGCTGTATTAAATTTCAACCACTTACCCCAATTTGTTCCACCCTTCTTGCTCAGAGGCCCCACACAAATGGATACTGTGGTCTGTAATTCATCCAAATGACAGTTATGCTGCCACAGAAGCCAGTTAGCTGACAGCTCCCTATCCCTGAATTTAATTCCAAGTGAGCTCTGGCTGCCAGAGACTTGTGCTCATTTACAGCTGTCACTTGAAAGAGACTTATAACAGAATTGGTAATATGAACAGAGGACATACAGCAGGCTATAGGAAGGGTGGTGTAGCCACCTAATCCTAAAGAAATTGTTATGGGTTCCAGCTGGATGTTTACACTGACTTCTAGGAAGTAAGGGGTGTGATATGGCTGGTCTTCCTCCAGGAAAACCCAGTTGCTTCAAAGGAAGCAGGGAGAGGGGTAGGACTGCCACTGTTCTCCAGCTGTTTGCTGAAACTCTGCTACTAATGAGATCATTACCTGCTCTTAAGGCTGGAGTAACTGTCTGCTATAATTTACACTGAAACCAACACAAGTAGCAAGCTATACATAGTACATATGCAACTTTTTTTAATTCCAGCTATGCCAGGTGAGACCCAGATTGCCTGCTGATGACCCACTGCAGTAGATTTGCAGCTCTCTACTCAAGGATAGCAGGGATGGCACCAGCAGCCAACAAAATTCAGATGTGTTTACTCTTGTTTAGTGTGCCTGTCTCATCCAGCCTGGCTACAGCCACACTCCTTCAGTCCCATGTGGCACAGTAAACAAAATATGCTGCTCGACCTGAGGAGACTAGAAAGGGCAACCAAGAATGAGAAATCTGGGCAAGAAAGTAACTTACTACAGGTCTGTGGAGTGCCCTTTCTTTTACAGCTTCTGAATAATTTCAGAACTTTAAAAAATGCCATTAGGTAATAATCTGTACAGGTTGATAGCATATAATACATTGGAATGGAACTTGACACATGACACAGGAACTAGTTTTTAAATCAATTTTAGTGTTTTTTTTTTACTTATTGCAATACAGGATTATGATAACATGAACTGTCCTTGGAGTAAGGACTGTCTTGGCAAGCACTAAGTCTATTTTACAGATGCAGAGCAGAAATTTCTTAATTATTCTGCTAGTATATACTGAAATCTGTTAATAACCATAAGTCAGGAGATAAAGAATACCTTAAATTCCAGTTACCACAGACCCAGTTGTAACATCCTGGGAGCAGAAGCTGGCAGAAGGGCGATTCATTATAGTCAGCACTCTCTTGACAGAGGAGCTGTGGGAATGGTAGCATGGCCTGTGTTGTTGGTCCTCCATTCTTCTAGAAAACTGACTGCTCCAGACTGACCCGGGTTGTGGTTTATATTCTGCTGCATGCAGGACCCTTTAGGAACCCTGAATATCTCTCTGATCATCCAACTTAGCCATAGTTTGTGTCTATGAAGTTTTTTTGTAGGCTTAGAATAAACAAGACCACCCAGGTCACTGACGGCTGGAGCAGCATTGTCTCCACTCCGGATGGCACTGCACCAGAACCACCACTGCCTGGCATAGCTGCTTGGCAGAGAACAAACTGGTGGCAATGCTGGGCTGACTGCAAAAGAACGGATGGAGACAGAAACTCATTCTGGGAACCTCAGGCTGCCAAGAGGGCTTGGCTTTGGAAGGCAGCAGAAGTGCCTCGGCATTTTCCCTAGCCAGAGGTTGAAACAGAAAACACAGTATCTCTATTTCTCATGCACTCCTCCTACACAGCAATCTGACTAACCCAAACTAAACAGCATAGCACATCCCATCCAGTACCAATACTTTTTTGCATAGTAAGAGGAAAAAAAAAAAGATTCATGCTGGGAAGATGGTCTGTAATAGCATCATAAAAATATAAGAGCAATTTTCACTGCTGGAATCAAAGATATTTCCAATCTGCTTGGTTTGAACTGCTATAACCTAAATTAGTTTCACTGCTGATAGATTTATGGATAGCCAGTGTAATGGTACAGAGGGCAATCACAGGAGAAAAAGCAGGTATGCAAGGAGTCCCCCTCTCTATACTAAATTCAATAAGCATGAGGAGAAGACAGTGAAAGAATGTTGCTATTGAATCCCAGGGTCACTATCTGAACTGTCACAGAAACTAAAAATATTAAAAAATATACATTTAGCTTTCTGAAGTTTATGCCTAACTTCATGTACCAAAGAGTAGATATAAATAAATAAGCAATAGTGAAAGGAAAACAAACATATCAAACAAGAAGAGGTGAAGTCATGACAGTGGAAAACCAAAGCAAATGGCAAGCTCAAAAAATTAGCAACAAATACATACATTTAAAATAGCTTATTTAATAATCCCATTAGGAGGGTATGCATCAGGTGTAAGATGTTTTAAGTTTGATTTTTATGAGATTGAGATTTGAAACAAAAGGAAAAATTATTAAGGAAATAACAAGGAGTAACAAGAGGTAGAAAATAATTTACAAAGGAAAGAGTAGACCATGTACCAAGCACAGATATACTCATTCCCAAGTCTCTCTGCTCTCCTTAAAATACATGGTATATGAAAGATTACAAACGAAAAGTATAAAACTAAGTAAATAAATAATGCAGCCAGATCTAGGTGAAAGTATGATGAAAGGATGGTCAGAGTTTCAAGCTAAACAATTTAATATATAGCATGATAAAAATGTAATCAGTTCTACATTAGTTATTTAAGTTGAATATATTTTATTTTGCTATTGCATAAACCCTTTAAGTAATTTTATCCACCAGGATATTTATAGCATCTTAGTGTCTTCTCTTTTTTCTCTGTAGCATATGTTGAATAAGGTATTTTAGCAAAATTACCACCTTTTTTTTTTCCTATTAACAGAATATTATCTAATTCCTGCTTATTACCAGTAGCAAAAAGTCTTTTTGCTTCTTACATTTCTTCATGGCTGATGTGTCTACCCTACCACTCCCCAGGTACCTGCACAAAAAGACTAGCTTCAGATCAAATACAAACTCTACAGGTTCAAGTGGAAAAGTGAAATAAGTTCCCTGGCTGAAGGACCTGCTCACCGAAAATAACTGAACAGAAACAACTGAAGACCAAGCCCAGCTATTAATCACAGAAGTGACAGTAAAGCAGAGGAAGAGATGTAGGCTGTCATGTAGAATGCTGCCACATTTTCCAAGTAAAAAAATCTATTTATAAACAGCATCCAGAAGCAGAAAAACAGCTTCCAAACAGTTGCATTTATAGCAAGATATTCCATTTAGTATATGAGAGTCTGTATTTCATCTCAGCTTTTGCATTCACTCTAGTGTTGCTCCAAACATGATATATTCCTACATCAGGTAACCCTAATGATATTCACTGGGCACAGATGCAAACTGTATTCTCAAGAGGAAAAGCACAGGCATATTGAGAAATGTAAATGCCACAAAAAGAAGTCAGACTTAACTATCATATTTTGTACATAATAATAGACTCATTAGCATATAACTTATTCAAATCCATTTCTGACTTTCCAGTCCATTGGTGTATTTTCTTAAAAATGTTTTTTCTTGAGACGTAACATGATGGAATTTATTCTAAACTTTAAAGAGTTTCATGATGACAATCTTAGCATTGAAGATTAAACTCCAACTTCCTGGTATCTGAACACATTTCCTGTAATAAAAGAAAAAGTAGTATTCAATAGTTTTCTATCTTTTCCAAGAAATGGGATCAGTAATTATACATGCTACTGAAAGGGAAAAAAAGGGGAAGAAGGTAAAATGGGTTTGGAAGACACATGTTCAGTTTCTTTCCAGTACACATTATACTGTTATAGACATATCAAAGTATTTGAAAAGTGACCCTACCTAGCTCCTTACTGCACTCCATGAAGTTTTGCACATGCAAACATTTTAATATTTTTGATAATACTTACATTTTAGTATTACTTATATTTTAATATTTCTAATATTCATATCATATATACTTATATTTACAATATTTGTATAATGGCATATAAGAACATATATAATTAACCTCCCTGCTTATTAGAATATACATCACTGAAATGTATAAAAATATCTAGGTCTCTTTGAAGCTACTAATCTGGACCCTTATCAAAGAAAAGCCTTAATAAATTGAATTCTGTGCTATGACTCAGAAATCTTCAAAAAGGGAATTATTAAGATACTTTCTTTTTTATTCACAGAGATTTTTTTCTTCTCCTTATAGCAGAAAATGCACTTATGATGACTGGATGAAAGGAAAGAATCCTCACAAAACATTCTCCAAGCCAGATGTTAATCACTCTTTTACATTAGAACTATATTCTTCAGTCTTTCCTAAATAGCTAAAGAAAGAAGTTTATGTAATTGTTTATTAAATCTATGTGAAAGCAAGTGTACATATTTAAAATACAGCATATATTGACATCTGGTTATTAAGTCAATACTATTAATTACTCATATGGCTAACATCATCCTGGCCACAAATTTCCTTTCCTAAAGTCACAGTCTGAATTGAGATAGTGAAAATACGGTTGAGTAATTAGGAAATGAGACTTAAGGTCTCACCTTTTCTTTTTTAACCTTAAAATACAAGGGCAGATTGAGGAGGTGTTACATGAGTAAGCACAACTCCTATGCTCTGAAGAACTTTGCTGAGCTCAGTGCCACCTTAAAGGGACTCACTAATTCCATCTGGAAAGTGGATGCCAGCAGCTGTTAACCAAGTGCCACATAAGCTGAATTTTTCAAGCACATTTCCCATTCAGCACATACATGGAATGTTTGTTCAGAGCCCATGTGCGAGTGACACTGACTCCACCTGTGTTCAGTACTTAGGACAGTTACCTCACCCATAAAACCCCACAAACACACCCAAACCAGCACTCAGAACCTTGCTGTCTGATGATCCCAAGTCTCACATGATTTCACCGCAGAATCACAACTGAGGTTTGAAATAACTCTATATTCTTTACTATGAAAAAAAACCCTGCTGATTTCAGGGCACTTCTGTGACTAAAAGCTGGGCAGGTGACAGATTGTGGAGATACAAGGTTTTTCGTCAAAGAGCTAAAAATGTGACTTCATTTATTGTTTATCTAAAAATAATAGGTAGTGATAATAAGCCTCAGCTGTGATGTGAATACAAAATATTTTACCTGCAGGATGATTGCTGCAGTCTTCTATACTGCTAGAAAGTCTATGGTGAGCTATCTTAATATCAAAATATATGTAAATATCTTGCCACCTTACTTTGCATGTTTTCCAACCAAAAAATTATATAGACTTACACTGGAATTATGTGGAATTGAATACAAGTGATTGTGAACCCATTAGCTCTAAATTATTATTTAACCATAATTAACCCAGTTCTACATTATGGATTTTAGAAGCATGGTAGAAATCTGTGCTAGACAATCCTTCTGGTTTTCCATTCACTTCAAGAAAAATGTTCTAAATTTAAATAAATGTTTCAAGTTTAGGACAACTAAATACCTCATCTTTCAATATAATAATTCACTTCATCATAGAAAATATGAGTGGACACTAAAAGATAACAATAACTGCATCACTTGTTTTTTGAAGGAAAGAGTGCTATAAATGGAATTAAATGGAATGAACTGAGACTAATTCCCTTTTTTTTTTTAATAATTTGAATGATCAATTATTTTAACTGAAATGTATTTAATTAAAACCAAAATAAATTTATTTTAATTTAAGGTGTTTGCCACGTGTTTCAATGATTAATCTGGATAGGCACTGGATATCAATGTCTCATTATGCATTTATATTCAGCATAGCAAGCCAAGGCAAAC
This sequence comes from Toxostoma redivivum, assembly GCA_013397375.1. Lineage (NCBI taxonomy): Eukaryota > Metazoa > Chordata > Aves > Passeriformes > Mimidae > Toxostoma > Toxostoma redivivum. The sequence continues at coordinate 2,012,005 of VXBI01016726.1, forward strand.
AGATATGACTTCAAGGTGCTGAGTATTCTCAGTTTCCAGTGGCTGCAACTAATCCTACTTAGCAGCAAAGGTAGATTATTTTATTGAACTTAAGCTTTTCAGACCTGGGGTTTATGAGATTAAAGTCTCCAATACAGCTCTCTGCTGGGCAGGTCTCAGTAACCTACAGTTATTTACACTCATTACTGCTTGGGCTAAGTGGATTGGATAAAAACCTCATGATTCTCCTGGTTTCCTTAAATCTATAAATAACCTAGGTTGAAAATTTACATCTTAATCTGAAATTTCCATGACCAGGCTTTCCTGCTATCATGCCAGAGCCTCACTAAGGCATGCTGAGAATTAACATACCTGATATTGCTGTAAAAAACCCAAGAGTTTTTTCATCACTCAGCTTGGTGATTTTAGGGAAATCACTGGGAAATTTTAACTGCTCTCAGGTCTGCCCCTGTAGGTCTGTTCACTAGCATAAAAACCATTAGCTTTATTCTTCTACACACAATAACAATGAGAAGACAGATGTCAGACACCTCTTGCCTGTACTCTTTCCTTTGAGCATCCTTTTCTTTATTTCTGCTAAAGAAAGAATTTGACACTAATTTCCAAAAAAATGTTCTCAGGACAATCACCATCACTATGTTCATGCTAACTGCATGACAGTGAATTTATACTTTTTAAAAGTATTTGGCGAGCTCTGTCCTTTGTCTCAGGATTGTTCAATCTCAAGAACCCCAAAAGCATGCCAATCCCAACCCTGTACTTCCTTCTGTAGAAAGAAGAGAAGCAAAACAAAAGCAAAACTTTAATTCATTTAATTTCACCCTTTCTCTGGAGATTCTGGACTCTGCTGTAATAACCTGCTGCCCTTGAATGTCTTCTATGCTCCTGAAATATAGTAAAGACTATGATCCATATCCTTAAGAAAAATATTTTGAAGCATGAGTAAGCTGAGCGAGCTGTTAGAAGAATCTTTTGTAAATACCACAATATATATTACTGACCAGCAAGTCACTTTTCCTCTCTTACCAAGCATAGTCCATAGTTTTTTCAATATTTGGAAACGTCCAAACAAGTCTTTGTTAATACAAGCCCAGCATTACAAATGCCACATTTCTGCAATGGTCTGGGAAATGCACCAGGAATTTTCATTTTAAGTGGAAATTTCACCTAACTGATAGCCTTCAGGTGGGTTGATTTCAGATAGGCAGAGGTCAGCTGTCTGGGAGAATGTTTGTAAATATATCAGTTCTTGTCGAACATTTAAGCATAAACCTAGATATAAAGAAATTGAAGATACACCACAGAAATCAATTCAGTATCATTTCAAACACTGCCAGGTGCTCTGCACAAACCAGGAGCACTTCACATTTCTCCAGGTTTTGTTTTATTGGTAAAGCAATCTTACCTTCATCTCTCTAGAGCCATTTCCCAGCACCAACTTATAATATCCAGAACAAGGCTAAAGGCTGTATGTGCTACAGAATGCAATGCAATCCACCATCAACTCAGTTTTATATACTCAACATAGTAATGGGAAAATGTTGCCTTTTTCCCGCATCTTTTTTTAAACCAGAACAATCTGATCTGAGCTCAGGGACTGGTGGAAGACTCAAGCATGATGAATTAGAGTATGTCTTCTGTATCACATTGTGTCTCTTGGCATGGTGTAATTTCAGAATTTTCTATTTCCTCAAACATAATTTACAGTTAGTAGAATTATAATTTTGTTTTCTGTTTTCGGAAAAAAACCTCATTTCTTCCTAATTAACTCCTACTAACACTTTTTACTCTTCTTATCAGGGCCACAAGCCTGAAGGTTTGGAAAAGAGAATTTCCACACATCACCAAGGAAACCCCCACAATCCCGTTGAGAAATCAGATAATCAAGCACTCATGAGTATTTTTAAGTAGAAAATAATGTTTAGAATGATGTGACCAGGTGAACTTGTGTTCTCAAAGGTTTGGGAGTGGGCCCAGGTGTTGTGATCAGTGGCCCAAAGTTCAGCAGGGGTCAAGTCACCAGTGCTGTCCTCCAGGGGTCTGCACTGGATCCAGCACTGTTCAACTCTATTCATGAGTGGATGATCGAACAGAGCACTCCCTCAGCAAGTTCACAGGGGACACAGAACAGGAAAGAGTGGCTGACACACCAGAGGGTTGTGCCACCATTCAGAGATCCAGGTATGCTGTGAAATGGGTGAAGAGGAATCTCATGAATTTAGACAAGAAGTGCAAAGTCCTACACCTGGGGAGGAATAATGTAGGTCCCAGCATCTGCTGGAGGCTCACTGTCCTGAAAGCAGTTTCCTGAAGCTTTGCAGAAAAGGACTTTGGGGCTCTGGTGAACAACAAACTCACCAGGTACCAGCAACGTGCCCCTGGGCCACTGGCATCTTGGACTGCATTAGGAAGAGCACTGCCAGGAGGTCAAGGGAGGGGATTATTCCTGTCTGCTCAGCACTGGTGAGGCCACAACTGGCTGTGCCCAGTGCTAGACTTCCAAGTAGAAAGACACAGAGCTACTGGAGTGAGTCCACCATAGAACCATGGAGATGATTAAGGAACTGAGGTATCTTTGACAGGAGGTGAGGCTATGGAGAGCAGAAGGCCTAGGGGATCTCATCAGTGTGTAAAAATATCTGAAGGGAGGGAATGAAGAAGGAGCCGAACCCTACTCAGTAATGCACACTGACAGGACAAGAGCAGGACAACAGCTGCAAATTTAAACATATGAAATTCCATCTGATCATGCAATAGTTTTTTTTCTTTGAGTTTTTTTTTGTTTGTTTGTTGTTGTTTTTTTTTTTTTTTTTGCTTCTGTGAAGGTTCTGAACAGTGGCACAGGTTGCCCAGAGATATTGTGGAGTCTCCATCTCTAGAGATATTCAAGAGCTGTCTGGACACAGTCTAGGGTACCTGGAGGGGGTTGAACCAGATGACTTCTGGAGATTCCTTCCAGCTTCAACCACATTCTTATTCTGTCAGAAGAAGTCCTATGTTATAAATTATTTGATGGCTTAAAAGCAAGTTTCAGGTTCATACTAGGAATCCATACAAAATTCTGCAGCAGAATGACTCATTTCTCATGCTGAATTACACACTCCCAAAATGTGGGCTGAAGTAATTTTGGAAAAACAGTCTGTTCAGCTGTCATCACACTTTGCAAAAAATGTAAATTAATTTGCATTCACAGAATCACACCTCCTTTAAGATGCAATTTAATCTTCATAGTAGCTCTCTTTCTTTTAGGTCTGAGATTTTCTAGCCATGCAGGTTTCAGACCATCACATTAGAAAATGCCCAGCTAACACTTGCTAGGGTTTATTGCCATGTTGTATTTTGTTAAGGCAGCCTGCATTCACAGCCTTGTTTTGAAAGTACATGGTCATGCAGCCACAAAAGACTGGAAACACAAGACTTTTTGCACAGAGTTGTAAATCTGCTTGTTCCACATGCAATTGTGTGTGCCTGGAGTTGTGCATCTTGTATTCAAAAACACAGATTTTGCAAGGAACTAGGGCTCCTTGCTGTGAAAAAGCATTTGGACTTTTCAACATGGTACATGTTTCCTTTTCCTGTTTCTAAACATAGTCACAAGTCAACAATGTATCAAACTTTTTGATTCAGCGCAGAATGTGTTTCTAAACTACACCAATGAAAGGAAAATTCTGTAGGTTTTTTTTTGTTTTCAGTTCAAATGGCCATTTCAAATGCAGAAATATTGATGAGTCATGTTAGGAGCATTCAGATTTTTTGAAAGTGGCATTTGGCATACACCACTGGCAGCCAAAGAAACATTTTCACATACAAGCAGGTCTGTCTGCAGTTAAAGGCAGGATTTTAAACAGGAACTTATTTTTACCTTTTCCTTTTTACATCTTTGAATGATATTGAGGCAGCTTCACGAACAATTTGGTTCCTAGCATACAAAATCTAAGAAAGCCTAAGTGAATTCACACACTTCATGAATGCATTTAAATTTAAAAACAAACAATAAAAAAAATTCAGCACTGCATTATGCAGTTTCCGGGGAATAAAATGCTTGGATTTTGTTTTGTCCTTCCCTGAATGAAATGTATTCTAACTGTAAATATTTCTACTATGTCAGTTGATACATAAATATGTCTATTGATCCTCTGTACTGCCAAATAGTTCGTGGTTTTATTAATGCAAAATAGAGTTGTTTTATAGCAACTAAGGGCTAAAATCCTGTTTTACGGGAAAACTTCAGTGTTCAGATCAATGATCTGAGCCTACAGGCGACTATAACTAGGACAGGAAGAGTTCTAGAACATGATTTTCACACTAACCTTTGAGAAAGATTATATTCTTTTTTGTCTCCTAATGACAATGGTTTTGTTTCTCATTGTGGAAACCTGATACAATAGCCTAATTATCTGCAAAACAAGTATCTTTGGAGTTCATCATCTTTGGTTATTTTGCTTTGTGATTTGAATTGTTTGCTATTCAGCCCTGAGTGCTGATGGGGAAAATACACTATTTGCTCCAGTGAAAACTACAGAATCTAGTTGTCACCAGTGATATGACAAGCTGCCTTCTAGAGCAGATGTTGGATAATGAATTTCCTGCATTAAGACAGCAGAGTACTGCAACACTCAATACACCAGATGTATAAGTTATGGAAAAATGCTCATCCATTTAAGACACTGATGTGATTACATAAATTTTTCAAGTAGAAGTACGATATAAATCATCTAACATTATCAGTACTTCTCACTTTAACACAGGTACCAAGTCTGATATAAAATTACCATTTCTATCTTTCACATTCATCTGGCACAGACTAAGAAGATGCAGTAATAAACCAGTTCACCAGTTCCTAATTTGAAATTAATTATAGGATTGAGTATTAGCACAGTCTAGCTCCACAGAAATGTCTAATAAAGTTTTCATGATATCACACATTTTTTTGCCCAGGTATGCTCTTTCATTCTAAATACAGTATACAGCTGTGCTGATGATTTATCAAGGTTAAAGGGTGAAAGAAAAATGGATCTCAAACACATTGCTTTCAAAATGAAAATTTCATTGCAATGGGTTCCATCTGAACCACATCCACAGGTTTTTTTTTTCTCTCATTATTCCACTAAAAAGAGTGTTTTTAGTTGTGTGAACCATCTTATAAAAGACCGTTCTTTGTTGGTTTTTTTCCATTCCCTGGAATAAAAGATTAAGTTCTATATGATGGATAATATGGTAATTATTTTAGAACATATCAAATGTAACAATATGAATTTCTTATCAGACAAATTCAGCTCTTCAGTGCCACTCAAGCCTGCATATAATAACATGATAATGATGTTTTGTGCTATAATCCTGCATCATTTAATGTCCACTTAAGCTTTCAGATAAAATGCATAAGGAAGAGATTTTCCTTCACTGTTTTAGCATTTTCTGCCTATGATTAAGTACACATGATTATGCTGTTGCACTGATTGAGATGTCAATTTGGCATGAGGACATTTGGTAGGAATTATGTTTGGTTAAAGTATTCAGTATTACATGTCGTTCCTCTAGGCTGAGAATGCAATGCTATTTAAAATCTCAAAAACATCAAACAATAAAAAAATATATATATGTGTATGTGTACATATACATACATACATAAATACATGCATATACAATCATGCACATATAGAGAAAAATACCCATAGATGAAAAGACTTCCAGATGATTTGTTATTATAGATATGCACTCTTCTAGAGAATTTCTCTTGTCTGCATAATACAAATAGGAAAATCAAAAAGTATTAATCAATTTTCTATTATCTGTTTTTAAGAGAATTCCAATGACTTAGTGATTAGCCTCTTTTTTAAAGCCACACAAAATATTTTGGTTTAGCTCTCTGCTGTTTATATATAAAATTATACATACTTCAGCAAGTTAAACGACTTTTTGCAATCATAGTACCCATATTCAGCCATTAATTATTTGAAGAACAGCATTAAAAGATCACTATTCTGTATCAAATACCGTTGCCATACCAGAATTGCTGTAGTAGAGGAGGAATCTGAAAATCATGACTTTTTTAATGATCACTGTAACTAAAAGTTATTTCAATCATCTGTTGTGCACTTACACATAAAGCTGACATTCTTCTTTGTGAGTTTTATTTTAGTCTTTATTTTCTCATTGAGGTTTTTTTGAGTATTTTCCAGCTACACTAACTGGCACTGATCTACCCTGCAACAAGTGAATGGCTCTGTATATTCTTATTTGTACTATGTAAAGCTGGTGCTACAGATGGAGTTTATTTGCATTTATGCTAATCAAAACTAAGAAAGAAACGTAGTTAGGACTTGTTGACTGACCCTTCTTTTACAAGTTTATTTTTAAAATTGCTTTCAGTTTTGCAGGTATTTAAAATCTGACTAAACATGTAAACAAAGTAAACATTTAACTGAGTAACATTTGGATGTGCAATGTCTGTCTCTGCCTGAAAGTGTAAATTGTATTTGTCTTCAGAATAAAATACGAGAAATATGGGAATATGAGAATATGGGAATGGTTTTGTGATATGTCCCTTGGTACCAATATTTATCTGGATGTGCAGGAATTTTCTTTAAGAAAGACAGGAATAGAATAGAATAGAATAGAATAGAATAGAATAGAATAGAATAGAATAAAGTCTTTTAGAGACCATCTAAGACAGTCTTTAACTAAATGGGACGAGAGAGTAGACTGGAAACCTTAGGGCAGAAAATGTCCTCACATAGGGATAGATATATGGTATCTGATCTATCAACTTATTTTTTTATTTTGCTTCTGGTTTTGATGTTTGCCTGACTCTTTCTAGTATGATAGGCGTATTTAAAATAGATCAATTTCCCTTGTATTTAGTGGTACATGTCTGTGGCGGGTGTGTTTTTTTGCTTGTTTGGGGTTTTGTTTGTTTGTTGTTTTTGTTTTGTTTTTGTTTGGTCTTGTTGCTTTTCTTTCGTTCCTTTAGAACAGAAAAGAATTGGTGGTTTACACAGTAACTATATAGAAGATGTGTCAGCTATACAGCAGGCTAGCTATCTAAAACAACAGGATTGCTCATTCATCCAGATTTCTTAAGTCCATTCGCCTGATAGGAAAGGTACATGAAAGCTTTCAAAGGCCAAATTACAAAATTTCAAATACAGTCCAAACTACTGAACACTTCCATGTGATGTCTGTTGGGTATTGGCCATGAAATGACCTTGGCAGAGCTATTTACACCAATGTTTTAGATGCAAGATCTAACCTGGAGCAAATAAAAAGGCATTTAACACATCAAAGTCTGCATAAGTAATCCCTCTCATTCTTGGACTTCGGCTTCCACACAGCAAAGTTCAGAAAACTATCAGGAAGGTTTAATAATTACAGTTTCTGTTACTCAAATAGAACAGGCTTGCTATAATGAAATAAAACACTATGTCTGCATTCATGCAAATGAGTCAGCTGACAAAATATGTTTGCTGTAAAGATTTCATAATTGTTTTAGGAAGACTACCACAGTATGTGACATATTACAGAAGAATAGATATTAGTATGATGGAGTTGCAGCCCATTTATGTTCTACAGTATTGTAATGCTCTTCCTTTGCTTTACTTAAACACCTGAACAAGCATACACATGTTTAAAGCCAGCCTAAACCACAGATTTCTTGATTTTTACTCCCAGGCTTCTACTAAATGTGGCAGTAGAAGTAGCTGTTTCTTAGGTATTGCATAGGAAGCAACACCATGTGCAAATATCTGTCAGAAAATTTCTGTTCAGTGATACAGAAAAGGCTGTAGATTGGTTTTCATCTCAAATAACATTTATTTTTCTACCTAACAGAAAAATCTGAGGAAAGTAGACCAAGGAAAGTGACATCTGACTCCAGTGAATTTTCCTAACAAAATCAATCTGAATGCCTTTAGCACAAGTTTGAAGAATAGCATACCAGAAGTTATTAAACATTCTTCTAGTAACCACGTGAGGTTGTGCCAGTTCCAGTAATCACTGTCTGGCACATCAAATAAATCCTGGAGTCATAACTGCTAACTAGAAAGGCAAATATAACCTTTCTAGTCTTTCCCCTGGAAAGTCAGAGCTCATAGTGCAATCTGATTGCTGCAAAGGCATGTCAATGAAAAAGGTGTGTTTGAGAATTTCCTTCCCACCCCCATCAAAACACTTGTGAGAAATCCAGTTAAGAAAATCTACAGATAAAAACATGTCTTCCTTTAACTCAGTCATATTCTGTTCTGTTTGTGGCAAACTCTGAAACTGCTACCTGTCTAAGTCTTGAATTTCTTCCCACTTCTATCTCCTTGACAGAAAAAAATCTGCTCACCATACTCAGGCCAGGAAAAATTTGCACTTATATGAACAGAGAAAAGGAATTTAGCTTGGAGCTACTGGAGATTATTCAATGGGGAAAGGAAAGACAAAAAAGATGGTGGGGATTATCTGGAGGGATAGAGAAGACTTATCAAAATCAGAAAGAGAGGATTCCAGTGTAATCTGCTCCTTGTATTAACAACATGTGCAATCACTTTTACTGGCAGTTTTTTTGCTCTGATTTTTCACATTATCCAGGGACTATGTGTGTGAAGCTGTGGGTATGCATTTACAATAGTCAGTGAGTAACCTTGCAATATCTCTGGTGACACTATCCTCCAATCTCTTCTTCCCATTTATTATGTGGTAGAGGTCTGTGACAACTAGCACAAAGCCCATGGAAGCAGTGTACATGCTCAGGTTTGCTCGTCCTATATGAATGTAGTATTAGAGGATACATGCTGCAGTTTGCAACCTTCACAAAGGACTAGAATTCCTAAACACAAACTGCAGTTTAACATGTACACATACAAGCAAAAAAACCCTGAAACAAAACATTAAATGAAAACAAGCAAATTTTTGTTCATTTTCAGTTTAAAGTATTTTTGCTAGTTACTTAACTTAAACCATGAAAATAGTAAGTAACAATATTCTTTAATGAGTTTCTTCATTGATTGTGTGCAGCAATAAATTCCTGCTTGTATATTTAATGTCTGTTTACTTGAATTACTCTATTTAATGCATATTTATGTGAGAGATTTTTAAATAAAGTTCCTGAAAAATTTAATATACTAAAAGCCATTTTTGGTTTGATATATCACAGTTTTGAAAAGCATTACAAACATTACAAAGAATCCCTGTACACATCAGATGATGAACAAAAAAAATAAAATAATAATAATAATAGTAATAATAGTAAGTACTACTACTAGTAGTAGTAGTAGCAGTATTATTAAACTTGTCACTAAACCTATAGGCTGTCAATCATAACTGCTATCACCTGGCTCTCACTCCTTATTTACATTAGTAAAAGAGAAAAAGACAAAAGCAGTGATGCTGGGGTGCTGCAGCTGCTGTGGTCAATGAGAAAGCATTACTGGCCTTCAAGAGGCACAGGTTCCCAAACACCAGTTCGCTTCCCAGGACTTCTCAAATGCTTCCCTCACCCACTTCTGTGACAAAACAAAGTAACCTATGAGTTTATTTCCTACTGAAAAAATGTGTTACTATGGCTGATAATCTCTGACATGCAGGGATTTTTTTCTGCTTCCCCACCTGCCTACTGACTGACGCTGCTGTCCTTCAGCATTTCTGACATTTTAAGAAACAGCCTATTCTTTAAACCCTCATCTCAGCACAAATTTATGGAGACTTGCTGTTCTTTCCCTGTTCTGTAGAGCACATCAGTTCTGACAACGACAGGAGCTGGCATGACCCAGGCAAGGCGCAAAAAAGAAATAATTTGCTGATGTTGCTTGTGAAGTTGTGCGAGTCCTGATCCTTTGACTATTTAGAGGACACAAATGCAAACTCCTGTTTCTCGCCTAAAAGCTGCAAGAAAACGATGCCAGTGATATTTGGCAGTTCTCAATCAGAAAGCCAACACTTAATACATTAAAGGGACTGGTATTGATAACGAGTATGCAACTGCACTAGGAGATGGAGGCAGGAGATTAGGATGGTAGACAAAATACTGGAGCTTCTGTCCATAATTCTGAGCCATCATATGGTAGAATTAAAGGCAAAGCAAGCATGAATTGTCACAACAAAAAGCTCTGTAGCAAAATGGAGGAGGTAGCTGCCATCCAGTTCTGACAGCTCACCTCCTGAAGCCCCTGCAATCACACTGACATGGTGGTGTCTGTGGCCATGATCAGTGCTGGGGCTGTGAGCCCTGTGCAGCATAAGAGACACAGGGCTCTTCCTAAACTGCCATGCATCTCTCTGTCCCATGTCCAGATGGAAAGGGTGTGAAGCCTGTAGCTTGGCAAAATTATCTTGCTATTTATAGCAGCATATAGTGTAATTGCATGACACCCAACAGAGTTATTTAGGCTCTACAATAAGGATAAACAAGACTGAAATCTGGCTATTTGTCTGAAGGTCAAAGAAAGGGTAGGCACTTAAACTCTATGCTAATCAAGCCCCAAACTATTTAAAATACTAGATGAAAAGCATACATATATTTACATTCAACATGACTTCTTTACTTAAAAATGGAAGAAAAAACAGAGAGGGAAGAAACAGATGGTGTACCAAACATCACAAGTGAGTAAACAAGGAGACATAAGAAACAAAGTCACCACAAAATCAAGACCTGTCAAACAAGTACTGATCTTAGCAAAGGCACACTCAGGCAGACACAGGCTCCACAGGCATCTCAGTGCCATGGGGCACATTACTGAGACAAAGGCTTTGTCAGGTTGTCCCTGTGTCACAGTGACTCCAGCAGCACCTGTTACACTATTAGCATCCTCCTCAGCAGCTGCTCTCTGCTACTGCACTGTCAGTCTGCAACGAGTCTGGCCATGGGTTTTGCAAGGTCATAGCCGTGTAGGAATAATCTCCCCTTCTTTTTCTAGGCACCTGCTCACCCTGTGATCCTTCCTTTCTCAATCTCATCTTTTTCATCTTGTGTATTTATACCTACTGGTAATTTTAAATATCATTCAGCTTTCACGTTGTTTGCTAAAGGAAAGAATTAAACATCTTTTCTACCTCATGGCACCTACAGTGGACACGGAAGAGCATCACTATCTGAGATCAGTGAAGACCCACATACAACATTGTACTGGGTTTGGCATGGCCAGATTTTGGTACTAGGGGGGGGCTACAGGGGTGACTTCTGTGAGAAGCTGCCAGAAGCTTCCTCCATGTCTATCAGAGCCAATCCCTGGCAGCTCCAAAGACAGACATGCTGCTGGTCAAGGCTGGGCCAACTGGAAATGATGGTAATACCTCTGTGGTATGATACCTAAGAAGAAGGGGAAAAAAGTTATTGCTAAGATGTAATTGTGGCCAAAGAAGAGCAGACTGAGAACATGTGAGAGGAACAGCTCTGCAGACTCCAAGGTCAGTGCAGAGGGAGGGGCAGGAGATGCTCCAGGTGCCAGAGCTGAGATTCCCCTGCAGCCCCTGGTGCAGCCATGGAGAGGCAGCTGTGCCCCTGCAGCCCAGGGAGGGACATGGGGATGCAGAGATCCACCTGCAGTCCAGGGAGGAGACCCACACTGGAGCAGGTGGATGCCTGAGAGGAGGCTGTGACCCCATGGGAGGTCTGTGCTGGAGCAGGGTCCTGGCAGGGACCTGCATACCTGTGGAGAGAGGAGCCCATGCCGGAGCAGGCTGTGCCTGAAAGACTGCACCCTGTGGAACAGTGACCCATGTTGGAGCAGTTTGTGGAGAACTGTCTCTTGTGGGATGGACTCATATTGGAGAAGTTCATGGAGTGCTTTTTTCCCCCAATGGAGCAGGAAAGGATTCCTCTCCCTGAGCAGCGGCACAAACAACGTATGATGAACTGATCATAATCCCCCCTTCCCAGTCTCCCTGCACTGCTGGGGGGGAAGAAGTAGAGCTGCAAAGGAAGGGGTGGGAGGAAGGTATTTTTAAGGTCTTATTTTGCTTCTCATTATCCTGCTCAGATTTTGTCAGTTCTAAATTCAATAAATAGCTCTAATTCTAGTCTGTTTTGCCTATTTTGTTTCTAGTCTGTGACAGGGTTTGGTGAGTGATCTCTCCCTGTCCTTACCTCAGCTTATGAACCCTCTGTTATATTTTCTCTCCCCCATGCAGCTGTGGAAGGGAGCGATAGAAAGGCTTTGGTGGGTGCCTGGCATCCAGCCGGGGTCAACCAACTACAACCACTTACAGTGGAGGATGGTGCCATTTCTCCACAGGACTTGGAGCTAAAAACACAGCATCCAGATATTTCAGCATGGATGAATCATCATTCTTGTAGGAAAGGACAAGTGAAAAGGAATGTAAAAGAATAAGGGTTCCCAAGAATACTTTAATATTAACAATCTTTCTAAAAACTCCTTTTCCTAAAGCTTGCTTTATTCTTCTATAAAGATTCATCCATTTTTGTCTCCTGGGAAAACAGTGGACACCGTAAAGATAATATATTGTTTCTGCTCAGTATATCCTTTTCATCTTTGCTAAAGAGTAGCTTTTTTGCCTCAAGATGATGGATAAATGACTGGCCAATAGTCAACGTGTTGCCAGGCCTATACCATTGGCCTGCAAGCATTTCAACAAGTCTTATTTTTAGCATAATCATCTATTTTTTTCATAGCTTTCATTCTTTTTCCCTGCCTAAATGGGTCACCTTGAAACACTAATCTTAAAAATTAGGATTTTAGTTAAAAATTAGTTATTTATTAGAATTAATTAAGAAGCAAATGGGTAGATAGGCTTTGCTGAAAATAATTAAAAGTTAAAAGTTAGAAGGAAAATCGGGCTTGAGATAGTTATCTGAAACTTAAATAATTGGTTGTCATCTTACGTTTGCTCAGCTGTGCTTATAATGAGAAAAGACGAAACTAGTAAGCGGACTCAAAGGAACATAGACAATGCAACCAGAAACCCATTCTTTGAAGAACCTGGACTATACCCAGAAATCATTTGTATTGTCATTGATAGAAAAGGTCGAAAATTTAGGGCGAGGAAGACTTGTCTTACTTCCTTCCTTTAAGACCCCTCCCCACAAAAACGACACAAGAACTTGATTTAAGGAGCCAATTACGCATGCTTAATAGCTATTCAAGCTAATTACCATAGGAAGCGGGGAATAGGAGGGGCTGTGATTATGAATATGTATCTGTTTGAAGGTTTTGTCAGTAAATAGACTCTGTGATCACCTGTGATTTTGCAGTGCGTATTAGAGGATGACCTCACTGCTGCTGCCCAGTGCTGAATAAACATACACTTTCTAACTTTAAATTGTTAGAGAGTCTTTTGTCCATCACAGCTGAGTATCAGTATTAGACCAATACTCATATTTTGGTAAATCAACCTGTATCATCATAAGCATCATCATCATTATCACCATCATCATCTACTGTGCCTGTTTGATCTCATTTGTCCATGGACACTATTTCTTACAAAACAATCTTTGCTGCACTTCAGCAACAGAGGATTATGATAATCTACCTATCTTTACACATATTACAGCATATTCATAAATGAGGCCACATTGCAAGAGGTACTACTTATTTTAGCAACTGACACAATATACTATAGTCAATAGTAGTCCCTGTCCTCCTTGAAAACTATTAATGTAAGACTGACTATAGAATTGCAAGTCATTACAAAGAAAGGAATTAAGAATAATGTTGTTCCCTGATCTCTTTCCTCTTTTGATGAAACTTTCTGAGATACCACAGATTGTTTTCTCAGAATTTGAGAAGGCTGTGAAGTAGACATATTAAGTCTCATTACAACAGAAAAATCATTAGTTAATAAAGATCTTTCTTAAACACTTATTAGCTGAAGCTTTTTCATTATCACTTGAGGTCAACAGATTGAACAAGTGGATCGTATTACCCACTTGGAAAGCTTTTTATATTTCAAGCTCTTGTACCTAATTTATACTCAAATTCCCTATGAAATAGGCACAGCAATTAAGTATGATTATGCTACTTTTCCTAATTAGGTAGCAAGTGGCATCAATGTTAAACATATTCCATAAGTTTATACAGTGAATCAAAAGCAGAAATTCTGACCTGACCAGAGTGTTTGACTGCCAGTTCCTGGGCATCTGGGAAGCTACCTAAAAGTTCATGGGGAACTGATTTGGCTTTTCTTTATGAAGACCATATATGGACATTAGGACTAAAAGAGATAAAGCAGCATCACAATTAGCACCCCCTTAATATGCCAGAATTTGCCAGTCAAGTGATACAGAACCCCTATGGGACCGTCTTACTCTTTCCTGCATCCAAACCATCCAATCCATTCCAAATGCACTAAAAAGTTTACCTCTCCATAAATAAAATGCAAAAGATGGAGAAGTTTAAACATATGTAGCATATGTACAAATGCAAAATGCATTCTTTTATTCCTACTAATTCTTACAGCAGTATATTTTTTTCTTTTTAGCAGACTCATAAAAGTAAATACTAAGAGGCTTGAAACAGAAAGAGAACTCCACTCACAGAAACACAGCTTAAGCACTGCTTTCTGCATTGAACATTGGGTCAAAGACATCATTAGCATAATTGCAGAACAGCCAGTGAAGCTTCCAAAAATGTAAGTAACAGCATAAAGGGCAGGTACATTATTTATAAATTTTCCCTGGATCTGAAGAGAATAATCATAAAGGGCTCATTTTTCTCTTCTTTATTGAATTTTATCAGTTAAAATATCAGTTTACAAAGCACATAAAGTTTCAGATGGATCCAATAGAAATAGCTTGCTCTCTTGGACTTTTACTCCCTGGTTTCTATTATCCTATTAGAAAGTCTTAAAGCCAGCCAATGATTCCACACTTTAGCTTTATAGGGAAACCCTTCTAGATCTCACATTGCTGAATTCTGGGAGGTCATCTGATTCACACATCAGTCACAGAAATGAAAACAAAAAATTTTCTTTCTCAAGAGTAGGAAAAAGAGCATATCTAATATCTCATTAAAGAGCAGAAATGAAAAAAAGACATTTTTCATAGAAGAAATGGCTATCCCATTTTCTACAATTCTATGTTTTCTTTTTAAACAAAGTTATGAGTTAGCCATTTGTTAAAGAAATGAAAAGGGAAAAAAAGTTTGGGGATATTTGGATCCAAATTTGTTACATGAGGTATTTCAAACGATTCAGGAGAAATGAGTGACTGAGTTACAGAGTTAAGTTAAAGAAAAAAATTAAAAGTAGGGTTCTTATTTTTAATAGCATATCCTAGTTATGTTACTGCATGATACAATAAAGGTATGTTACTGCATGATACAATAAAGGATGAAAAGAAAAATCAATTTTGATAGCATTATTAGTCTCACTTCTATGGAGACATCAACTTCCTCTACTAAGCCACACCAGTTAGAGGCCAAAGAAGCTGAGGATACATGTCATTAAACAAAAAAACACAAGTTAAGCATCTTCAAACTCAAGTTTGCTGAAGTCTTCATTCCCTGTGTGGTCAATTCAGTGATGAAAGATTTGAATTGCACACTTACATAACACAAACAGATCTGCTTTTTTGGGAATAGTGAAAGAGGAGAATGAGGAGGAGGAGAGGAAGGAGAGTTGAGTTTCTAATGGGTATCACCAATGATGGGATCTATCTGCGCGCCAACCCTGGCTTCCCTCTCCTCTTCTAGTACAGGGGGTTCAGGCCCCTTGGGGGAGATGGTGACACTGCTGCCACACAGCTCTTACCACTGAGTGCTTGTGTTCCAGCATGCAAAGGAGAGTGTTTACCTTTGCTGCTTACTAGCTGTCCTTAATGAAAGCTCGAAGAGAAGACAGGAGCTTGATTTCAGGGCATTCAGAGAAATCACCTCCTCTGGTTTTGATACTATTATACCAATGGCCTTTGTTTTTAAGGTCTAAAACATGGATATTCCAATTTCCCTGTTGAGATCTCATTCCTTATTTTCATCATCAGTCTTTAAGACTGAAGTGTTATCCATACTGTTTTCCTAAAATGAAAAACCTTTGTTCACAGTAAGACAGTGTAAGCAAGAAGCTTCTGACTTTGGTACTCAATCCTTTTCTGTTCCTACCAAATTTCTTTCAGAGGTATCTAATATGTGTCAGAGGTAGCTTTTAGCCTAACTTAAGAAGTACTTTTGGAGACAGCATGTCATTAGGTCCAGAATGTTCTAATTAAACAGACAGGCATGAATTTCAGAAACAGCTCCTGGACCAGTATGCTTTCAGACTGCCCTATAGGGCAGAAATCCAACTGCAGCCCCTGGAAGGGGAAGAGTGTGTGAGGAGTCCTCCCACTAAAGAGGAAGGAACAGCAGAGACAACAGGTTAAGAACTGATTATGACTCCCTTTCCTCATCCCCCTCCAGACACTGGGGGGAGGAGGAAGAGAATTCTGGAGTGAAGTTGAGCCCAAGAAGAAGGATGAGCGTGTTTTTTAAATTTGGGTTATATTTCTCACTATCCTGCTCTGTTTTGACTAGTAATAAATTAATCTCCCCAAGTTAAGCCTCTTATGCTCATGACAGAAACTGCTGAGTGATCCCTCCCTGTCCTTATCCCAAACCAGGAGCCTTTTGTTGTATTTTCTCTTCCTTGTCCAGCTGAGGGTCAACCCTGCCAAACACAATACTGTATAGACTAAGGTAATGGATGAGGTGGACAATGGGTGGGGAAGAGGTTCTGTGGACAGTACAACTTTCCTTCTCTTCACACAAATATACAGTGAGGAACTGTCCTGCCATTAAAAAAAATCGAAAGTACTACAAAAATAAGAGTAAGTTTTATTTAAATAATTTTAAGAATGACAACTTTGTGCTTATGAGTATGTATTCTGAATTTCTCTCTTCTCAAAAAGCTTATATTTTAGGCACAATCATTTCACTCATACTCACCTCTGGCCAATAGTAGGACCAAGGAAATGTACAGATTATTCTAACTAAGTTACCCAGTAATGCTAACAATTAGTCATTTAGATGACTGCTGTTTGATAACTGACTGTAGTTTTTCTGATAAAACTGTAAAACATAAGAGATTTATGGATAAGGCAACCACAGGCTAAGCAGGTCTGATATTGGTTAATAAAATCTGAAAATAATTAGAAAAAATATTCTCCATGCCTTATTTCTTTTGGCACAAAAATGCAGGAAAATTAGTCTGTGTAGCTAATGCCAAGCTGCATAGATTTGAATGCTACTTCCAAAATGAGGTATGGTGTTTATGACAACCATCTGCTGAGCACTCAACCCAATCCTGCCCAACTGAAACTAAAATACTGATCAAAACAGTTTCTTTTCAATACTGGAAAATTTAACAGTAGATTTGTTACCCACAGTTGAATATTACAATGTCTGCCTTCTCTTTATAAATTGTAGATGATAAAACAAGACTTTTGTACACACAAGATCAAATCTGCCCTTTTCCTTTCAGTTTTCCAGAACACTGAAAGGCTTGGACACCAAAATTGAGAGGAAGGCAGAGTTAGCTCTAAAATAGTAATTACAATCCTGACCTTTTTCTTGTTTATCTGATCTTGAAAGCAAAAAAAAAAAAAAACTTCATAAGTTTCCTTTTCTTCTTTTTTTTCCAGAGTTT
This sequence comes from Toxostoma redivivum, assembly GCA_013397375.1. Taxonomy (NCBI): domain Eukaryota; kingdom Metazoa; phylum Chordata; class Aves; order Passeriformes; family Mimidae; genus Toxostoma; species Toxostoma redivivum. The sequence continues at coordinate 2,029,558 of VXBI01016726.1, forward strand.
TCTAGAGCACAAGTTCTTCTTTTGGCAAGTTATGAAGGCTTAAATGGTACAAGCTCTTCTGCTTGATTTCTCAACTGCATGTCCACTGCAGTGCTGTGAGAGGCTCTGCATTATGTATCACACATGACCAGCACACATTTACAGCGTCACGTGTCTCATAAAATGTACCTGTTGGTGTTGCTGTCTTCAAACTGCAAGAAGAGCAAATTACAAAAGAGGAAACACCACAGCTGAAGCTACAGCTTCCCTGCTGGAGCTTCTGCCCTGGGAGTCTGAGATCAGCTTAGTCGATGGAATTCAGACCCCTTTTTCTAGACATGTATGTGAATCATCTATCCATATACTAGGAGATAAGTAGAACATGATGGAGCAGTGAAGACACATACTGCTCTATCTGATGTGCTAGTCCAACCTGCAGGCAAGAATTTAATATCCCCTAAGCTGAGGACTACTCTCTGAATATATGCTTTAACCTCAGGATTTAATGTTTAACAACTTTAGCTAAAAGTTAATTCTTATCCTTATAAATTAGAATTTATTGAAATTCCTTGACAAGAGAATTTCTGTACTTTGGTTTATGCTTTCACCATTTTTTATATATTTATATTATATATATATATTTATATATTATATATTT